>OZ012735.1:114497057-115009557 GCA_963859935.3 Lathyrus sativus
GATGAATCTCCCCCTGAATTAAATACAAATAAGGAATAGAAACTTCCCTTTTGTCTTGAGTATTTTTCAGAGTTAGAGCTTGATTGTTCTTTAACATTTAAGAGTCAGAGTGTCTTGCATATTTCAGAGTCAGAGTCTGATAATTGATAAATGATCTGAGAGTCTCAGAGTTTCTTTTACAGAGTGTACTTATCAAATGTTCTGAAATACTCAGATTTAATGTTAGATAAAAAAGATATGTCTGAAGTTTCATTCTGGTGAAGTTTAATTAAACAGTTCATATCTATATTTTCTCCCCCTTTTTTGTCATAAGCAAAAAGTAATAACTTTGAAAAGACAAATAAAAGGAAACAGTAAATGAGATAAATCAAGTGGAGAAAACTTTGAAACATTCATTCATTCAATTCAGAGCAAGAGTACACACATCAGAAGATATTCAAAAATACATATGCAAACATCAAAATGAAAAGAAAAAAAAACTAAGAGTGTTTTGACAAAAGCATCTTCAACAGATCCGTGATCTCAGAAGAGGACTGTTCTTGTTTTGACATCCACTTAGCCATTGTTTCATTCTTCTGATCCTGTTGGGACATCCACTGAGTCATGTCTTCATACTTCTTATCCTGTTTAGCCATCCATGACTTGATTTCTGATTGACCAGCTTCCAGAACTGCAATCTTATCCTCAAGATCTGGATATCTTTCTTTATCTCAGATGAAGAAGGTGGAACAGTTTCTGAAGCTTGAACAGAGTCAATTTCCATAGGGGATTTAGAGCTTGGAACAGTAGAGCCAGAAGGATGTTCTATTAGAGTCATGGCCAGAGAGTTGTCTTCATATGCAGATTCAGTATTCTCTTCTGATGATGAAGGAGCATCTGTAAGAAGTAGTGGTCCAGATCTCTTAACAGTCTAGAACCGACTTCTAGCAGCTTCAGCAAATCTGAGCTTCGCATCATCAGAACATATGTTCTTCAGATTTGATGCTACAGTGTTGAATCTGTTTATGAAGCCATTCCAAATGACATCAGATTCCTTTGTATCCATTGTTGTTGAACACTTCCTTTGTACAGTACCTAAATACATTTGTATTTCTTGCAAAAAACATGTAAATAAATGATCAACATTTAGTCTAGGTTTGGGGTGTAACAGAGTCTCCAAGGTAATTGGCTTTGGTTGGGGAGTAGGTGGAAATATGGATTTGTGAATGGAGATCAGAGGAGGAGGGTAGTAGGGTATGAAAGGAATTTCAGGGGATTTGTCAGGTTTTGATCTGTTTAAGGCATTCAACAGATTTGGTTTTGCTTTGGTGTGATAGGAAACCACATCAAAGGGTTTATTAGAGTAAGGTTGGAAAGCAGATTTTGCAGGTTTATCAGAAGCAACAGGTTTATCAGATGAAGCAGGTTTAGCAGAAGTAACAGCTTTTGCAGATTTAGCAGAGTATGATATTGTATCTAATGAACCTACTTCTAACATTGATTTAATATAAGTTAGAAGCACAGATGGTAGAATGATTGTAAGTTTGGGTTTGAAAGGAGTGATAGGGTCAGATGGTTCAACTCTGTCATAAAAATCTTTGAGTTTGAAACCATAGGAAAGGTTGTGAAGATAAGATGAGAATTTTTTGCATGAGGCAGAAGTTACAGATGTTCTTGGTGTAGATGTTAGGATAGGATTTGAAATGAGGATTTCAGATGATGGTTTAGGTGTGGGAGTAGGATCTGGAATAAGAACTTCAGAAGATACAGGGGGTTCTGGTTGGTTTACCTCAGAATCTATGTGAGAGGGGGATATCAGAAAATCTGGGTGAATGTCAGATTCTGAGGAATTGGATGATGTGATTGGTGTGCAAGAAGTAGAGGACACTTGAAAGACAGTTTTAGGTGTAACATCTAGAACTTATGTCTCAGGGATGTTGGTTCCAGATGGGTTGGTTGATTCTGAAGGATTTTCAGAAGGTTTTGATGAGGGTTCAAATGTAGGTGGTTCTGATGTGGGTGGATCAGATGTAACTTTTATTGGTTCAGAGGTAACTGGAACAGATGCAATGGGTTCAGATGAGATTGATGATGGTTTTTCTGGTTGTTTTTCTTATTGTTGTGTTTGTGGTTGATCAGATTGTTTTTCTTGTGGTTGTTGTTGTTGTTCAGATGGCTTTTCTTTGAGTTGTTGTTCTGATTGTGATTTTTGTGGTGCAGATGGTTTTGTTGGTATTTCTGGTTGTGGAGTATGAATTTTTGGTTTTGTTGTTGTTGGTTTTGGTACAGATGATTGTTTTACAGGTGAGATTGAGATAGGATTAGATGATTTTTGAGGAGATGGAACAGAAACATGAGATGGAGCAGTAACAGATTGTTGTTGTGTAGAAGGTGGTTTTGGAATATACTTAAAAGTTGAATCATTTATAACAATAGTATTTGCAGAAGATACAGAAGATTTGGTACCTTTAATCTTGATGCGTTTAGCAAGATCAGAAGGAGTGTCTCCAGATTCTTTCCTCTTTAGCAGCTTTTGAGGCTTCTCAGCAACCTTGGGCTTCTTCTGAACAGGTGCAGCTTCTGCTTCTGATTGACTTCTCTTTCTTGGTGTCTCTTCTACTACAACAGGCAATGGTTCCCTTGCTCTCTTTATAATATCTGCAGGAATATGCTTTCCTTCTGCCTTGCAATCATCAATATATCTTACTACAATTTCCCTTGGTTCTTCAGCATAGAACAGAGGGTAGTCATCTATTGGGATTCTCTTCTGACTAAGTTCAGTGATGTTCAACTTCTTGGGTGCTGTTGTGAGTTCTTCTACTATTTTTAGTCACTGAAGACTTTTGGCATTCAGAGGCTTTCCAAGAATGAATTCCAGTTCTTCTGTGACTCCAGCAGCATATAGAGCAGTCACCAGTCCATTTTCTGTTAGAAGATCTGAAATTAACCTTCCAAAAGGAATCCAAGTTCTGATCTTCTGACCTTTTTCTTTCACATATTCTCTAGAGGCATTTATATGATTCCATAAGTGCATAAACAGAATATATGGAAGATCTACCTTGGTGCTCTGACTTAAGCAATACATAAAGTAGAGCTGTTCATTGTTGACATAGTCTGGAGAGTTGGTAGACTTTCTGTGATGAATGCATCCCATGAAAAACTTAGCCCAGATCTTGTAGTCAGGCTTCAGATCTTTGAACTTATTAGAAGCTTGTCCAGCAGTCATCACTTCCTCATATACTTCATCCATATCTACACGCCCAGCTGGCAAGTGAGATACTCCATCTGTTTCCTCATATCCAATGAGTTTCCTGATCAGATCTTCTGTGATGATTATCTTTTTACCCAGAACAGAAGATAAAATGAACTTAGGGTATACAGAAGCATGTATCCAGAATTCTTTTACCAGAAGGGGGTAGACTGGTCCAAAAAGTCTGTCAAAATACTTCACCCATCCTTGAGCATCTATTATGGAGCGAAACTCAAACCCATTCTCAGCCAGTGAATCAAATTCCACCATTGATTCACAGAGAACCTCCAGTTTTTCAACAGGTGTTAATAATGTTCTCTTTGGTGGTGTATAAGGAGTCACACCCATGTTTGCAGAAGTAACTGCAGCCATGGTTGATTGAAATTGTGCAACAGTTGATGATGAAGTTGTCATTGAAGATGAGTTTGTCAAACGCTTAGGATTTTTATGAAGAGAGAAGAGAAGACAGAAATGCATAAAAGGTTTGAGATGTGAAAAGTGTGAAAATGGTGAGAAATGATGTATTTATACTTAAACACTTAGGCATACAAACAGTCAGAAGAGAGCACGTTCACACAAAGCATTTAATGAAAAGAATAAAAATCATTTCAAGCATTTATTGATTCTGACAATTTGGGGGGAAAATCAAGATTTTCACTATTCAAACTTCACCTCAAACGTCTCTTCAGTAGTGTACACACCACCTTTGCAGATTTAGAGTGACACGTGTTTGCTTACATGTGCTTCTGAATTCTCTTGAGAAATGAAACGTTAACCAACGTTCAGATCCTCTAAGGATTGTTAGTTCAGAGTTTCACAAGAAAATAATTAAAGAAAATGAATAAGCAATCAGAAGAAATACTTCAAAGCATTAGGCATTTTTGCATCTGTAAAATTTGCTTCTGACGAATATCATTCTAGACAAAAATCCATACCAATATTTTTCAGAATAAATTTGAATCTATCTTCAACAAGGGGTTTTGTGAAAATGTCTGCCCATTGATGATCTGTATCAACAAAGGCCAAATTTATAATTCCCTTCTGAACATAGTCTCTGATGAAATGATGCTTAATTTCTATATGTTTTGCCTTAGAGTGTAAAATGGGGTTTTTAGACAAACATATAGCAGAAGTATTATCACAGAAAATAGAAATGTTACTTTCAAATATCTGATAATCTTCTAGCTGACTTTTCATCCAGAGCATCTGCGTGCTACATCCAGCAGCAGCAATATATTTTGCATCTGTGGTTGATAATGTAATTGTGGGTTGCTTCTTGCTGTACCAAGAGATTAGATTTCTTCCTAGAAATTGACAACTTCCAGAAGTACTTTTTCTTTCCACTCTGTCTCCAGCATAGTCAGCATCACAGAATCCAACTAATTTGAAATCATCAGATTTTCTGTAACACAAGCCCACATTAGAAGTACCTTTCAGATACCTTAGAATCCTCTTGACAGCTGTCAAGTGTGATTCTCTAGGATCTGATTGGAATCTAGCACACAAGCATACACTGAACAATATGTCAGGTCTAGAAGCAGTTAAGTAAAAAAGAGATCCTATCATACCTCTGTAGAGTTTCTGATCTACTTTCTTACTTACCTCTTCCTTGCCTAGTGAGCTAGTTGGATGCATGGGAGTCTTTGCCAACTTACTATCAGTCATGTTAAATTTCTTCAGAAGTTCTTTAACATATTTGGTCTGATGTATGTAAGTGCACTCTGGAGTTTGGTTGACTTGAATTCCTAGAAAGAATCTCAGTTCTCCCATCATGCTCATTTCAAATTATGCCTGCATACATTGAGCAAACTTCTTTCCCATCATAGTATTGGTAGATCCAAATATTATATCATCCACATAAATTTGACAAATTAGAAGATCTTTCTTAAATGACTTACAAAAGAGTGTTGTGTCCACTTTGCCTCTGATGAAATTTTTCTCTAGAAGAAAATGGCTCAATCTCTCATACCAAGCTCTAGGAGCTTGTTTTAAACCATACAGAGATTTCTTTAATTTGAAAACATGATCTGGAAATTTTTCATTCTCAAAACCAGGAGGTTGGTGGACATAAACTTCTTCTTCTATAATACCATTTAGAAAGGCACTTTTAACATCCATCTGATACAAAGTGATGTTATTTTGTGCAGCAAATGAAATAAGAAGGCGTATAGATTCTAACCTTGCCACTGGAGCATAAGTTTCAGTATAATCAATACCTTCTTGTTGACTGTACCCTTGAGCAACAAGCCTTGCCTTATTTCTTTCAACTTCTCCTTTCTCATTAAGCTTATTTCTGAAGACCCATTTAGTTCCAATTATATTGAATCCTTTTGGTCTTTGAACTAAATCCCACACATCATTTCTGGTGAATTGATTTAACTCTTCTTACATGGCAATAATCCAATCATTGTCTTGCAGAGCTTCATCTACAGAAGTTGGTTCAATTACTGACACCAGTCCAAATAATGATGCTTCAGATGATCTAAGAAAGGATCTTGTTCTGATGGGATCATCCTTCTTTCCAATAATGACATTCTCTGGATGAGAAGCTTTAATTCTGGAAGATGATCCTCTAAGAGTTGATTCTTCAGAAATGTTTAAATTTTTCATCTGAGAAGTTAAAGGAATGACATCTGGCGTTGCTTCTGGTTCCTTCACTTGAGCTTTGTCTGCCTCCGATCCTTCAGAGTCTATGAAGACTACTTCTCTATCTGCAGAGTTTTCAGACTGCTTTGGCTTTTTACTGCCAAGCTTATCATCAAATCTAACATGAATAGATTCTTCCACAATCTGTGTCTCAGTGTTGTATACTCTGTAGCCTTTAGAGCGTTCAGAATATCCAAGCATGAAACACTTATGTGCTTTGGAATCAAACTTGTTCAGATTTTCTTTAGTATTTAACATATAGCAAATACATCCAAAAGGATGAAAATATGAAATGTTGGGCTTTCTGTTCTTCCACAGTTCATATGGAGTCTTCTCCAGAAGAGGTCTTACAGACACTCTATTCTGAATGTAACAGGCTGTGTTGATTGCTTTTGCCCAAAAGTGTTTTGCCAGATTAGTCTCATTCATCATGGTTCTGGCCATTTCTTGCAGAGTTCTGTTTTTCCTCTCTACAACCCCATTTTATTGTGGAGTTCTAGGACAGGAAAAATCATGACCAATGTCATTTTCATTAAAATATTTATTTTCAAATTCACCACCATGATCACTTTTGACTTTTATAATTTTGAAATCTTTTTCATTCTGGACTTGTTTACAGAAGTCAAAGAACACAGAATGTGACTCATCCTTGTGTTTTAAGAATTTTACCCATGTCCATCTACTATAGTCATCAACAATGACTAATCCATACTTCTTGCCTCTGATGGATGCAGTTTTCACTGGTCCAAACAGATCAATATGAAGTAATTCTAGTGGTCTGGAAGTAGAAACAACATTTTTTTATTTAAAAGATGATTTTGAAAACTTCCCTTTTTGGCATGCTTCACAAAGAGCATCTGAGGTGAACTTCAGATTAGGAAGTCCTCTGACAAGATTAAGTTTATTAATCTGAGATATACGTCTCATATTAATATGCCCCAATCTTCTGTGTCAGACCCATTGCTCTTCATTAACAGACAAGAGACATTTAACATTCTTAACCTTAAGTTCTGAAATATTTATTTTATAAATTTTGTTTTTCCTCTTTCCACTAAATAGGATAGAGCCATCCTTTTGACTAATAGCTTTACAACATTTTTGATTAAAGGTAATATCATAATCATTGTCACTTAATTGACTTATGGACAATAAGTTATGCTTTAACCCTTCAACAAGTAAAACATTAGTAATAGAGGGAAGTTTATCATTTCCAATGGTGCCAGATCCAATGATCTTGCCCTTCTGGTTCCCTCCAAATTTCACATCACATCCAGATCTAAGCTCCAGACTTTGGAACATAGACTTTTATCCTGTCATGTGTCGCGAGCATCCAGAGTCCAGGTACCATGATTGGTGTCCTGACCTTGCTGCTAAGAACATCTGCAATAGGAATTATTTTACTTTTAGGTACCCAAATCTTCTTGGGTCCTTTAGGGTTAGTTGTTTTGAAGGTTTGTCTAAACTTCTGTTTTTCAACATAAGGTTTATTCTGACTAGCCTTAGATTTAAACACATGAATATTCTTTTCAGAACGTGTTTGTTCAATATCATTCAAGTGACCAAATTTAAAGTGTGAATATAAAGGAGTTTTCTTGATGATAATTTTATCAACAGGTTTTGGATTTAAATCCTTTCCAGAGGAGGATTCATATCCAATTCCTTTTCTGTTATTTCTGCTAACTCCATAGATCATAAAAGCCATTTTGCTTCTGTCTATGCTTTTAGCGAGAAACTTCTGAAAGCTATAATCATATTTTTCCAAAATATTTTTGCATTCAGATTCAGTTTCAGAATCAGAGTTTTGTTGAGCTAATTCAGAATCATTTTTCAATTTTAAGTTCTTTTCATTTAGCTCAGCTACTTCTGATTTGAGAATATTATTCTCAGATACAAGATTGCTTTGACGCTTCTTGTATTTGAGCTTAATATTATTATAGCTTTTCAGAATTTCTGATAACAATTTGATAAGTTCTTCTTTAGTGAGTTTAGCCATTACCTCTTCAGCGTCAGAGTCAGATTCAGATCCTGAAGTTCCTTCCTCCTGATCTTCTATGTCTGCCATCAAAGCTACATTGGCACACTCCTCTTCTGACTCAGATTCAGATTTAGATGTATCTGAATCATCCCAGGTGGCCATTAGAACCTTTTTCTTCTTATCAAATTTTCTTTTAGGCTTTTCTTTCAGCACCTTTGGACATTCATTTTTGTAATGTCCAGGTTCTTTACATTCATAACAAACAACCTCCTTTTTGCCAGATCTTCTGTGTCTAGAAGATTCTTTTCTTTGGTCAAGCTTCCTGAAGTTTCTGAACTTCTTTCCTTTATGCTTCCAGAGTTTGTTTATTCTTCTGGACAGCATGGATAGTTCATCTTCATCTTCAGATGAGGATTCTTCAGAGCTTTCCTCTATTACCTGCAATGCTTTAGCAGATTTATTAGATTTTAAAGCAACAGATTTACCTTTCTTTTGAATTTCATCTTCCTCAAGTTCAATTTCATGACTTCTTAGTGAACTGATTAGTTCCTCCAAGGAGATCTTGTTCAGATCTTTAGCCATTTTCAGCGCTGTCACCATAGGTCTCCATCTGGTAGGTAAGCTTCTGATGATCTTTTTCACATGATCAGTAGTAGAGTATCCTTTATCCAGAACCTTTAGTCCAGCTGTAAGTATTTGAAATCTGGAGAACATAGCTTCAACAGATTCAGAGTCTTCCATCTTAAAGGCTTCATACTTCTGGATCAAAGCCAGAGCCTTTGTTTCCTTGACTTGAGAGTTTCCCTCATGAGTCATCTTTAAGGATTCAAACATGTCAAATGCAGTTTCCCTATTTGTAATTTTTTCATACTCATTGTGAGATATTGCATTCAACAATATTGTTCTGGCCTTGTGGTGATTTCTAAATTCCTTCTTCTGAGCATCTGTCATAGATTTTCTGTCTATTTTCTTGCCATTCCCATCAGTGGGATGAACATATCCATCTATGACCAGATCCCATAAATCAGCATCATATCCAAGGAAAAAACTTTCAATCCTGTCTTTCCAATAATCAAATTTCTCCACATCAAACATAGGGGATTTAGTGATGATTCTGTCCCTTTCTTCATATTTGTTGCTAACGTTAGACATAGTATTACCAGCCATAGTAACAACCAAATATAAATCAAAGTTTTTCTCACTGGATCTTTACTGTCACTGTGAAGTGGTAGCACACACAGAACCGGAGCTCTGGTGCCAACTGAAGATGAGAAAATACTTAGAAGGGGGGTTGAATAAGTATGAAGATTGAAACTTAGAAATAAAAACTCAAGTATTTTTATCCTGGTTCGTTGAACTCAACTACTCCAGTCCACCCTTCCTAGAGTGATTTGCCTTTCTCAAACAAGGACTTAATCCACTATTTAATCAACTGATTACAATAGTAAGCACTAAGAACAATTGTTCAAAGTCTTCTCAAGAACTACTGATCCTAACTGGATCTTCTTAAGGTTTACAATCAAATATAAAAATAAATACAAGTGTTTAAATTGCTTCTAATCAAGCTTTATCACAACTGTGATTTTTCACTTAAAGTTAAGAACAAAGAAATTAATTCTAGAAAGAATGTGAATAGTATGAGAGCTTTGAATATTGATTTCTTTTGGATAAAACATCAACTTAAGAAGTTGGGTGAAGACTTGCTTTTATAGGCAGCTGATCCAAGGAGAGCTTCACGTTGAGAAGAGTGTCCCAAAAGGTCTGAGCCTTTTTGTCTTCACATCAAGTGACCTTTACTAGAAGAAGAAAGCACAGAGAAATCCTTTTTGTCTGTGTTCTTGTGTCTAGCATAAATAAGGAAAGAGTCGTTTGGATTATTCCAACAGATATAATCTTTGAATAATTCTTCTTCAATTTTCAGCAAGTTTCATTAGAGTCTAATTTGATCAGAGCCTTCTGATGTTGATCAGAGTTTTGCTGAATCAGAGTCTTCTGCAGCAGGTGTGCTTTTAGCGTGAATAGGTTCAGAGCATATTTGAGTCAGATCCTCAGTACTGGCAGCTTTAGTACTTTCAGAATCTTCTGTAGTAACTATGCTTTGAAAACTCTTCATACATAATTCTTCTTTGGTTCAGATGCTTCTGACTTGCTTCAGAATCTTCTGGAGCTTCTGCTTCAGATCCTTCTGGAGGCTACGCTCAGGATCTTCTGTTGGCAGCATTCAGAATCTTCTAATGGATGCATCTGGTGCTTCAGAGTCTAGCAAATTTCTTATGTTCAGTTCTGATTTGCTTCTGGAGTGATAATTATTTGGATATCTGCAGCAAACACTCTCAAGCAAATTTTAGAGTATATAATTCTTAATTACAAAATTTCATAATAGTTATCATCAAAACATAGAGATATTATTAAGAACCAATCTATGTTCTAACACGGTTGTGAATTTAAGAATTAAGATTCAAGTTAATCAATAGCTTGGTATCACGATTCTCACCGCAACAGAGTGTCTCGTAGATTTCACCATCCACTTCCATATACTTAAATGACGGTAGTTGACTTACCATGATATCCTCCTCACCGCATACTGTAACAACTTTACCTTCCATCATATATTTCAATTTTTTATGCAACGTCGAGGTAACTTCCCCTGCAACATGTATCCACGATCGACCGAGCAAACAACTGTATGTCGGCTGGATATCCATAATATAAAATGTTGCATCAAAAATATTAGGCCCAACCTGTATAGGCATCGTTATTTCCCCGAACACCGACCTCTTCAAGCCATCAAACGCTCTTACCACTAAGTCATTGGGTGTGCACACCAACCCTTGAGTGTCTAGCTTCATCAATGCCTTCTTGGGTAATACATTGAGGGATAATCCTATATTAACAGGGACATGTGACAGTAGGGACCCTCTGCACTCCACTGAGATGTGTAAGGCATGGTTATGATTCCTCCGGGCGGGAGTTAAATCTAGGTCTGTAAAGCCTAAATTGTTGCCAGCGTTGACATGAGCTACCACTCCCTCCAACCGGTTCACTGAAATCTCTTGCGGTACAAAAGTCGAATTCAAAATCTTCAACAATGCATTTTGATGTGCTTCATAATACAACAATAACGATAGAATAGAAATCTTTGATGGAGTCTGATGTAAATGATCTACAATTTTGTAGTCACTTTAACGAATGAGTCTCATGAATTCCTCGACGTCCTTTGAAAAGGTATCATTACCCATATTCTGTTGAACATCTTCCTCAACCACGACCTTACCTTTCCCATTATTATTCTTATCAGTACTAGGTTCGGGTAGAGAGAAAACCCTCCCACTTCTAGTAATTCCTCCTGCTCCGACTATATTTTCAACTGAAGAACCTCTGTACAACGATCCTATCAATTCCTGCTTCTGTCTATTACATAACACTTCAGCCCCATAATTCCATGGGATAACCTTAGTTCTCTCGTATGGTACATGTCCAGGTGTTATAATGATAACCGGCTCTGGCCTTGCAGGCGCTGAAATGTTAATTGTCCGGTAGGGAATTGAAATAATGGAAACTTCATTTCCATCATTACTGATTCTATCTTCCACTTCTTCTTCCACAACCTTGTCAAACTGCAAATTGCCTTTGTTAATCAAGTTTTGAATACCATTTTTCAAGGAAATACAACCCTCCGTCTGCACAACACACTCTGAACATTGAACTGAACACCTTGGAAATACACCTCCCTTTAGCAATTTATCCTTCACAAAGCTTAAAGGGGTATTCAGTTCTTCAACATCCATGATCAAATTTAACCTCCCCCCCTCTATCACAACATTAGTCCTGGAAACACCATGATTTGACATTGGGTTTTGATTTACATTTGGGCCTTCATTAGTGAAGTTGATCGCCTTCGAATTAAGAAAACCATGGACTTTTTGCTTGAATGTTTTACAGTTTTCAATATGATGGCTTGGAGCTCCTGAGTGGAACTCGCACCTTGCATTTTCATCGTAACCTGAAGGAGGCGCACCAGAGAGAGGTGCCAAGGTTCTTTTCTGAATAAGTTGTAACTGAAGTAAATGCTGTAACAGTTGAGAATAAGGCATTGGTGATGTCTCGAACTGTCTGTTAGCCATTCTTCCTATGTCCTGGTAACAGCGAGGCGCATTAACTTGTTGCTGCGATGCAACCGGGATGGCTACAGTAGTAACTTGTTGGTGATAATGAGGTTGCGCTCAGCCTTTACCTCTGAAAGAAGATATTGAACCGGCATCTCCTTCTTGTTTCTTTGGATTTCCATTATACGGATTTTTCGTTCCTCTGGATGATGATCCTACTCCATTTTGTATCTTCCCTGTCTTGATACCATTTTCTACTCTCTCCGCTGTTATAACCAAATATGAGAAACTCCCTGACATACAACCCAATAACGTTTCATAGTATGTCCCTGGCAATGTAGCCATGAACATATCCACCAGCTCTCGCTCCATCATCGGAGGCTGAACTCTAGCTGCCAGTTTCCGCCACCTCTGGGTGTACTCCTTAAATCATTTGTTGCTTCTTTGCAACAGATTCTAAGTCATTGTCATATTAGTAGTGGCAAACAAAAGCTTCTCCCCATATACCACTCTAGAGATGACCTTGATAAACTTTCTTGGAAAAACTGCATCAATAACTTTTCATCGTCAGAATACATGGACATCTTTCTGAAATACGCCTAGAGATGTACTCTAGGACAAGTTGTCCCTTTGTACTTGTCGAAGTCTGGTACCTTGAACTTAGGGGGAATTTTGACCCAAGGTACAAGTCCTAAATCTGACATGTCGAGTCCCAAAGAGTTTTGGTTCTCACAGGCTTTCATTTTCTCCTCAATTAACTTGAATCTTTTATCAGCTTCTGAGGGAAGACCAACATCCATGTCCCTAATTGAAAATACATCGTCTTGATTATCTTCTTCCCAATGGGGACCAGTAGTCCCATGTACAATGCACATACTACCTCCAACACCTCCTATATGAACTCCTCCATGAGGACCTCCACCCGGAGGATTAAAAACTTTGGGAATACCATTGCCTTGAGGAATGCTACCATCCACAGGTGGAGGAATAGCAGAAGTCCCTCCATGTAAAATATTGTTTCCATCAACTTGTGCTATCAATGGTTGAACCAAAGTTCTTAAATGTTCCTGCCCGTTGGCCACGTTCTGCATCATTTACATGAGTTGCATCATGTGGTCTCTGACTTCTTGGAGCTCATTCTGAACCTGGTCCATAATTCTTTGTTGATTTCCCCTTGTAGAATATCTGTGAAAACTCGATTCCGCAATCCTGTTAACTGATACAAAAAACCAAGCAAAGATAAGGATGAAATCTCCGGGAACACTTGCTATACAAATGAAAACAACCTTCCTTAGCATATTTTTGGGCTTTACCCATCAGGAAAGATAAGGTAAGGCCAGAAGCTCCATTATGCAGACCACGTCATCCATCAACTTAGACTTGCTCAAATAAAGAGCATTGGTAAACTTCTCAAGGTCAAGCTCTTCCTCTGAATGGAAGAATGGTACTTCATCTAGGAGTGGAACTCCCAAAATAAAAGCGAACTCCTCCAAATTAGGAACCAAAACATAATTCAGAAAAGTAAAGCAACAGAGTGAAGGGTCATAGAATTGTAGTAAAACATGTATATCCCCTTATTCATAACTGGTGACTTTACGGACAAGACTTAGAATCCTCCCATAATCTTTTCTGAAATCTTCGAGAACGCCTAAATCAACCATAAAAACCAGACCAAACAAATGTCCCAACTCTGGCAATGGAAACTTGTATATGATGGTCTTCTTCAACTCAACCTCCATCTTAATAGCATATTAGATTACTAGAATCAAAGGAAAGTCGAGAACCTGAGAACACATACACATGCAATGTTAATATGCAGGACAATTATGCAAATGCAGACAAGAGGATCAAGATATCTAATGTTGATGTGTTGTTGATTGAATATAACTAGAGCTCCGCTCAAATAAGGAAACCCAGAAGTCCGAAACTCTGACAGAAATCCATAGTTTCCAAGGTCAAAGGTCCGCTCTAACAAGAAAACCAGAAAATCGGGATGGTTGAAGGTCAAAGTTTCCTGCATAACCCATCCCTCTCACAGGTATGTTCTAGTCTTGAAAGGTGCGACACCCTATGCAGGTCGTCAATATCACAGACTCTCAGGTCGAGAAACGATGATACATTCATCATTTATGGTTTGACATCATAGTCAATCAAGGAGGTCTCAAATTACTTCCCAATAAACGGTCTCCAGAGTCATTAGCTTTCAGATCCAACACCCCCTCAACTGTCCAAGATGCACATGATAGGATGTCTTCAAAGAAAACCTCGTTTGGACACAAATATCGTGTGAACTCTTGCGTATCAAGCTGCCACACAAGTCCACACTAATCCTAGGTGTATACTCAAGCCTAGGTATTGGGCTTATCTCTCATGGAATAACCCACCCAATAGCACAACAACAGTATAATATGATAACGATGATAAAGTGCAGAAAGTAAAATGCAAATGCAATAATATACAACAGTAAACATACAAATATAACATACATATGCACAAAAGCACCCAAAGATAAATAAAAAAAAGACAAGTGCTAGGATTGACTCACACAGGGAACCAGAGTCCCCAGCTGTCACAACTGCGAAAAACAACCAGCGAAAACAAACAGAAGAGTCGCCACCGAATGTTATTTATCCTTGTCGTAACTGCGAAAAACACGCGGCGGAAAACAGAAGAGTCGCCACCTTTCATTATTTATCCCAAAGAGTGGGAAAGGAAACGATCGGAAAAACCTAACAAAAACGGGAAAAGACGAGGTCATCGCAACCAAGTCCTGGATTCGGGAGTCGGTTACGCAAGGGGAAGGTATGAGCACTCCTCACGTCCGTCGTACTCGACGGGATCCACGCTTGTTGTCTATCTAAGGGTGTGTTTAAACTATCTACGCTAAAGGCTTCAGGACAAAAAAGAAAAGGAAAAGAGACCCGGCAGAGCATCGCCGCTCTGTGCCTATGTATTCCCTCGTGCAATGGGAAAGTCAGAGTCAACGTAGTTCGGCTAACTACGGGTGAAAGAGGGGAAGGTTGCTCGCCAAGACATCGTGTCTTGTGCCTACTTACTTTCATCTGGTATGAAAGATTAGAGCAAACTTAGTTTGGGCACACACGAAACCACAAGTTGATTAAGTGTTTTAATCGAGTAGGGTTAAACCTTCGTTCCAACAGTTAGGGACAAAGCCTGTTTGCGGTAGAACCGAAGCTTAACAACACTCTTTTCTAAAAATTAAAGTTTGATTAATCCAGAAGGAAAAAGGTTTGAAATTTTGTTTTGTGTTTTTTAGTGAAGTGAATTAATTCAGTTTGTGATTCACGTTGCACTATAGACAATGACATGGAGGCGAATGCGTCATGTAACGCCCCCAAACGGGACGTACACAAAACACTCTAGATAAGCTAGAGGAGACCCCTCACTCATCATTCTTCATGTAGCTTAAGGCTCGTAGTGCACAACGTTCATCGCCTTTATTAGATGAGTTAGAATTGTTTTGAGATGAGAAGAAAAGAGACGAACGGAAGGTCTAAGGGAAACTCGGCCCTAACGTTGTCATGCAAAGTGGTCCTAAGGTTTGGATGAAAAAGGGAAACATCTATCCTAATGTTAGTGTTGCACCCCAAAATTTGCCCAACCTTTTCTAACCTAGGTTTATGTTTCAATTGCATAATCATTTGCATTGGCATCATGTACATAGTGTATTCATATGCATTGCATAGCATAAGTGTAATACCCCAAATTTTACCCTTATATTTAGTCAGTCATTTCGCATAGCATCTCATATGTGCATTCGCTAACCACTAACCAGTCATAAAGTGCGTTTTGTTTTGCAGGAAATACCCCAGGGGCGTTTTGGTCATTTTGAAGCATAATTCGTAATTTTGGGCCTAATGAGGTTTTATTCCTGAGGCGTTTATTTACGTGGGTTTGATATCAATCTGGTTTGGAAAATCTGATCTGTGGAACAGGGTTTAACAAGAAATCATTCTTCTATCTTCCAGTTCATTTTTAGAGGGAAAACGGTGAAAACTTCGACTGATTAATGGAAATTGTTCATGATGAAGGTATTAAGCTTATTATGCAAGATTGGATCGAATTAATTCAAGGATATTTGACTATTGAGGTTTAATCGGATGTTGAGGTGTTTGCAAATTAAAGCATGGAAAAGCAATTGGAAAATGATTTTAATAGAACATGTGGATTTTATTCATAATATTTTATTATCATTATTACAATTTGCAAAGTGAATTGGGATAGAAATGTGAAGTTTATTCATAACATTTTGTCATGATCTACAAAGAGGAAATGATTTGGATAAAAAAATGTTATTGAATTTATTCATAATATTTTTTGTTACAAGTTACAAAAGAATTGTATATCCTAAACCCTAAGTCCTAAAAATTTCTAAGTGTCCTTCATGATGTCCCTTGAGCTTCTCCGCAAAATCTCCGATTCACCTGCACATCAAAACAAAACAAACAGAATAGAAAAAATGTTAGAAATTGTTTTTGACACTCTCAGAACAGTGTCATCATCGAGTGCCGGGAGTGGCACAACCGAAGCTGCGTCCTACCCCCGTTACCGATCCGCGCCGTTGGCGTCAGATCAGGTAACACCTGTTCTTATCATTACGGGACATCCGAGAGATAGAAGTGATAAAAGAAGCGGGACTTGGATTTCCAAACTGATACAAAGGCAAATTTGGACTCAGACCCGGATGCCGGCAGGTCTGAATCACTTTGTGTTCAAAGTTTTTCCCATGCCTGAAATTCCACAAACAACATCAGTACAACAGAACTCAAAGCAAAACAAGCTGCATAAACAAAACAGCAACTAGGCAAAAGGAAAGCCCGCGCCAGTACAATTGTGAAGAGGCACAAAGAAACAAATCTGCCACAAAAGTTCAGAATGAAAACCAAGTCCAAACAAAACAAGAAAAATACAAACCAAACTGCATTTGAAGGGCCTCAAACAACATATCAGAAGGCAAGTTTCAATGGCAAGTCACGAATAATGTGAGCGACCACACAAAATCACAGCACAAAACCATAGCAGTAAAAACAGTTCGACCTGGAAAAGAGGAGAACAAGTGCAAACATCAGAACTAGTTCATATCAGTCACCATAATCCCTGGGTCGCGTAGGAAAATCGAGGCACAGAAGCTCAGGGCATCAGTTATCGCACATCATGGCCTCACAATCAATCTGAAAGCCAATAATCGATAGCAGCCCAGAACTCGTGTTCTGAACCCAACCAAGCATCGAAACCAACCAATCTCGAAGGCAACCGCGGCCTCATCGAAGAGGTTCCCTCATCAGGCTCAGACAAGCTGTCATCATCGCTGCACACCATCCTCAGCGGCGTTTAACTCAACCAAAGCGTAGTACCTTCACTGAAAAAAGAAGAGAAAAAATAAGTGATTTCCAACTGATAACCAAACTGAATGAAGCAAGTTCACAAAAACCATGACAGTTTAGAATACGAGTGAATCCACAAGACAGGTATCAACTCGTTAAGGCCCAGCAATTGGATATCCACATTGAGAACAAGGGATCCCATTCCACATCTGAAAAATAAAATCCAAAGTATGTCAATTCGATCCAATCAGGGAAACGAAATCAGTAATATCCAAACGAAAATCAAAACAAAGCCGTTCAGTTATCAAAATCAAATGAAAATCCGGGCAAATCCATATCCGAAAATAAGGAATCCTGAAAAGGGAAAGTTCAGATCAGATGAGATCAAACATATCAGGAAAAAACGAAATCCAATCTCACCAAAAATCCCAGATAAAATCAAATCGAATCTCAGCCAAATAATAACGTAAAAAAAATCATAAGTCCAGGCCCAAAAAGATGAAATCAGAAGAGTATAAGAAGGGAACAATTTCACCTGTGAAGAACGAATGAAGGATCGCAAAAACCCTAGACAACAACGGGTAGCCGCGAGAGAGAGACGAACCACAATCGCAAACCCTAAACGGAGAATCGCGAAAGCCTCAGAGGAAAACCTAACGGGAAATCGCGAAAGGGAGAGATCACCAACACCGTCCGCGAAGAACGGCGGGAAATCGGACCCTCAGCCTCAGAATGTCTTCATCATCGGCCGTTTTACCGTAAATGTAATCCATGGGACATTTTCATTACAATATTCATGTTTATTTCATGTTTTGTTTCAGGAATGAAGAAGATCGGAGAGAATCGCGGCGAGAGAGAGGAAGAAGAAGTGCAAACGGCGCCGCGAGGGTGTAGGGTTATGAGAACCCTAAATGGTTCTCTGATTGCAATTTACTACATCTGGGTTGGGTCCGGGTGTGATGACCGGCCCAACCCCTTTATGTTTTATTTTATTGTTTTGTTTTTTAAATCGTTTTTTTTAAATTGTTTTTAAGTTGTTTAACCATTTTTCTTTTATAATTCAAGAAAATTGTTTTTAAAAATCTTTTTTGTAAATATTATAAATAAAAAAAAACACTTTTTATAAGAAAATTTAAAACCTCTTTTCACTTAATAATAATAAAAAACTTTTTAATAAATAACATAAAAAATCTTTTTTTAAAAAAAATATCTAAGTTAAAATCTTTTTCAAGATTAAATTTAATATTTTCTATTAACATTACTTTTTTATATATATATATATATATATAGATTCATTTAACATTTCTTTCAAGATAACAAAAATCTTCAATATTACACTTTTTCTCCTGACTTGTCCAATTGCCGTTTAATCTTGCTTATTGATAGTGTTCATCATTTGCAACTCTTACTGCCCCGTTGATTTATTTAAATTTCATTACTATATTGTAACTGCTTCTCATATGTAACCCCGCGAATCTAATAATCGCGCTTTAAATTTCTGCCTTTAAATTTCTGTTTGTATGGCTTTAACTTCTGTCTTTATTCCCTGTTTGCAATTCAATCATCTCACGCATTTATCAATATTCCAGTCACACTACACACATCCGAAGGTTAGGTCTAGCTTTTGGTCGCCGCGCCAATAGTCCTCAACTTCAAACCCTTACACCTCTTACAAACCCTAATTTTCACAAAGGCCTCGCCGCAGGCAAAATTACCATGTTACCCCTAGCATTAGGTCAAAGAGTCGCCGCGCTCATTTTAGGGTTTCCCGCCGCGGAATCCCTAACCTAACCTAACCCTAATTACAACTTAACATTTCAACGTAGAGATTTGGAGTTTCTACACTCCATGTAAGCGTGTCCCTAAGATACGTTTATTCCCCATTGAAACCTTGGCCACAGTCAAGACGTTTCTAACCTCCCTTTTGAGGGGAACTACGATTACTCTGATTCCACTCCCGTAAGGATACGTAGGCACAAGATGCGATGTCTTGCCGAGTAAACTTAGAATTAACCCCTTAGGTCTCCTTTCTCACTTTTAATCCTTTGTATATACCCTAAAGCAAAATAATTAATGAAATAAATAAAGCAAATAGTAAACATCTGAACAAAAGGTTCCTGTAGAGTACTACAGAAGTTTAGGATGCTAGTACCTTCCCTAAATTTAACCAACCCCCGAACCCTAGATCTTTCCCCGCATTGTGTTTACGATGCAAAATAGGTTTTCCCTTTTTGACCTTTTCCTTCGGATAAATCAAAGAGCGGTTGTGAATTGAATTGCGATTCAAACTCATTAATAGTTTGTAATCCTATTTCCACCGCAACAATAAGCAAGCTATCTTAATCAGGGGATCAAGTGCTATTATCATCTCAAGAGGCATATTCAAGGGTTTCATTCATATTCAAGACTACTCAGGTCATCAGGGAGGAATTTGAGCTTTGAAGAGTTGACAGGTTGATCAGTGAGTTCTCCCCTATCTTGAGGTTATTTGGGGATCATCAGAGGAAGTGTGAGCCATGAGCCAAGAGCATGAGGTGTGTATGGATGTTATGAAGAGCCTAGATGATCATTTTTGAGGAGTAACCAAGTCATTGGAATGATTGCAAGAGCCTCAGTTGAAGTCAGTCAACTAGGGTTTTACCTGGGTCAACACTAGGTCAACCCTAGGTCAAAGACTTGTTTTGAAAGGCATCAAGGATCATTTGAAGAATGTGGGATTCATTATTTGCTATATGGATATGGATATGGTGTTGTGCCAAAGAAAAATCAGAAGGAGTCAAGGAGAAGTGGAGTTACCAAATTAGGGTTTCAGTGTAAAATCCCCTGATTTAGGTCAAACTTCAAAGCAGTGTAACTAAAGATGCAAGCTTCATATGAATTTATGGTCCACATGAAACTTGTAGAGTATCTTCATAGCTTTAAGTTGAGTTGTGTAAGTCATCAAGATGATTTATAGAACTCAAGTTATAGCTCTTGCAAGTTACAGGTCATCTGAGGGCACTGAAATTTGTCTGTGAAAGTTGTCTGTCTTCCAAGCAACTTTTGACCTTCAAGGAGATTTCAAATGGATTTCTGGCCAACATGAGAGTTGTTCCTCATTGTCTTAGCTTTCTAGGAAGGTATGGTATGCCTTCATATGATTTGTGTAACTCTACTTATGTCCTTGGCAAGCAAAGGGTATTTTGGTCATTTGAGAATTACAGGTCATTCTTAGCCTATGCCTAAAACTCATACAAGGAAGCTTCAAATGAAAAACTTCACAACATCAAAGTTTCTCAAAATGTCATTTTAAGTCTAGAAAAGAGGTCATGGAAGTTTGGAAATGCATAGAACTCAAATTGATAAAAGTTGGTAAAAATGACTTAAAAAATGGCATATAAGTTGAAAAAGTTCAAATGGAAAATTGGTTTGGGCAATCTACAAATCCAAAATGGGTCATGTAATATACCAAATTGATTCTAAACAACATTTTAAAGACTTTGGTTCAGCCACAATTTTGAGATAGGGCTTTAAAAATGGGGTTGCTTTGTAAATCCATTACTTGCATAATAAGGCAACCATGCAAAACTTAGCATAAGGCAAAATTCAGGGTATGTAAGCACTAATACACTTCCAATTTGTCATGAAATGAGATTTTCAAGTGGGCTGCAAAGTGTATGAGAGGAGATATTATATGAGATGATAAGTTCCATTATGCCATATCATGAGAAATTCATGAAGTTTCTAGAATCATCCTAGAGGGATCCAGAATGTGCTAGACATTTCCATCATCATCTATATAATGAGTAGAGAAGGTTGGTGAAAAAGGTTGGTGAAAAGAGAGAGAGGAAAGTGAGGACTCCATTGTTGCTTCAATTGTAAGAAAGAGTGAAACTCCATATTCAGCATCAATTCAATTCATTCTTCTTCTTCATTCACGATCCATTGATCTTGTTGAGTGCATAGAAGCTGCTTCAGAGGCTTATCCATGGAGGATTGAAGAGTTAGAGTTGAAATTGCAAGAATCCATACCAGATTCGAATCCCTCCCTACAAGCCTTCATCTTCCAAGTTTGTGCAAACAGAAGAAAGACCTTCATCAGAGGATCATAGTGAAGAGGGATCAAGCTTTGAATCGAGTTGTTCACATACCTGCCATAGCCAACAAGCAGGTTGGTGTTTTCACTCCTATCTCTCTATTTATGTGTTATTGGTTAGAATTTTAGGGTTAGAGTTGTTAGGTTAGGTTAGATGATTGAATTCTGTGAATCTGAGAGCATTCCATGAGGTTTAATGACAGGCCATAGAATCTTTGAAGATCAAGATTAGAGTAGTTAGTGAGTGTTAGTGCACATATGATAGCTTGCTGAAACCAGTGCAACATAGAGAGCATGATAGTATCATTAGGATCAAAAATTACAAGGTTCCATGGCAGTGCAAAATGGTTGGACCAAGGTCTTCGTGCCTTCTGTTTGTGAGCTCTAGGGAGTTTTAATCCAAACCATTAGTAGGATCGTGTTCCTGGGAGTTCGTAGTACAATTTTGGTCTTTGCAGTTTTTGAATTCATTGAGAATTGAGAGAGAACGAGAGGGAGTAAGATTCTTGCATGGAAATGAAATCTGAAAACCCTAGAATGGCATTTGGAGAAGATGAAGGAGGTTCGTTAGATCACACTTGGACTGTTGACTTTTAATTGGATCTAACGGCTGCAATTTGAATTGAAAACGGAGGGAAATGGCTGCAAGGGAAACGCAGCGTTTCATTTAGTGAAACGCATGGGCCTGGATCCATTTTGATATCCCCACCCCCAACTTCTGGCCCACCAAGCAATTGAACTGAGCGTAGTTACTTGTGACACCCCCTCCCCAATTTATTTCATTTTGTGATTTTTAATTCTTTTATATTTTCTTCATTTTGTAAAATCCATATAAAATTGAAAAAAGCTTATTTTTAATTGCTTCTTTTTGTGTTGGTTTCATAATTCTGTTAAGAAAATTATCAAATAATAAAATTAGCATTTCGTTTTATTTTTGTATTTTTAGTATATTTTTCTTTTAAATAGGTTTTAATTGATTTTAGGTTTATACATGATATTGTTAATTTTAGTTTAGTTAGATACTTTTATATTTTGGGCCTACTCTTTTTAGAGCATTTCACTTAGAACTTTAGCTTGTATATAAAATTTAATCCATGATTTTAGGACTTAATTTTAGATGTTTTGTTTAGGTGTGATTAGGAGAATCAAAACTAGGGTTTAGACATAGCATAGGTGTAAGAGATCATTTCTTTTAGGAGTTGTAGTTTGAATTTTGGGGTATGGGACTATAGGGGTATTATGGGTAGATAATAGATCCCTTAGAAAATATTAGGCTTCCCCTATTCTACTATTACTATTAGTATACTGCTTGTGCTTGCTTGATTGTGTGGTGTGCCCTCTCTAGGGTTATTATTTGACTGTGTGGGGTATTGGGCATGTTTGGGGGGGCTTGGGGTTTGAGCTGAAGACTGTGCTGATGAAGCCCATTGGAGATCAAAAAGAATGAAGACCAGTTTCCAGAGTTGATGATGAGTATCTCTTGCTGGCAGCTGTTGAAGGTTCTAGGATCTAGGAGTTAGGCAGAGCTCTAGAGTAGAAAACTTGGTTCACAAACATGGAAGGTCTTGATTGCCTCCATCCCTCTCTATGATGCAGAGTCTCTCTAAGACACTCACCCCCTTCCTTTGGAATGCTTGGTGATGGTGTCTAAGAGATAGAACTCTTGAGAGAAATATTCTATGTGTTGTTAGCAGTCTGTTTGCCACCTTTGGTGGTCAACTAATTGCTTAACACCCCAGTTCACTCTTGTGATTGGTTCCTCAGCTGGGAGATTGGGACTTGAAGAAAAGCCCTGAAGACTGATGATAAAGGAGCCATTGAAGACTGTGAAGATGAATACTGATGTTTGCTTGAAGCCTGAAGATGGTTGAAGATGACTTGAAAGCCTGCTAATGAAGACTGCTTTGCTGTTTAGCTTTTGCTGTTGATAATTCTCTTTGTATTGATTGAATTTCCCTGACTGTATTGCTTGTTGTTTAACCTGTTAGGTTGAAAGTGAATTCTGTTCACTTTTGCCTATTGTTTTCTAGGTTCGAGGTTGAGTGGGACTCCCTTGCCTCGCTTGTATTGCTGCATCCATGCATGTTACTGCTTTATTGTATATATATATCTGTTGTTTCTGTTTCCGTTTATCCCTTAGGATCTCTGTTTCTCTCTGCGCAAGAGAGGAGAATGATAGACATTAGGTCTTAACCCATGCATGATAACATTAGGGTAGATTTTATTCCCTTTTCAACCCTAGGATTTGTAGAGTGTCATATCTTCTTTCTTCAAAACAACAGAAAAACATTAATAAAGGTTATAGCAAAATCAATTCATTTCTTCCGTCAAAAGATTTGAACAAACACCAACCTTTTTGCAATAAGAAAACCCTTGTTTAAGGTGATATTTTTCATAAAGGACACTTGAACAGCTTGTGTCGTGCGTAGCCCGAACTACGTTTGCTCTGATCTTCCATGCTGTGTGGAAGTACGTAGGCATAGGATGCGATATCCTAGCGAGCAACCTTTACCCATCTTTCCCCGTAGTTAGGCGAACTACGTTGACTCTGATTTCTCGTTCCAGACGGGAATACGTAGGCATAAAGTGTGATGCTTTGCCGAGTCATGTTTTCTTTTCTTTTCAGACCTCATCCTTTAATTTAGAGAGAAGTGTAATCCGTACAAACAAGCAAGCGTGGATCCCATCGAGTACGATGGACGTGAGGGGTGCTAATACCTTCCCCTTGCGTAACCGACTCCCGAATCCAGGTTTTGGTTGCGATGACCAAACCTTTTCCCGTTTTTTGCGAGGTTTACTTCGAGCGTTTCCTTTCCCTCCGTTGGGATAAATAACGCACGGTGGCGACTCTTCTGTCAGCCGGCGCCAATTTTCGCAGTAGCGACAGCTGGCGACTCTGCTGGGGATCCAACGTCCCCTGGCTGCTATGGACTGCGATAGTTCCTTATGCATTTGGGATCCAACGTCCCTTAAGCGAGTCAACCCTAGCGCTTGTTTTCCCGTCGAGGATTTTGTATGGATTTATATTTCTGTCATTTACTTTCAGCATTATATTATTGTTATTATTGCTGTATTGGGGTGTGACGGGTGTTCTATGATTGAGAGATAAGTCGGACCTGGGCTTGAGTGCACCTAGAATTAGAGTGGAAATTAGTGGGCGCGCACGTGCTTTGCATGTCCTAGTGTCCCGCGAAATCCACACTCAGACGAGGTTCTTCTGGTTGGCCTTCTGTCCTGCCCTTTGGGTGGCTCGGGTTGTTGGTTAGTTGGATTGTCGACTCTGGGAACCGATCATTTGGAAGTTGGCTAAGTGAGGCCTCTTCAGGATTTGATGATGCCACTCCTTCTGGGAATCGTATCATCAACCCTGAAAGTCTGTGACGCCGACGACCGCATAGGATGCCATACCTTTGTCAGTTGCTAGGACGTCTACCTGTGAGAGGGTTTTGGGGTTATGCAGGTAACTAGACCTTCAGATACCGGTTATTTCTTGATCTGAGATCCTGGGTATTTATGGATAGTTGTGAGGTCTATCAGAGACCAGTGGGAGTTATGATATGAGGTCTATCAGAGACCAGTTGGAGTTATGTTATGGGGTCTATCTGAGACCAATGTTGGAGCTTTGTATTGGGTCTATCTGAGACCAGGGTTTGAGGAATTCTGGAGGGTCTATTTGAGACTTTTGATATGGTTCAGGCTTCTCGGCCACAACATTTGGTCCCTGTTGCATGTTACTTGCATTGCATTGTTTGCATAACCATTATCATTGCATCCCATTAACGTGTGTCTGTGCTACAGGTGCATTTGCATATTCCCTGGTTCTAGTGTCTGGACTCCTGAGTATTGATCATGGCTGGTTTGAGGATGACAGTTGCCTACAAGTTACCTATCCCTGACATTACTCCCCTCCTGGGTCTGATTTCTCTTGCTGATGAGGATGTCCGTAGAAGCTTCAGACGGAGTTACGGGCGGCTGTTGAGTTTGGTTCGCAAATCAACTGATGATGAACTGAATGGGCTGTATACACTGATGCAATTTTATGACCCTGCTTTGAGATGTTTCACATTTGCTGACTTTATTTTGGGGCCCACCATCGAGGAGTATGTAGAGTTTACTGAGCTGCCAGTACAGAATAAGGTTCCCTTTATTCACTCTGCTGCTGAGCCCAAGTTGGAGGATTTGGCTAAGGCCTTGCACATGAATGCTTCTGAGCTATTGATGACTTCTTGGCGAGGGGTTCCAGGTTTCTCTCTCCAGTTTCTGGTTGGTAAGGCTCAAGAATACGCCAAGAATGGATGTTGGGTAGTCTTCAACGCTGTTTTGGCTCTATGCATTTATGGGATAGTGCTGTTTCCCAATTTCCCAAATTTTGTGGACATGGATGCATTTCATTTGTTTGCTGCTGGCAACCCGGTACCCACATTGATCGGGGACTTTTACCATTCGATGCACTACATAAATGAGAACAGGAGAGGCAAGAATGTCTCTTGTTGCGTGCCTTTGTTGTACATGTGGTTTAAGAGCCATCTTCCCCTGAAGGGACCTTTTGTGGATAGTGCAACTACGACTGACTGGCCTGAGCGTCTGATGAGACTATCTTCTGAAGACATTGAGTGGTTTAACCGAGACTTGCTGGGGTCTGAGCTTATTTTCAGTTGTTCTGGGTATCCTAATGTTCCTTTGATAGGAAGAAAAGGGTGTATCAATTACAACCCATCTCTGTTCGTTCGCCAGTTTGGATACGCGTTGAAGAACCCACCTCGGGAGGAAGAAGTACAGGAATCTCTGTACTTCACCGGTGATTTGAATGGAGAGTTACTAGCCAAGCTTCAGCATGCCTGGATGCGTATTAACAGAAAAGGGAAACCACTGTTGGGGAAGAATGATTGTCAGGCTTATACACCCTACAAAGTGTGGATCCAGGAGAGAGCAAGACAGTTACTGATGCCATTTCCAGCTGCGCCGGTCCCTGTTCATGTTCCGGTGGAAGAACCAACCACTGTCACTAGGGAGGCCTACGAGCGAGTTGTGAAAGAAAAGGAAGCCTTGATGAAGATTAATGAAGAGTTAGAAAAGGAGCTGGCTCAGATGCGTAGTGAGAAGAACAAGGCTGTGCATTCTTTCCAACAGCAAATCGAACTAGTAAACAGGCTAGGGGCTGAGTTGACTGAAGAGAAAAAGAAGCGCGAACGTTTGGGTCAAGAGTTCAGAAGCTCTCATGACATGTTGGAGTCCAAAAAGAAAGCACTCGACGCCGCTCACCGAGAAATCTCTTCTTGCAACAAGACGTGGAATGCTACGCTAACCAACAACAAAAAGAGGGAAGATAAATTGAAGCAGCAAATTTCTGAACTCGAAGAGCAGTTGAAGGCTAGCATTAAGAAGCATGAAGAGGAGGTAATGGCCAGATATAGTCTCCAGAATACATTGAACAAGGCCATCGAAGGCAGGAACGAAGCTGTGTCTCAGAAGCGGAAGCTAGAGGATCGCTTCGGAGAAGGGGCATGGGAGGAAACCGCTGGTGACGTGTGACGTGTTCTCAAACGAAGAAATTAACTTGTTGAGGGGCTGCTTACCCGACCAAGTCATCCAGAGACTAAGAAGTTACTAGAAGAGTACCAGGCTCATGAGTGTACTTGACCATTTCATATATTAATGTGTATGCTTTATTTGCATTCGTGCTGACCATCACCAGGATTGTTGGTTGAGGTCATGCCTTCTTATTGTACACTCAGTGATATTGTATTCTTGGATTTCTCTGCAATATACGAGGTTTTCTATGACTCGGCTCTAATCACCATATTGCTAGCACTGTCACTGCACTGGCACATTCACACTAGAATCGGGGAATGATAATCCCTAATGCACAGACACATATTGCACTTTGCATACATACTCATATTTGCATTACAGGTTTGTGATCCGTGTATCTTATCTCCTGCATCCGTAGCAGGTATTTTCAGGATTGCAGAAAAGCGGGTCCACCGTTACTCTACAAGGACCAACCAGAAGAAGATCATGGACAACGTGCAGAGTGAAATGCAAGAGATGCGTGACAGGATGGCCCTGCTCATGCAAACCATGGAGACCATCGCCAAAGGACAAGAGCAGCTGCAAAATCTGGTTCAACCGATAGTCGCACGGGCTGAAAACAACGGGACACCGCATGGTGAAAACATTGCCGCTTCTCCCCGAATTGAGAATCGTCAAAGTGCTGATGCTATTCCCGTAACCGGTTTGAATGCTGGAGAAACTGGTCCTGTAGGTGGAGGTGGGAACACCGGTAATATGAATGCCAATGCAGATACTGCTGGGGTATTTGTGGGTAATGTCAACCAGGGTTTCAATGGGGGCGTCGAGAATGTCGGAATGAATGGTATTAATGGTAACCAGGGCTTCAATGGTGTGAATATGGGGTATGGCAGCATTGCTGGCGCCAAGGCTGGGTTTGGTGGCTATGGTAATCTTGGATATGGAACTGGCGCATACAATGCTCAAGAGATGGGTAATCTGAGGTATGACCCCAGGTACTTCCAAACGGGTCCGGGCCGTGATGCAGATTACGTTGGATATGATGCAGTACCTCGCTGGGAGGATCGTCAGGAGGATGTGTTCTCTGGTCAGAACGAGGGTTATTAAAGAGCTAGGGATGACAACCATCAGATGAGATTGCTAGAAGAGAAAGTGAACGGATTGGCCAGCCAGAATGCTCTTGGGCTGGATATGTCAAATATGGGGTTAGTCCCAGGGTTGAGGGTCCCGCTGAAATTCAAAGCACCGTCATTTGATAAGTACAAAGGGGACACATGCCCTAGGGTGCATGTGCGCGTATTTTACAGGCGCATATCTGCGTATTCTGAGGATGAAAAAATGCTAATGCACTTCTTCCAGGATAGCCTGTCAGGGCCATCGCTGGAGTGGTACATGAGCTTGGAGCCTACTCAGATCAGGAGTTGGAAAGAGCTGGCAGAGGCTTTTGTTCGACATTATCAATATAATAGTGATCTCGCCCCTAACCGAGTCCAGTTGCAGAGCATGTCTCAAAAGTCTAACGAGAGCTTTAAGGAATACGCCCAGAGATGGCGAGATCTGGCTGCTAGGGTGCACCCTCCGATGGTGGAGCGCGAAATGATGGATATGTTCATAGGAACTTTTTCTGGAATGTACTATGACCGGTTGCTAAATTTTTCGATGAGTACTTTCTCTGAGTTGATCTTGATGGGGGAGCGCATTGAAAACAGAGTGAAGATTGGTAAAATTCAAGCGGGTGAGTCCAGTTCCACAGGAGGTAATAAGAAGACGTTTGGTGGTAAAAGGCAGGGTGATACCAACGCTGTATACAGTGCTCGACGAAGGAATAAAGGTCAGAACTGGCGTCAGCAGTCGCAAGTTGCAAGCATAACCATTCCAGGGCCTTCTCAGCAGCAGAGACAACAACCACCGCAGCAGGCTCAGCAGCAGCCTAATAATAATCAACGCAGACTTCAGAACCCACGACCGAGGAGAGTATTCGAGGTACCGCCGGTATCATATGCAGAACTCCTTCAAACTTTGTTGAAATTGCAGCTAGTCGAGAAGAGGACCTTAGCACCACCAACCGGCCAGCCACCAGTCGGATATGATGTTAATGAGCACTGTGACTTCCATTCGGGTGCACCAGGGCACAATATTGAAAATTGCCTAGCTTTCAAGCATAAAGTACAGGATTTGCTTGATAGTACGGCTATTAACTTCGGGAAGGACGGTCCCAATATCACGCAGCAGCCAATGCCCAAGCATGGTGGGGCTGGGGCCAATGCAATCATGGTAGATGATGAGTTGAACTTGGTTTCGGAAGTGAGCAAGATGAAAACCCCGTTGAGTTACGTAAAGCAGCGTTTATTGAAAGGAGGTGTTTATCCCGGTTGCAGCGAAGAGTATGTTGACTGTTTGGTTCAACCTGAGGGCTGTGAGAAGTTGAAAAGGGGAGTTCAAGGTTTGATTGATGAAGGAAGTTTGCAGTTTGACAGGTCTGTGGGGCGAGAGAAGTCTGTTGAGACAGGATCTGAAAAAGAGTGCAGTGAGGTCGCTACGATCACCATTCCGTTCAAATCAGTGACAATTTCGGCATCATCAAAAAGGCCGACCATTACTATTACTAAGGCTAAGCCAGTCCCTTATGAAAGCACAAAGGCAGTCCCGTGGAGTTATGGTGCTAAAGTGTATTGTAATGGGGAAAAGATTGACTTGAATGATCCGCCAGCGGGGTCCATAGATAACATAGTGGGAGCGGGCGGTATAACCCGGAGTGGGAGGATTTTCACTTCGCCTGAGGTTGAAGCAGAGAGGCTTGCCAGGGGTAAGAACAAAGTTGTTGAGGGGGAATCTTCGGGGAGTAAAGAGAAAGAGCCGATAACCAAAGATGTGGAAGAATTCATGAGGTTGATCCGCAAAAGTGATTACAAGATTGTAGAGCACCTGCAGCAGACCCCGTCAAAGATCTCCATATTATCGCTGTTGTTGTGTTCTGAAGCGCATAGAAATGCCCTGTTGAAGGTACTTGAGACATCCTTCGTGCCGCAAGAGATTTCAGTTAATCAGCTGGAGGGAGTTATGGCACATGTTAACGCTGGGCATGGTCTGGGATTCACAGATTTTGACCTAACGCCTAGAGGGCGTGATCACAATAATGCCTTGCACATCTCCATTGAATGCGGGGGCACTATTTTATCCCATGTGCTGGTAGACACTGGGTCCTCGTTGAATGTGTTACCAAAGAAAGCCCTGTTGAAATTAGATACCCGTGGGTTGTTGTGCACCCCTAGTGATTTGGTGGTGAGGGCCTTTGACGGAACAAGGAGGTCGGTATTCGGGTCAGTAACGTTACCCATCCAGGTAGGTCCGGAGGTGTTTGATACAGTGTTTTACATCATGGACATCCAGCCTGCATATAGCTGTTTGATTGGGAGACCTTGGATTCATGCCGCTGGGGCAGTAACTTCTACGCTCCATCAGAAGCTGAAGTATATGGTTGAGGGGAGTATTGTGACGGTGTGTGGCGAAGAGGATATCTTAGTCAGTCATTTGTCTTCCTTCAAGTACATGGAGGTAGATGGAGAGATCCATGAAACGCTGTGTCAGGCGTTCGAAGGGGTGAAGGTTAAAGAAGAGGCTCCGTTAAAGAGTGAAGGGCAAGAGGTGGTCGTCTCCTCATATAAAGAAGCCAAGGCGTTGGTACAAGCAGGAGAGACTCAGAAGTGGGGGTAGATTCTGGACATCCCAGTGAAGCAAGATAGGTATGGCTTGGGGTACCGCCCATCTCCCTCGCAGAGTGCGCCTAAGTACAAGGGACCTGTGGTGTTCACGCCCGGAGGAGTTAGCTTCGAAAGGATTAATGCCGTGTCTGATACGGAGGAAGTGGATAGCGACTGCGACATGGACGCATGGATTCGACCCAGCACGCCGGGGCAAAGCCTATGCAACTGGTTCATCCAGGACGTCATCCAAGTCACCAAACAGTAATGCGTTGCTTTTTCAATCATTGTATGATCACATGCCTTGCCCGGGGCATCGATGATCTTGTCTTAGGGCCTAACTGTTTACCTGTATGTTTGCATGATCAATAAATGATGGCGTTTTTTACATTCAAATATTGAGATCCTTTTCTTTCTGTTTTTTATTTTTTTCAATAAAATGGCAGCGTGGTTATGCATTTTGCTTGTATATCATTTTGAAGCACTTAACCGTTTCCCTCGCAGGATTCATGAATTTTCAGATGACACCGACCAAAAACTTCCTATGACTCGTTTAGACTTCGAGCATCCGATCTTCCAAGCTGAGGAGGAGATTGTGGAGGATAGTGACTTACCAGAAGAGCTTAGTCGGTTATTGAAGCAAGAGGAGAGAGTCATTCTGCCTCACCAGGAAGAGATTGATATTGTCAACTTAGGGTCTGAAGAATGCGTCAGGAATATCCGTATAGGGGCCGCGTTGCAAGTGGACATCAAGCAAGAGCTTATTGAGATGCTGCGTGAATACAGTGATATATTTGCTTGGTCCTACGAGGACATGCCGGGTTGGGATACTGATATGGTTGTTCATCGTCTGCCGTTGAAGGAAGATTGCCCGCCTGTGAAGCAGAAACTCAGAAGGACTCGTCCTGACATGGCCGTAAAGATAAAGGAAGAAGTGCAGAAGCAATGGGATGCTGGGTTCCTGGATGTTACCACTTATCCCACTTGGGTCGCTAATATCGTGCCTGTGCCAAAGAAAGATGGCAAGGTTCGAATGTGTGTTGATTATAGGGATCTAAACAAAGCGAGCCCGAAAGATGATTTCCCGCTGCCGCATATTGACGTGTTAGTTGACAACACAACTCAGTTTTCAGTGTTCTCCTTCATGGATGGCTTTTCAGGGTATAATCAGATCAAAATGGCTCCGGAGGATATGGAAAAAACGACCTTTATCACCCCGTGGGGAACCTTCTGTTACAAGGTGATGCCCTTTGGTTTGAAAAATGCTGGGGCAACGTACCAGCAGGCTATGACAACGCTTTTTCACGACATGATGCACAAAGAGATTGAGGTGTATGTTGACGACATGATTGCCAAGTCTCAAACAGAGGAAGAACATCTGGTTAATCTGCTGAAGTTGTTCAAGAGGCTGAGGAAGTTCAGGCTGAGGCTGAATCCTAACAAATGTACCTTCGGAGTGAGATCCGAGAAGCTACTGGGGTTCATTGTGAGCAAGAAAGGAATCGAGGTCGATCCTGCAAAAATAAAAGCAATACAAGAGATGCCAGCACCGAGAACAGAAAAAGAAGTCCGTGGGTTCTTAGGGAGGTTGAACTATATTGCTAGGTTCATCTCTCACCTAACGACCACGTGTGAACCATTATTCAAATTGTTAAAGAAAGATCAAGCGGTGGTCTGGAACGACAATTGTCAAAGGGCATTTGAGAAGATAAAAGAATACTTGCAGGAACCTCCGGTGTTGATACCCCCAGTAGAGGGACGACCACTAATTATGTATCTGACGGTTCTTGAGAACAGTATGGGTTGTGTTCTCGGTCAACATGACGAGACAGGATGGAAAGAGCATGCAATTTACTACTTGAGTAAAAAGTTCACGGATTGTGAATCTCGATACTCTATGCTCGAAAAGACGTGTTGTGCATTGGCGTGGGCTGCCAAATGTCTAAGACAGTATATGCTGAACCATACAACCATGCTGATATCGAAGATGGATCTGATCAAATATGTGTTTGAAAAGCAAGCGCTCTCTGGAAGGATTGCTAGATGGCAGATGGTATTGACAGAATACAATATCCAGTATGTTTCCCAAAAGGCCATTAAGGGAAGTGTTCTGTCCGAATATCTCGCCGAACAGCCGATTGAGGATTATCAGCCTATGAAGTTTGAGTTTCCTGATGAGGACATAATGTACTTGAAAGCTAAAGATTGTGATGAGTCGTTGCCTGGTGAAGGTCCTGAGCGGAGTTCCCAGTGGCAATTGATTTTTGATGGGGCTGTCAATTCGTACGGTAGCGGGATCGGGGCAATCATCACAACTCCCCACGGGTCGCACATTCCGTTCACAGCCATGCTGACCTTTCCAGTGACGAATAACGAAGCAGAGTACGAAGCTTGTATTATGGGGTTAGAGGAGGCTATCGATCTGAGGATCAAGAATCTGGACATATATGGGGATTCAACATTGGTTGTGAATCAGATTAAGGGAGAGTGGGAGACACGCCAACCTAATCTGATACCGTACATGAATTATGCGAGAAGGTTGCTACCTTTCTTTGATAAAGTAGAGTTTCATCATGTACCCCGGGCGGAGAATCAAATGGCAAACGCCCTTGCAACTTTATCCTCGATGTATAAGGTCAACTACTGGAATGAGGCTCCCAGGATTGTCATATCTCGCCTTGATAGGCCGGCCTTTGTGTTTGCAATTGATGAAGCATCTGACGGTAAACCTTGGTATTTCGACATACAGAACTTCCTGAAGAATAAGGAATAACCGGCTGGGGCATCCAGTCGTGATCAGAAGACTCTAAGGAGATTAGCAGGCAACTTCTATCTGAATCCCGACGGCGTTTTGTATAGAAGGAACCACGATTTGGTACTCCTCCGGTGTGTAGATGAGAAGGAAGCCAACTTGCTCATGGAAGAGGTCCATGAGGGAATTTTTGGTACACATGCTGGTGGGCATGCTATGACTCGAAAGTTGTTGCGGGCGGGGTATTATTGGTTGACGATGGAAACTGACTGTTTTAAGTTCGCCAAGCGGTGTCACAAGTGCCAGATCTATGCAGATAAGATCCATGTGTCACCCAGTCCACTGAATGCCATGGCTTCTCCGTGGCCTTTCTCCATGTGGGGAATCAATATGATTGGCAAGATTGAGCCTACTGCTTCTAATGGGCATCGCTTCATCCTAGTCGCGATCGATTACTTCACTAAGTGGGTGGAAGCGGCTTCTTACGCCAACGTGACCAAACAGGTGGTGGCCAGATTTATCAAGAGAGATATAATTTGCCGATACGGTATTCTTGAGCGAATCATTACTGATAATGGTTCGAATCTGAACAACAAGGTGATGAGGGATCTTTGTCGGGAGTTTAAGATCGAGCATCATAATTCATCTCCGTACAGACCCAAGATGAATGGCGCTGTTGAAGCGGCCAACAAGAACATAAAGAAGATTGTTCAGAAGATGGTGGTAACGTATAAGGATTGGCATGAGATGTTGCTGTTTGCTTTGCACGGTTATCGCACGACGGTGCGTACATCAACCGGGGCAACACCGTTCTCACTGGTATATGGCATGGAGGCATTCCTGCCATTGGAGGTTGAGATACCATCTTTGAGGGTTTTGCTTGATGTTCAGCTTGATGAGGCAGAATGGGCGAGAAGTAGATTGAATCAGCTGAGCTTGATAGATGAGAACAGACTGGCATCCATTGCACATGGTAGGCTGTATCAGAGCCGAATGAAGAAAGCGTTCGACAAGAAGATTCGACCTCGAAGCTTTCAGACGGGCGATCTTGTGCTGAAAAAGATTCTCCCACCGCAATCGAATTACAGGGGCAAATGGACTCCCAATTACGAAGGTCCATACGTCGTGAGAAAGGTCTTCTTCGGAGGAGCCTTATTGTTATCCACCATGGACGGTGAAGACTTTACGTCCCCTGTGAACTCGGATGCAGTTAAAAAATACTTTGCTTAAAATTGACCCGCTGGACAGTAAAAAGAGAGTCCAGGCAAAAATGGGGCATCCTGGCGAACCAAAAAACAGAATAAAAAGGTTCGGGCAAAAGTTAGGGATAAAGTGAAAAAATGTACACCCGCGAAGTTGAAAACCTACACTGGGCGGCTTCGGCAAAAAAGGGTATCCCGGTGAATTGAAAACCCGCAAAGGGCGATTCACGCAAAAGTTAGGGATTTGAGAAGCAAATGACTGCGGTCCAAGTTTGATTGTTAGTGGTTTGGGAGCATCTGGGGGTCAACTATCCAAAGCAATTTCTTCCGAAGACAGAGATCGGGAGAGCGGCAGAGTCCGGCGAGTCATAGGAGGATCGGTTCATGGTGTTCGTCTGTAACACGTTGCCGACATGTGTACAAATTTTATTCTGTATATTTGTATACTTCTGCATTTTGTTTATGTGTGACTACCTCTTTTCAGGAGTTGCATCTGATGTACAAATCTTGCCTATTCTCAGGCCGTTATCAATAAAGTGTTTTATTCAGTGTAGTGTGTGACTTTGGTTTTAATTTTTTATAGTTTTGTTTGTAAAAAGCGCCGATGTTTTTGATAAACTTACATGCGTGTAAACAGGCGGGCCTCGGCCGATGATTGTTAAAACCGGAAATTACCTGAATGGTTGTCGTGGGTGATTACCAAGATGTTTCTTTTTTGCATAGATTGCCTTGTGTTTGCTTGTTGACTTTTGCAGATATTCAAAAGCTCGCAAAGTTCCCCGCCAGAGTCCATGGCAGGCTGGTACCCTCTCCAGAGGATGAACGTTGTGTCCTTCCCCAGTGAAGTCGCCCCAGGAAAAATTGAATGTTGTCTCCCCAGGAGAGCGGAGATTGCGTCAAAGGAAAAGATCAATGTATCTTCAGTAGTGCAGAATTAGCTTATCAAGCGGAGCAGAGCCTTCTCCAGCAAATGTCGAGATGGATATGATTAACTTCCCCAAAGAGTTTCTTGCATAGTGCGAATCATAGCACACCGGTCACCCCTAGCTCAGTGATAGCAGGATGAAGTATCCCCCACAGGGCGTAATCAGAGTGTTGATACATTTGAAAGCAGTTTCCGGGATTGCTTTTCTCTTTCCTCAACAGGTTGATCCTTCCTCGTCAGGATGATCATTTTTCAGCAGAATTTGATGTTTTGAGTTTGTGAGCTACCTTCCCAGCAGGATGGTTATCCCCAGCGGAGTTAGTTCATCTTTCCAACATTTATTTTGTTGGAAGCGTATCGGTAGTATTCCGGTCATCCCCAGCGGATCCAGTTTGTCTTCAGTATTTATTTTGCTGAAGTAACTCTTTGCATAAGCATGCATCATGAGCATTTGCATTTTACACGAGTACGTAGCATTTCCATGCTGTGTGGAAGCATTACGTCATTATCAAACGCGCATTTTTGAAACATAAGCCAGGTTGGTTACCTCTTCCGTTTCAGACATGTTGTTCCTTGCTGATAAGAGAAGTCGTGGTTCAGGAAGATGTTGATTTGTGGTCAAAGTACGCAGTGATCGTATTTGTACCATCTATAGGGTTCATGTTGTAGGACACGCAGTGATCGTATTGATCTTGGTATGTGTATCTGTGGTCGAATGGCGCAGTGATCGTATTCGTCCCGATCTAAGAAGATTGTTTTGTAAGGCATGCAGTGATCGTGTTGGTATCGTCTCGGGGTTTTATTGGGCAGGACTCGCAGTGATCGTGTTCACTCTATTGGTGGTGCAGGACACGCAGTGATCGTGTTTACCATATCATGTGATGTTGTTGGTCGATATACGCAGTGATCGTATTCGTCCGTTATACAGTGGTTATAGATTGACACGCATTGATCATGTTCATCCAATTTTTGTTGGTCGGTATACGCAGTGATCGTATTCGTCCGTTATACGGTTTGGTTATGGGGTGAGGCACGCAGTGAACGTGTTCATCTGGTTGTTTGTGGCCGAAGTACGTAGTAATCGTATTTGCCCCATGTTTGAAGGCACGCAGTGATCGTGTTTCCTCCAGTCAAGAGGGTCGTGACATGAAGCGCGCAGTGATCGCGTTCACCCTATGTATGGTTAGAATATGCAGTGATCGTATTCGTCCGGTTATGTGGGTTAGTTGAGACACACAGCACACAGCGATCGTGTTTTCTCCAGTCAAGAGGATCGTGGCTCAGAACACGCAGTGATCGTGTTCAAACACGCAGTGATCGTGTTCAAGATACGCAGTGATCGTATTCGTATAGCACGCAGTGATCGTGTTGATAGTACCATGGGAACTTGTGATGCGGAGCACGCAGTGATCGTGGCTATCGTATCAATTGGTTTTGTTGGTCGGCATACGCAGTAATCGTATTCGTCCTATTACATGGGTTGGTTTTGTGACACACGCAGTGATCGTATTGACATCATTTTGGGGGTTTGTTGGTCGAGATGCGCAGTGATCGTGTTCATCATATTGGTGGTTGAAGTACGCAGTGAACGTGTTCGCCTCTTCTATGTGGATTTATTCCGTCTGGCACGCAGTGATCGTGTTTATCTCATCCGGTTGGACTTATGGTCGATGTGATTTTGGTTGTAACACAGCACGCAGTGATTGCGTTCGTCGTGTTTGTCCCTTTAGTTGATGTTGTTTGTGATACACGCAGCGGTCGTGTTCGTCTCATTTTTATGGATTTGTGGTGTAAGACGTGCAGTGATCGTGTTCGCTATGCCACATGTTCCCCTAGCAGAGTTGCTTGGTCAAGCACTTCTCTTTCTCCCCAGCCAAGTCCTTATCAGAGTACGGTGGAAATGGCATGATGCAGATTTTGGGTGGTTACCCACAGTTACCCCAGTAGAGACGTAATCCCCAGCGGGGTGGTCTTCAACGAGATACTTGGTTAAGTTCCTCGTAGTCCTCGGCAGGGTATTCTTTGACAAGTCGCTTGGTTAAGTTACTTGTATTCCCCCATCTGAGTCTTTCTCAGGATGCTGTGGAGTCAGCATTAGAAGACGGTAATGCAGTTTGTGGGTAGTTACCCGTAGTTCCCCCAGCAGAGTTATGTGCTCCAGCAGGGTGTTACTTCAATGAGTTAATTGTTTAAGTCCCTCATAGTCCCCAGCAGGGTATTCGCCACAGGAGTTATTTGGTTAAATTCCTCGTATTTTTCAACAAGGTTATTCTCGTCAGGGTGCTTGGTTAAGTTCCCAATTTCCCCAGCAGGTGTTTGACGGCAGTCGTCAGAATTGGCCTCTCAGAGTGGCTTGGTTAAGTTTCTCGTGTCCCTGCAAGATGCTCGTTCAGATACGAATGGAAGGTTGGTAAGTGAAATCAGCATTGTCTCGTTTGGTTAAGCGTTTGCTCGTTTCTTCAGGATACAAAAGGTGGATCAGTGGAGTCAACATGACAAGTGAAGTCAATATTCTCCCGCTGGTTAGCGTGTGCTTGGTTGATAAGTGAGATCAACAGAGGTTGATAAGTGATGTCAACAATTTCTCGTTGTGTGGTGTATGCTCATTTCTTCGGAATGGAGTGGTTTGCGGACAATATCAGATTATTTTACAAAAGCAGATTGACAGAGGAGTGGTTAGTTGTTGCCGTGACAATAGAAGTTATTTCCCTGAAGGGTTTTCCCCAAGCAGTGGTCGTATACGCAATTTATTTTGCGGTTGGCAAATTTCCGGGTTCTTTCGTATTCAACCGTCTCGTACCTCGAATGTCTGAAGGCTGCGCGCTCTTCATTCAGCCGGGTCCAAGCCGCTTGAATAGGGGCAGCTGTTGCACCCCAAAATTTGCCCAACCTTTTCTAACCTAGGTTTATGTTTCAATTGCATAATCATTTGCATTGGCATCATGTACATAGTGTATTCATCTGCATTGCATAGCATAAGCAAGCTATCTTAATCAGGGGATCAAGTGCTATTCTTATCTCAAGAGGCATATTCAAGGGTTTCATTCATATTCAAGACTACTCAGGTCATCAGGGAGGAATTTGAGCTTTGAAGAGTTGACAGGTTGATCAGTGAGTTCTCCCCTATCTTGAGGTTATTTGGGGATCATCAGAGGAAGTGTGAGCCATGAGCCAAGAGCATGAGGTGTGTATGGATGTTATGAAGAGCCTAGATGATCATTTTTGAGGAGTAACCAAGTCATTGGAATGATTGCAAGAGCCTCAGTTGAAGTCAGTCAACTAGGGTTTTATCTGGGTCAACACTAGGTCAACCCTAGGTCAAAGACTTGTTTTGAAAGGCATCAAGGATCATTTGAAGAATGTGGGATTCATTATTTGCTATATGGATATGGATATGGTGTTGTGCCAAAGAAAAATCAGAAGGAGTCAAGGAGAAGTGGAGTTACCAAATTAGGGTTTTAGTGTAAAATCCCCTGATTTAGGTCAAACTTCAAAGCAGTGTAACTCAAGATGCAAGCTTCATATGAATTTCTGGTCCACATGAAACTTGTAGAGTATCTTCATAGCTTTAATTTGAGTTGTGGAAGTAATCAAGATGATTTATAGAACTCAAGTTATAGCTCTTGCAAGTTACAGGTCATCTGAGGGCACTGAAATTTGTCTATGAAAGTTGTCTGTCTTCCAAGCAACTTTTGACCTTCAAGGAGATTTCAAATGGATTTCTGGCCAACATGAGAGTTGTTCCTCATTGTCTTAGCTTTCTAGGAAGGTATGTTATGCCTTCATATGATTTGTGTAACTCTACTTATGTCCTTGGCAAGAAAAGGGTATTTTGGTCATTTGAGAATTACAGGTCATTCTTAGCCTATGCCTAAAACTCATACAAGGAAGCTTCAAATGAAAAACTTCACAACATCAAAGTTGCTCAAAATGTCATTTTAAGTCTATAGAAGAGGTCATGGAAGTTTGGAAATGCATAGAACTCAAATTGATAAAAGTTGGTAAAAATGACTTAAAAAATGGCATATAAGTTGAAAAAGTTCAAATGGAAAATTGGTTTGGGCAATCTACAAATCCAAAATGGGTCATGTAATATACCAAATTGATTCTAAACAACATTTTAAAGACTTTGGTTCAGCCACAATTTTGAGATAGGGCTTTAAAAATGGGGTTGCTTTGTAAATCCATTACTTGCATAATAAGGCAACCATGCAAAACTTAGCATAAGGCAAAATTCAGGGTATGTAAGCACTAATACACTTCCAATTTGTCATGAAATGAGATTTTCAAGTGGGCTGCAAAGTGTATGAGAGGAGATATTACATGAGATGATAAGTTCCATTATGCCATATCATGAGAAATTCATGAAGTTTCTAGAATCATCCTAGAGGGATCCAGAATGTGCTAGACATTTCCATCATCATCATCTATATAATGAGTAGAGAAGGTTGGTGAAAAAGGTTGGTGAAAAGAGAGAGAGGAAAGTGAGGACTCCATTGTTGCTTCAATTGTAAGAAAGAGTGAAACTCCATATTCAGCATCAATTCAATTCATTCTTCTTCTTCATTCACGATCCATTGATCTTGTTGAGTGCATAGAAGCTGCTTCAGAGGCTTATCCATGGAGGATTGAAGAGTTAGAGTTGAAATTGCAAGAATCCATACCAGATTCGAATCCCCCCCTACAAGCCTTCATCTTCCAAGTTTGTGCAAACAGAAGAAAGACCTTCATCAGAGGATCATAGTGAAGAGGGATCAAGCTTTGAATCGAGTTGTTCACATACCTGCCATAGCCAACAAGCAGGTTGGTGTTTTCACTCCTATCTCTCTATTTATGTGTTATTGGTTAGAATTTTAGGGTTAGAGTTGTTAGGTTAGGTTAGATGATTGAATTCTGTGAATCTGAGAGCATTCCATGAGGTTTAATGACAGGCCATAGAATCTTTGAAGATCAAGATTAGAGTAGTTAGTGAGTGTTAGTGCACATATGATAGCTTGCTGAAACTAGTGCAACATAGAGAGCATGATAGTATCATTAGGATCAAAAATTACAAGGTTCCATGGCAGTGCAAAATGGTTGGACCAAGGTCTTCGTGCCTTCTGTTTGTGAGATCTAGGGAGTTTTAATCCAAACCATTAGTAGGATCGTGTTCCTGGGAGTTCGTAGTACAATTTTGGTCTTTGCAGTTTTTGAATTCATTGAGAATTGAGAGAGAACGAGAGGGAGTAAGATTCTTGCATGGAAATGAAATCTGAAAACCCTAGAATGGCATTTGGAGAAGATGAAGGAGGTTCGTTAGATCACACTTGGACTGTTGACTTTTAATTGGATCTAACGGCTGCAATTTGAATTGAAAACGGAGGGAAATGGCTGCAAGGGAAACACAACGTTTCATTTAGTGAAACGCATGGGCCTGGATCCATTTTGATATCCCCACCCCCAACTTCTGGCCCACCAAGCAATTGAACTGAGCGTAGTTACTTGTGACACCCCCTCCCCAATTTATTTCATTTTGTGATTTTTAATTCTTTTATATTTTCTTCATTTTGTAAAATCCATATAATATTGAAAAAAGCTTATTTTTAATTGCTTCTTTTTGTGCTGGTTTCATAATTCTGTTAAGAAAATTATCAAATAATAAAATTAGCATTTCATTTTATTTTTGTATTTTTAGTATATTTTTCTTTTAAATAGGTTTTAATTGATTTTAGGTTTATACATGATATTGTTGATTTTAGTTTAGTTAGATACTTTTATATTTTGGGCCTACTCTTTTTAGAGCATTTCACTTAGAACTTTAGCTTGTATATAAAATTTAATCCATGATTTTAGGACTTAATTTTAGATGTTTTATTTAGGTGTGATTAGGAGAATCAAAACTAGGGTTTAGACATAGCATAGGTGTAAGAGATCATTTCTTTTAGGAGTTGTAGTTTGAATTTTGGGGTATGGGACTATAGGGGTATTATGGGTAGATAATAGATCCCTTAGAAAATATTAGGCTTCCCCTATTCTACTATTACTATTAGTATACTGCTCGTGCTTGCTTGATTGTGTGGTGTGCCCTCTCTAGGGTTATTATTTGACTGTGTGGGGTATTGGGCATGTTTGGGGGGGCTTGGGGTTTGAGCTGAAGACTGTGCTGATGAAACCCATTGGAGATCAAAAAGAATGAAGACCAGTTTCCAGAGTTGATGATGAGTATATCTTGCTGGCAGCTGTTGAAGGTTCTAGGATCTAGGAGTTAGGCAGAGCTCTAGAGTAGAAAACTTGGTTCACAAACATGGAAGGTCTTGATTGCCTCCATCCCTCTCTATGATGCAGAGTCTCTCTAAGACACTCACCCCCTTCCTTTGGAAGGCTTGGTGATGGTGTCTAAGAGATAGAACTCTTGAGATAAATATTCTATGTGTTGTTAGCAGTCTGTTTGCCACCTTTGGTGGTCAACTAATTGCTTAACACCCCAGTTCACTCTTGTGATTGGTTCCTCAGCTGGGAGATTGGGACTTGAAGAAAAGCCCTGAAGACTGATGATAAAGGAGCCATTGAAGACTGTGAAGATGAATACTGATGTTTGCTTGAAGCCTGAAGATGGTTGAAGATGACTTGAAAGCCTGCTAATGAAGACTGCTTTGCAGTTTAGCTTTTGCTGTTGATAATTCTCTTTGTATTGATTGAATTTCCCTGACTGTATTGCTTGTTGTTTAACCTGTTAGGTTGAAAGTGAATTTTGTTCACTTTTGCCTATTGTTTTCTAGGTTCGAGGTTGAGTGGGACTCCCTTGCCTCGCTTGTATTGCTGCATCCATGCATGTTACTGCTTTATTGTATATTTATATATCTGTTGTTTCTGTTTCCGTTTATCCCTTAGGATCTCTGTTTCTCTCTGCGCAAGAGAGGAGCATGATAGACATTAGGTCTTAACCCATGCATGATAACATTAGGGTAGATTTTATTCCCTTTTCAACCCTAGGATTTGTAGAGTGTCATATCTTCTTTCTTCAAAACAACAGAAAAACATTAATAAAGGTTATAGCAAAATCAATTCATTTCTTCCGTCAAAAGATTTGAACAAACACCAACCTTTTTGCAATAAGAAAACCCTTGTTTAAAGTGATATTTTTCATAAAGGACACTTGAACAGCTTGTGTCGTGCGTAGCCCGAACTACGTTTGCTCTGATCTTCCATGCTGTGTGGAAGTATGTAGGCATAGGATGCGATATCCTAGCGAGCAACCTTCACCCATCTTTCCCCGTAGTTAGGCGAACTACGTTGACTCTGATTTCTCGTTCCAGACGGGAATACGTAGGCATAAAGTGCGATGCTTTGCCGAGTCATGTTTTCTTTTCTTTTCAGACCTCATCCTTTAGTTTAGAGAGAAGTGTAATCTGTACAAACAAGCAAGCGTGGATCCCATCGAGTACGATGGACGTGAGGGGTGCTAATACCTTCCCCTTGTGTAACCGACTCCCGAATCCGGGTTTTGGTTGCGATGACCATACCTTTTCCTGTTTTTTGCGAGGTTTACTTCGAGCGTTTCCTTTCCCTCCGTTGGGATAAATAACGCACGGTGGCGACTCTTCTGTCAGCCGGCGCCGATTTTCGCAGTAGCAACAATTAGCATGCTTGGATTGAACACCTAATGTCTCTCCTACTCCCGTCCTAAACGGAGGGACTAGGAATCCTATGGGGATCATGGCAAAAAGCACAAGAAGAACAAAGGAAAGATCAATCAGAAGTAGAAAATGCAAACATGAAAATGCACACTTAGAATGGTGGGTGGGAGGAAAAAATGTGTGGGGCAGCAGCCGCCACAAGCGTGTCTCGACCTCAACAGCGATGCAAAATGATGCAAACATGTGGAGAAAAGCAAGAGATGAAAGAAAATATACATGCAAACAAATGCTCACTTCGAACCACATACACAAGCATGCAACCAAGTGGAAAATGAAAACACATGTCAATAAAATCATGATTAACCAACCACAAACAGTGACAAATATCCAAAACATTTCAGTCCTAATGCATCACACTGATCCGTGATGATTCGAATCGAAACGGTATGCGAACAAGCAAGCAAAACAACAAATATGACATTCTGGCACAATGTTAATCGGTTAACCCCTGGGGTTAATCGGTTAACACCTTAAAAAGTTTGGAAAATATGGAATTTTGAACAGGTTAATCGGTTAACCATATGCGTTAACCGATTAACACTGTTAACGTTTTAAAAAAATTTGAAAGTTTGAAATGGTTAACCGGTTAACCGATTAACACTGTACCAGAAGCTAAAAACAGCAGCAGAAAATCACTTCTAGCACCAAAACAACTTATCCAAGGTTCCAAAAGATCAACTTATCAATTAAGCGCGAAATTAACAACAGAAAATAGAGATCCCACAACATGGATACACAATTACACAGCAATATCACAATTCGAACGAATCGAAATCAACCAAAATTCAATCGAATATGAAGATTAACATGATAAGCTCAAAAATTAAATCGGATCGAGAATTCCAACCTTCGAAGCAGAGATTTGCTTCGGTGAGTGTTGATCAAACTGAATTTGAGCAAATCCAAACAAGATTATCCGAAAAACTTCAAGATCCACAATAATTCTTGCAAGAGGAATGAAGATCAAACACTTTTAAGCCAAATTACACCAAATAAGCACTTCCAACTCAAGCTCCAAAATCAGATCTCAATTTGCACGAAAATTGATTATGAAAATTGATCCAATGATGATGGTAAATGGAGGTTTATGCTCAAGAATTCATTGATTTCAATGATATATCAATGAATCCAAATGATGAAGAGCTTTGAGTGAGGGTTTTAGAAATGGAGGAGTTGAGAGAATTGAGAGAGAATTGGAGTGAATTCTGAAAAATGAATTGAATTATGAGAGATTGGATTATTTGGTTTGGAGTAAATCACTTAAATATCACGTAGGTTTGGATCCAAAGCTAGGTTTGGGAATTTGGATTGGAAATCAAGGTTTGGAATGAGGAGTGGGCATTTGGAGGGAAATCTGAATTTTAAAGAGGTTCTAGATCCTTCCCACATGCAAAATTTGAATTTCCAAAGGCCAAAAATGAACCCCAAATGAAAATTGCTTGAAATCTCACGTGCAAGGCAAAATATGCTTTGGTTAACCGGTTAACCATATAGGTTAATCAGTTAACATCTCTGAAACTTTGAATTTGGGCTAGTTTTTCATTGGTTAACCAGTTAACCATATGCGTTAACCGATTAACACCTTTGAATTTTGAATTTTGGCACCTTTTGGAGGGAAACTCGCCCGTTTACCCGTTTCTTGCTGTTTCGAACCCTGTTAAGCTTCTGGAATGTGCTCTTGAACGTTGTAACCATGAGAATTCTCGAGATAACCTGAATGCTGCTCTCTGAGCTGAAAATGCCCTGCAAAACAAAATAAAATCGGTCGCTCGACCGCTGGGCAAAATAAATGCTGGAGATACTCGCTGCTTTGATTGCTTGCACCGAAGGTGAATTCCGAGCCACAGGAAAACCTCGATCCCCTGTTTCAAGAACAAATGCTATGCAATGCAAAAATGCTAGAAGAAAATGAAATGAAACAAAAGCTAGTTAAAGAAAAAGGTTGGGCAAATTTTGGGGTGCAACAGCCCCAAATGAGGGAAAGGAAACGATCGAAGAAAACCTAAAAGAAAGGAGAAGACAATGTCATCGCAACTAAATCTTGGGTTTGGGAGTCGATTACGCAAGGGGAAGGTATGAACACCTTTCACGTCCATTGTACTCAATGGGACCTATGCTTGTTGTCTAATCAAAAGGTGTGTTATCTAAAAGCTACTACTAAACGAGGGAGGGAAAAGAAAAAGGAGACTCGATAGGGCATTACTGCCCTATGCCTACGTATTCCCTCGTGCAATGGGAAAGTCAGAGTCAATGTAGTTCGGAAAACTATGGGTGATGGGGGAAGGTTGTTTGCCAAGACATCATCGTCTAGTGCCTACGTATCCTCATATGGTATGAGAAATAAGCAAACGTAGTTTGGGTAACTAGACCACTAGTTGGTTAAGTGTTTTTTGTGAGCAATGTTAAATTCTCATTCCAGCAGTTAGGGTCGACGCCTGTTTGCGATAGAACGAAAAAGTAGCGTACTCTTTTCTGAAAATGATTTTGAAACAAATCCCAATGGATAAAAAAGTTTGAATTTGGTTTAAGAGTTTTAATGAAGTGAATTGAATTGGTTTGAGATTCACATTGCACTAAAGACTATGATATAGGAGCGAATGCGTCGCATATCGCCCAAATGGCATACACTAAACATTCTGGACAAGTGAGGAGAAACCCCTCACTCACCATTTCCCGTATGCTTAAGGCTCGTGGCGTACAATGCTCATCATTCTTTATTAAGTGTCTTAGAGTTGTTGGAGATGCGAAAAGAAGACTCAAAGAAAGAACTAAAGGGAAACTGAAAAACCCTAATGTTATTATACAAAATGGTCCTAAAGTTAGGATGAAAAGGAAGTCTACCTAATGTTATCATACAAATGATGGACCTAAAGTTGAGGTCAAAAAGGGACTATCCTAATTGTTATCGTGCAAAGGATTGAAAGCCTAATGTCTCTTCTACTCCCACCATCATCAGAAAATAAATGGGACTAGGAATCCTAAGGGATCATGTGATCAAGCACAAGTAAACACTATCAAATTCAATCACAAATGAAAATAAGCTCAAGACTTAAACAAGTCTCAAGAAAAGAAAGAAAAATGAGAGATGAAGAAGAAGATGCAATAATATGTTAACAAACAAGTATTTCACTCCATAAGAGATAAGTATCACACAAATGCAAGCATTGGGTTCAATCACACAAAGTAAACACTAACATCATGTCAAAGTAAACCAAAGTGCATACATGTCAAACCACACTCAAAGATTGGAGGTTAAAACAAAATGACAAGACAAAGTGTTAAAACACACATAAATGACTTAAAGTCCAACAAGAAGTATTATCAACCATCAAGCAAGGTGGAATGAAGTCAAATGATGTGAGAAAAAAGGTAGGGCATTATAAACATCATATCATTTTCAACTCAATTCAAAGATTATAAAATAAGCACAAGAGTGTCAAGCACACATCTTATCAAAAAAACAATCAATGGCCACACAAAATAAACATGTAACAAACACACCTCACAAGAGTAAACATGTAAACTCAAGGCATTAATCTAAATGGGCAGAAACATGAACATGTCAATTAAAATCCAAACTCAAGAACTCAAAAAGGATGCGTAGTCAATACATCAAGACAAGCACAAACAAGCATATACAATTAGGCATGTAACAACCAACATCTTCCACAAAAGGAAACAAATGTCCATGTGAAGTAAAGGAGGTGAAATTCAAACCAATGATCATCAAGAAATGTTAAGGTATGGTTATAAACCAAGTATTAACATCATTCACATGTCTCAAACATCACTCAATCACAAGTAAGCAAGAGGTCTCAAAACTAGGTTAAACATTAAGCACATTAATCTCAAAACAATGTCATATTGAGGCATCAATAAAAAATAGGAAAGAGGCTAAACAAAGTGAATTAAAAGGCTATAACACATGCTATATCCATTAAGAACAAGAGGGGAGAATAAACCCTAAGTGGTTGCACAAGTGCATCCCTAATCAATCCATAAAGTTCAAGCACAATCAAACAATTAGGCAAGCAATGCATCACACATGAAAAATAGTTAAGAGGCTTCAAAAGTTATGGAAAAAAGATCATGGTATCAAGGAAGTAGTAGGTTAAAGTGTCCTAAAGGAGTGCCTAAGAAAATTTACAAAAAATACTAAAACAACACCAATCATCAAGCAAACCAAATCCAAACATGATCACACAAGTCAAGCTTCAAAAATGATTCAAATATAAACCAAAATTAATGATCAAAGTTCCAAATGAGTTCTCAAAGAACCTATGTACTTGTACCTACATGTGTGCAAAAATTTGGATCAAAACCAATTAGGAAATATCAAAATCAAAATCCTAACATGCAAACTAGGTCAAATTATACACCTCATGAAGATAAATCAAAATAAAATAATAAAATAAAATGGAAATAAAAATTAAAAATATGAAAAATTAAATAAAACATCAAAGCATCTAAAACATATTTTTGTAAATTTTTTCAGATATTTGGAACAATTAAAAATAAATCAGAATAAAATGAGAAGAAAATTAAAATAAAAAAGGAATGAGATGATGAAAGGGGTGTAGTAGGAATTTCAGAATGAACTGAAATCAAGTTGAAGCGCACTATTGGCCATAAACTAGGGGGTGTGAATATAAAATGTGTTAGGCCCAAGATCAAGTCAGAAACAAAACAACACAAAATGAAATGTTGCGTTTCATTAATCCAAGTTAGTGCCACATAGGGGCTTTGAAGATGAAGCTCTTCTCTTGATAGTTGGATAAGATACCTTGATCCCTTGTATAAGATTAATGTTATTTCAAAATACCAATGCAAAATGATATGAAACATAAGACAAGATATAAGAAAAAGTATGGGCAAATTTTGGGGTGCTACACCCTATACTGAGCAAATTACTCTTCATGCTTGATATGTACAACACATTAGAAACTACTGCGACGTGTCACTGTCATACCCCAAAATTTGACCCCTAGATTCCATTATCATCTTCTGAGGGAAGACCAACATCCATGTCCCTAATTGAAAAGACATCGTCTTGATTATCTTCTTCCCAATGGGACCAGTAGTCCCATGTACAATGCACATACTACCTCCAACACCTCCTATATGAACTCCTCCATGAGGACCTCCACCCGGAGGATTAAAAACTTTAGGAATACCATTGCCTTGAGGAATGCTACCATCCACAGGTAGAGGAATAGCAGAAGTCCCTCCATGTAAAATATTGTTTCCATCAACTTGTGCTATCAATGGTTGAACCAAAGTTCTTAAATGTTTCTGCACGTTGGCCACGTTCTGCATCATTTACATGAGCTGCATCATGCGGTCTCTGACTTCTTGGAGCTCATTCTGAACCTGGTCCATAATTCTTTGTTGATTTCCCCTTGTAGAATATCTGTGAAAACTCGATTTCGCAATCCTGTCAACTGATACAAAAAACCAAGCAAAGATAAGGATGAAGTCTCCGGGAACACCTGCTATGCAAATGAAAACAACCTTCCTTAGCATATTTTTGGGCTTTACCCATCAGGAAAGATAAGGTAAGGCCAGAAGCTCCATTATACAGACCACGTCATCCACCAACTTAGACTTGCTCAAATAAAGAGCATTGGTAAACTTCTCAAGGTCAAGCTCTTCCTTTGAATGGAAGAATGGTACTTCATCTAGGAGTGGAACTCCCAAAATAAAAGCGAACTCCTCCAAATTAGGAACCAAAACATAATCCAGAAAAGTAAAGCAACAGAGTGAAGGGTCATAGAATTGTAGTAAAACATGGATATCCCCTTATTCATAACTGGTGACTTTACGGACAAGACTTAGAATCCTCCCATAATCTTTTCTGAAATCTTCGAGAACGCCTAAATCAGCCATAAAAACCAGACCAAACAAATGTCCCAACTCTGGCAATGGAAACTTGTATATGATGGTCTTCTTCAACTAAACCTCCATCTTAATAGCATATTAGATTACTAGAATCAAAGGAAAGTCGAGAACCTGAGAACACATACACATGCAATGTTAATATGCAGGACGATTATGCAAATGCAGACAAGAGGATCAAGATATCTAATGTTGATGTGTTGTTGATTTAATATAACCAGAGCTCCGCTCAAATAAGGAAACCCAGAAGTCCGAAACTCTAACAGAAATCCATAGTTTCCAAGGTCAAAGGTCCGCTCTAACAAGAAACCAGAAAATCGGGATGGTTGAAGGTCAAAGTTTCCTGCATAACCCATCCCTCTCACAGGTATGTTCTAGTCTTGAAAGGTGCGACACCCTATGCAGGTCGTCAATATCACAGACTCTCAGGTTGAGAAACGATGATACATTCATCACTTATGGTTTGACATCATAGTCAATCAAGGAGGTCTCAAATTACTTCCCAATAAACGGTCTCCAGAGTCATTAGCTTTCAGATCCAACACCCCCTCAACTGTCCAAGATGCACATGATAGGATGTCTTCAAAGAAAACCTCGTTTGGACACAAATTTCGTGTGAACTCTTGCGTATCAAGCTGCCACACAAGTCCACACTAATCCTAGGTGTATACTTAAGCCTAGGTATTGGGCTTATCTCTCATGGAATAACCCACCCAATAGCACAACAACAGTATAATATGATAACGATGATAAAGTGCAGAAAGTAAAATGCAAATGCAATAATATACAACAGTAAACATACAAATATAACATACATATGCACAAAAGCACCCAAAGATAAATAAAAAAAAAGGCAAGTGCTAGGATTGACTCACACAGGGAACCAGAGTCCCCAGCTGTCACAACTGCGAAAAACAACCAGCGAAAACAAACAGAAGAGTCGCCACCGAAAATTATTTATCCTTGTCGTAACTGCGAAAAACACGCGGCGGAAAACAAAAGAGTCACCACCTTTCATTATTTATCCCAAAGAGAGGGAAAGGAAACAATCGGAAAAACCTAACAAAAAAGGGAAAAGACGAGGTCATCGCAACCAAGTCCTGGATTCGGGAGTCAGTTACGCAAGGGGAAGGTATGAGCACCCCTCACGTCCGTCGTACTCGACGGGATCCACGCTTGTTGTCTATCTAAGGGTATGTTTAAACTATCTACGCTAAAGGCTTCAGGACAAAAAAAAAAGGAAAAGAGACTCGGCAGAGCATCGCCGCTCTGTGCCTATGTATTCCCTTGTGCAATGGGAAAGTCAGAGTCAACGTAGTTCGACTAACTACGGGTGAAAGGGGGGAAGGTTGCTCGCCAAGACATCGCGTCTTGTGCCTACTTACTTTCATCTGGTATGAAAGATTAGAGCAAACTTAATTTGGGCACACACGAAACCACGAGTTGATTAAGTGTTTTAATCGAGTAGGGTTAAACCTCTGTTCCAGCAGTTAGGGACAAAGCCTGTTTGCGGTAGAACCGAAGCTTAACAACACTCTTTTCTAAAAATTAAAGTTTGATTAATCCCAAAGGAAAAAAGGTTTGAAATTTTGTTTTGTGTTTTTTAGTGAAGTGAATTAATTCGGTTTATGATTCACGTTGCACTAAAGACTATGACATGGAGGCGAATGCGTCATGTATCGCCCCTAAACGGGACGTACACTAAACACTCTAGATAAGCGGGAGGAGACCCCTCACTCATCATTCCTCATGTAGCTTAAGGCTCCTAGCGCGCGATGTTCATCGCCTTTATTAGATGAGTTAGAATTGTTTTGAGATGAGAAGAAAAGAGACGAACGAAAGGTCTAAGGGAAACTCGGCCCTAACGTTGTCATACAAAGTGGTCCTAAGGTTTGGATGAAAAAGGGAAACATCTATCCTAATATTAGCATGCTTGGATTGAACACCTAATGTCTCTCCTACTCCCGTCCTAAACGGAGGGACTAGGAATCCTATGGGGATCATGGCAAAAAGCACAAGAAGAACAAAGGAAAGATCAATCAGAAGTAGAAAATGCAAACATGAAAATGCACACTTAGAATGGTGGGTGGGAGGAAAAAATGTGTAGGGCAGCAGTCGCCACAAGCGTGTCTCGACCTCAACAGCGATGCAAAATGATGCAAACATGTGGAGAAAAGCAAGAGATGAAAGAAAATAAACATGCAAACAAATGCTCACTTCGAACCACATACACAAGCATGCAACCAAGTGGAAAATGAACACACATGTCAATAAAATCATGATTAACCAACCACAAACAGTGACAAATATCCAAAACATTTCAATCCTAATGCATCACACTGATCCATGATGATTCGAATCGAAACGGTATGCGAACAAGCAAGCAAAACAACAAATATGACATTCTGGCACAGTGTTAATCGGTTAACCCCTGGGGTTAATCGGTTAACACCTTAAAAGGTTTGGAAAATCTGGAATTTTGAACAGGTTAATCGGTTAACCATATGCGTTAACCGATTAACACTGTTAACGTTTTAAAAAAATTTGAAAGTTTGAAATGGTTAACCGGTTAACCGATTAACACTGTACCAGAAGCCAAAAACAGCAGCAGAAAATCACTTCTAGCACCAAAACAACTTATCCATGGTTCCAAAAGATCAACTTATCAATTAAGCGCGAAATTAACAACAGAAAATAGAGATCCCACAAGATGGATACACAATTACACAGCAATATCACAATTCGAACGGATCGAAATCAACCAAAATTCAATCGAATATGAAGATTAACATGATAAGCTCAAAAATTAAATCGGATCGAGAATTCCAACCTTCGAAGCGGAGATTTGCTTCGGTGAGTGTTGATCAAACTGAATTTGAGCAAATCCAAACAAGATTATCCGGAAAACTTCAAGATCCACAATAATTCTTGCAAGAGGAATGAAGATCAAACAGTTTTAAGCCAAATTACACCAAATAAGCACTTCCAACTCAAGCTCCAAAATCAGATCTCAATTTGCACGAAAATTGATTATGAAAATGGATCCAATGATGATGGTAAATGGAGGTTTATGCTCAAGAATTCATTGATTTCAATTAAATATCAATGAATCCAAATAATGAAGAGCTTTGAATGAGGGTTTTGGAAATGGAGGAGTTGAGAGAATTGAGAGAGAATTGGAGTGAATTCTGAAAAATGAATTGAATTATGAGAGATTGGATTATTTGGTTTGGAGTAAATCACTTAAATATCACGTAGGTTTGGATCCAAAGCTAGGTTTGGGAATTTGGATTGGAAGTCAAGGTTTGGAATGAGGAGTGGGCATTTGGAGGGAAATCCGAATTTTAAAGAGGTTCTAGATCCTTCCCACATGCAAAATTTGAATTTCCAAAGGCCAAAAATGAACCCCAAATGAAAATTGCTTGAAATCTCACGTGCAAGGCAAAATCTGCTTTGGTTAACCGGTTAACCATATAGGTTAATCAGTTAACATCTCTGAAACTTTGAATCTGGGCTAGTTTTTCATTGGTTAACCGGTTAACCATATGCGTTAACCGATTAACACCTTTGTGTCATACCCCAAATTTGTCCTACCCTTTTTTTCAAAATTTTCATTTGCCCGACTTTGTTTTTAATTTACCTCGCTTATACAGCGTAGCGTATTTTTCAGCAAAAACAGGCATTTTCGCTTTTTAGCCCAATAAGAGTATGCCACGTGGCATTTGTTTTTTATATATATCTATCTTTTTTTATATAATTTCTTTTTTCTCGTGATAGGTTAATATAATGTTTTTTTTATTTTTTAATTAGTTTTGAATTAGAAATTAGGATTTAAATTTAAAATTTTTTAATTAGATAGAACTTAATTATAATTTAGAAATTTTAATTTTAGAAAAATATAGAAAAAAAAATAGAGTTAGAATTTAATTAGGATTTATTTTAAAAAAAATTAGATTAGATTTTAATTAATTAGCTTAGATTTAAAGTTATAATTAATAGTTAGAGTTAAATTATAAATAAGAAATAGATTTATTAATTTAGTTTATTATTAAGAGAAAAAACAAAATTGATAGAAAAAGGTTGAATGAGAAACACGGTTGGTTAGAGGGGGAAATTAGGGTTTAGAAATAAGAATATAAGGTCAGCTACTGTTCACCATACCCTAGGAGTGAAGGGCATTACTGTTCATAAAACCCTAAATGGGCCGCCCCAAATTTAAAACCCTAGTCACTGTTCATGATCCCCTAAAGTTACCAAATCGGCGCCGGAAAAATCCCCACCGAAACCCTAACGCCCACACATACCCTTCTCCTTCTCCTTTCGTCATCTTCAATTTCTTCCCCTTCCATTTTTTCCGCCGCCATTTCTCCTTCAATCGTCTTCATCTTCTCCTCCGCCATTGAAACTTCTCACCACCACTAAAAATTCCATCGGGTTCTTCCTGACCCTTCATCTTATAAAAAAAACACATGATTATCACCATCATGAACCTTTGTTCCTGCTACAAAAAACACAACTCCATAGCAAAACTCAGCCATCACATATCGTTCTCCCCTTCACAACATAACCCTCACCGCCACGCATCCACCTTTTTCTCCCTCGAAACACCATGTCCTCTTCAACCCCTCCGGGAAACAGGAACAACTCTCTCAATTTCATTTCCAGATCTGTTTGTAGCTACTAAAAGAGCGTGAAGATTTTTGTCGATGTCAACTGCAAATTTCTATCGCTTGTTCTAGTTGCAGCGTGTGAATGGGTTGTAACAGTTAGTGTTTGAAGCATAAACTAGAACTACGGATGCACAATCACTGCTGTTAGAGCCATAGCGTGTTCGCAAAGCTGCGTTCACACTTGCAGTACCCGAAACTATCACAACATGTTTCGAGCAAACAACTCAGTGCTTATGTAACTGCATCCCGCTTCAGTTGGTTTTCAATTACCACTCTACTTCTATTTGATTGTTAATTTGATGATTGGGGTATCTCTCCTAGAGGTTTTGAGAGGCCTTCCGCAATCCAGCAAAGGGGAATTGTTCCTTTCTGCAAAGGTCTTGATGTCATTCAACAGGCTCAGTCAGGAACTGGAAAGACAGCCACATTCTGTTTTGGAATTTTACATCAACTTGATTATGGATTGGTTCAATGCCAAGCTTTGGTTTTGGCTCCAACAAGGGAGCTAGCTCAACAGATTGAGAAGGTTATGCGAGCTCTTGGTGATTTCTTTGGTGTTAAGGTTTATGCTTGTGTTGGTGGGACAAGTGTTTGGGAGGATCAACGCATTCTCCAAACCGGTGTTCACACTGTTGTTGGTACTCCGGGGCGTGTGTTCGACATGTTGCGAAGGCAGTCTCTTCGCTCTGATTGCATCAAGATGTTTGTTCTGGATGAAGCTGATGAAATGCTTTCACGTGGTTTCAAGGATCAGATCTATGATATCTTCCAGTTGCTACCTGTAAAAATTCAGGTTGGAGTATTCTCTGAAACAATGCCACCTGAAGCTCTTGAGATTACTAGGAAGTTCATGAACAAGCCAGTGAGAATTCTGGTGAAACGTGACGAGCTGATCCTTGAGGGTATCAAGCAGTTTTACGTCAATGTCAATAAGGAAGAATGGAAGCTAGAGACACTATGCGACCTCTACGAGACACTGGCCATCACTCAGAGTGTCATTTTTGTTAACACAAGGTGCAAAGTTGACTGACTCACTGACAAGATGCGAAGCAGAGATCATATAGTCTCGGCAACTCACAGTGACATGGACCAGAACACTAGGGATATCATCATGCGTGAGTTTCGGTCTGGCTCTTCTCGTGTTCTCATTACCACTGACCTCCTGGCCCGTGGTATTGATGTGCAGCAAGTGTCTTTGGTCATCAACTATGATCTCCCAACTCAACCTGAAAACTATCTCCACCGCATTGGTTGTAGTGGGTGATTTGGAAGAAAAGGCGTTTCGATAAACTTTGTGACATTGGATGATGCTAGAATGCTGGCTGATATCCAGAAATTTTACAATGTGACTATAGAGGAGCTGCGATCAAATGTTGCTGACTTGCTCTGATGAGTTCATTTTTGTTCTTTTATGTCATCCAAGATTTTTCTTTTGGACAAGTTCTATCTTGTTAACTTTTGATTTTTTTTTTTAATTTTAAAATTTTTCTTGTGGATAATTTTTGCGCAGGCTGCGACCACCGAGCGAGGATCAAAGCTGCATCTTAGCCGTGACAACATCACCATCCTCGCAATGCAACATTCAACAACAACTCGGTAGTAGCTAGCATTTTCAGTTCTCGTAATCAGGAACTCTGAGCAGCATCTCGGTTCACCACCACTACGCAACAAATCCAAGCTCATATCGGATGATGTACCTACTGCCAAGTTTGTGCATCAGCACTGTAAGCTTATTTGTTATGTATTGAACCATGTTGCAATTTTGTGCGTGGATACTAGTTCGAGGACGCCATATTGGTTCCTGTCGACTATTCTGCATCGAAGGCTTAGTGTTGCATCACTTTGATAACACCTTAACAGGACGATAACGATAATAAATAATACCTATTACCATCTCCGCCGGCATCACGATAATAGAATGGTTCTTTCTTTTACCTTTGTGTCATACTGTTATGTGTTGTTTCTTTTCATCAAATTCGATTTTGTGGCGGTATTGGTATTTCTAGCAGATTTTTGATTTGATTTCGTGGAACTATTGTTTACTGTCTGTGGTTTACCTTCATTTGTTTAATGTGTGTGCTGTTGTAGTTAAGGTTATCAGTGGTTACAGCTGTGCAGTAATAACGATTTGTGGCTGCTGTGTGGGTTCATACCAGTAGCTCATCCCTGCCAACGTGTATTATTCGAACCGTTCTGCCGCAGTAAGAGGAGTACAGGACATTCACTTTAAAACCATGGAAGACACTGATGATGTGGTCGAAGATATTCAACGGTGTGCAAGTTAAAAGAGGAGCGGATGAGCTCAGCCGACTCACGCCGAAACTACTTAAATAAAGATTCAGCTGGCATTTGGGTAATCATTTTCATTACAATGTCAATCATACATACTCAGTTTATCATTCATATGGGTTATTGTTATGTTGATTTCATGTGATTTATGGATGATGAACTGTTTAGTAGACGTAAGCGTGCGACATTTGGTAACACCTCAAACTAATTCATAATCTACTGACATTCTACAGCAAAAGTTCAATGTCAATTGTATGCCTTTTTCTGATATATTGAGCTATATAGACTGTAAATGCTTGAGCTGTTTTACTGAGTTTTGACCGTGCAAATAGATTCATGTGGCAGACCATTTTAAACTGTCAAACAAATGCTGCAAGATAGTTGTATTTCTACTACTGCGAATACTTCGTTATTTCGCTTACGTTTCACACTACGTTGAACTTGTAAATTGGTATTTAAAGATGAGTTACTATTGCTGCTTGTATTTTGGTCCTGTTAGTGATGCATATGCGTGAGTTGAGTTCAAAAACGGTAACTGTCTATTTTAGTTTTTGCAAGATATATAAGATGTATGCTGTTTTGATTTCTCTGCCATCACATGGTCAGTTTCGAACTCGCGAAATTCGTTTTTTTTCTATTCTATTTGGGCTGGCTGTTGATTATGTGCAGGTTACGGCGTCGCCGAATTTCGATAGCGCAACAATAATGATGAAGCCAGATGATAGTAGCAGCCCACAGCAGCAACTTTCAAGTCGCGGTTCGCATTGCGCGGTTACCTTTGATTTCGGTGCGTGATCACAATACTACGAAACACGCGAGTTCAATGAGCTTGGCAACATTGGGCTGGTTATAGGTTTGAGATTCAGAAGTTTGAATCCAACTTGGTTCACATCAACAACAATCTCGTGGCAGCTCTTACTCTTGTTATACGGCGTCGGTAAATCTTTGAATCCTTGTTCTTTGGCTCAATTTTACATAAGCACTCAATTAGGCTTGGTTGCTACTGGAGGTTTGATGTATTTATCATTGTTTATAAAGTATTTTATGGTTGTTTTTATTCTAAAAATTTTGTCGAATATCCGACGTGACGTCGTTAATATTCAAGCTTTTATTCTGAATCAACAATATTAGTTCGTGGTTAGTAATTTATATCTAGTGGTTGTTGTGCTCAAATGTGGAAATGTTGTTGATAAAACATATTTGGTCAATGTTAAGTTCTAGTGAATTATGTTATGTTTATGTACTGTGTGGTCAATGTGATGGTTTGTAATTTCTAAAAGATAATTTTTAATTACTTTTAGATATTTTCATAAGAAAATTCAAACTATTCTTTTAAAATATGTTTCAAAATCATCACCAAATAATATTTTAAATATTAACACTTTTCAAAAAAATATACTTTATTAATTAAGTTAAGATATTAAACTTTTTCTTCAAAAACAATTAGTTATGATTGATTTTTCTCAAAACTCTTTACAATTGATTAATTTATTTTATATGAAAATTAAAACTATTTTTCTTAATTAAATTAAACAATTTTCTCAAACAAATTTTAAAACAATTAAATTCTTGGATCTCGCCATCCTTGAATTTTTTAAGCGACCGCTCTCAAGGTGCACACCTCGAGTTGTGACCCTTTCGATCTTATTTTCTAGAATACATAGCACGCCTAGTCCGAGTACGCTAATATTCCTAATTTATTTTCATAATTAAATCACGAAATAATCGAGTTCCTGGAGTCGCGCATTCCTCGAATTCGAGAGTGACTACTATTGAGGCGTACACCTTGAATGGTGTGTCGTTCAAATTTTTGTCTCTAAAATACCTCCTTTAATTATTTGGACAAGTACTCTCACTGTCCAACAAACACTATTTTATAATTAATGGGATGAAAAAGATTGTCGTTGGGATCTAGCATTCCAACGATATCCCGACTAATTGATTACAAGGCCGACGTCTCGTTTATCGAGTAGTCGTCATTCCTCCCAAATTTTCAACCCGTCTAACCTCGTTCCTCGCCTTCGTGTGATCGAGTCTAAGCCCTAGTACGCTTCTAAACCGTACCTCAAATTCAAATTATTTTCTTAATCAAATTACGAAAGAACTGAGTTCTTGGAGTCTCGCACTCTTTGAACTCTTGAGTAACTACTCTTGGGGCGTACGCTTTAGGTTGTGGTTCGCTCGACCTTTTGTTTATAAAACACGTGCCCTAATTATTTGGACAAGCATCGTTATTGTCCATTCCAATACACTTTCCTAATTAATTGAATGAAAAAGGTATCATTGGGATCTAGCATTCCAATGATATCCCGATTAATCGATTGCGAGACTGGCGTCTCGTTTATCGAGTAGTCGTCAATCTCCCTTAAAATATTCAGTCCAACTCTCTTCTCTCGCCTCCGTGCGATTGAAACTTTCTCAAACATATTTTGTAATTATTCGAATGAAAAAGGTGTCGTTGGAATCTAGCATTCCAATAATGCCCCGATTAATTGATTGCGAGGTTGACGTCTTGTTTATCCAATAGTCGTCATTCTCTATCAAATTACCTAACTAAACTCCTCTTTCTTGCCCCCGCGCAATCGAAACCTTAAACCTATTCAAATATATCCTCTAACCAAAAAATCCAATACGATAAACACAAATTCCTCGCCCTCGTGCGATTTCCAACCAAAACACCTTTTGTCAAAGAACATTGTTTAGTCCCTTCTTTCGCGCATAACAAACTCGTGCTTCAGCCTCCCCTAGCGAGCAGACAAGCCAATGTTTAGCAGTTAGAATGCGACCTAAACACTCGTTCGTTTACCAACCCTTTTACCGTAGTTGGCCGAACTACGGCTGCTCTGATCTCTCATATCTGTTGAGAGTACGTAGGCATAGGATTTCGATAATCCTAGCGAGCACAATCCCCTCTTTTACCCGTAGTCCCAAGAACTACGAACACTCTGATTTTCCACTTCTTACAAGTGAAGATACATAGGCACAAGGGCCCCAATTCTTGGCGAGCACCCTATCTTAAAACCACCCATTCCCCCCTATAGGAGAAACTTTAGAAGACAACAAATAAGCATAGTTGACTTTACTCTCGAATCGATCAAGTGGTTCCCGTTGAGTACAACGGACGTAGAGGGTGCTAATACCTTCCCTCTGCGTAACCGACTCCCGAACCTAGAATATTGGTTGCGATGACCATGTTCTTATATCCTTAAAGGTTTTATTGATATTTTCCTATTCCATCCTTGGAATGAATAAAGTTCGGTGGCGACTCTATTTCGAACAGTATTTTCCGCGGCCATCGCGAGGATCATATTTTTCGAGGTACGAAAATTTGAATTTTGAATTTTGGCACCTTTTGGAGGGAAACCCGCCCGTTTACCCGTTTCTTGCTGTTTGGAACCCTGTTAAGCTTCTGGAATGTGCTCTTGAACGTTGTAACCATGAGAATTCTCGAGATAACCTAAATGCTGCTTTCTGAGCTGAAAATGCCCTGCAAAACAAAATAAAATCGGTCGCTCGACCGCTGGGCAAAATAAATGCTGGAGATACTCGCTGCTTTGATTGCTTGCACCGAAGGTGAATTCCGAGCCATAGGAAAACCTCGATCCCCTGTTTCAAGAACAAATGCTATGCAATGCAAAAATGCTCGAAGAAAATGAAATGAAACAAAAGCCAGTTAAAGAAAAAGGTTGGGCAAATTTTGGGGTGCAACAGCCCCAAATGAGGGAAAGGAAAAGATCAAAGAAAACCTAAAAGAAAGGAGAAGACAATGTCATCGCAACTAAATCTTGGGTTTGGGAGTCGATTACGCAAGGGGAAGGTATGAGCACCCTTCACATCCGTTGTACTCAATAGGACCTATGCTTGTTGTCTAATCAAAAGGTGTGTTATCTAAAAGCTACTACTAAACGAGGGAGGGAGAAGAAAAAGGAGACTCGATAGGGCATTACTGTCCTATGCCTACGTATTCCCTCGTGCAACGGGAAAGTCAGAGTCAACATAGTTCGGAAAACTATGGGTGATGGGGGGAGGTTGCTTGCCAAGACATCATCGTCTAGTGCCTACGTATCCTCATATGGTATGAGAAATAAGAAAACGTAGTTTGGGTAACTAGACCACTAGTTGGTTAAGTGTTTTTTGTGAGCGATGTTAAATTCTCATTCCAGCAGTTAGGGTCGACGCCTGTTTGCGATAGAACGAAAAAGTAACGTACTCTTTTCTGAAAATGATTTTGAAACAAATCCCAATGGATAAAAAAGTTTGAATTTGGTTTAAGAGTTTTAATGAAGTGAATTGAATTGGTTTGAGATTCACATTACACTAAAGACTATGATATAGGAGCGAATGCGTCGCATATCGCCCAAATGGCATACACTAAACATTCTGGACAAGTGACGAGAAACCCCTCACTCACCATTTCCAGTATGCTTAAGGCTCGTGGCGTACAATGCTCATCATTCTTTATTAAGTGTCTTAGAGTTGTTGGAGATGCGAAAAGAAGACTCAAAGAAAGAACTAAAGGGAAACTGAAAACCCTAATGTTATCATACAAAATGGTCCTAAAGTTAGGATGAAAAGGAAGTCTACCTAATGTTATCATACAAATGATGGACCTAAAGTTGAGGTCAAAAAGGGACTATCCTAATTGTTATCGTGCAAAGGATTGAAAGCCTAATATCTCTTCTACTTCCACCATCATCAGAAAATAAATGGGACTAGGAATCCTAAGGGATCATGTGATCAAGCACAAGTAAACACTATCAAATTCAATCACAAATGAAAATAATCTCAAGACTTAAACAAGTCTCAAGAAAAGAAAGAAAAATGAGAGATGAAGAAGAAGATGCAATAATATGTTAACAAACAAGTATTTCACTCCATAAGAGATAAGTATCACACAAATGCAAGCATTGGGTTCAATCACACAGAGTAAACACTAACATCATGTCAAAGTAAACCAAAGTGCATACATGTCAAACCACACTCAAATATTGGAGGTTAAAACAAAATGACAAGACAAAGTGTTAAAACACACATAAATGACTTAAAGTCCAACAAGAAGTATTATCAACCATCAAGCAAGGTGGAATGAAGTCAAATGATGTGAGAAAAAAGTAGGGCATTAGAAACATCATATCATTTTCAACTTAATTCAAAGATTAGAAAATAAGCACAAGAGTGTCAAGCACACATCTTATCAAAACACAATCAATGGCCACACAAAATAAACATGTAACAAACACACCTCACAAGAGTAAACATGTAAACTCAAGGCATTAATCCAAATGGGCAGAAACATGAACATGTCAATTAAAATCCAAACTCAAGAACTCAAAAAGGATGCATAGTCAATACATCAAGACAAGCACAAACAAGCATATACAATTAGGCATGCAACAACCAACACCTTCCACAAAAGGAAACAAATGTTCATGTGAAGTAAAGGAGGTGAAAGTCAAACCAATGATCATCAAGAAATGTTAAGGTATGGTTATAAACCAAGTATTAACATCATCACATGTCTCAAACATCACTCAATCACAAGTAAACAAGAGGTCTCAAAACTAGGTTAAACATTAAGCACATTAATCTCAAAACAATGTCACATTGAGGCATCAATAAAAAATAGGAAAGAGGCTAAAAAAAGTGAATTAAAAGGCTATAACACATGCTATATCCATCAAGAACAAGAGGGGAGAACAAAACCTAAGTGGTTGCACAAGTGCATCCCTAATCAATCCATAAAGTTCAAGCACAATCAAACAATTAGGCAAGCAATGCATCACACATGAAAAATAGTTAAGAGGCTTCAAAAGTTATGGAAAAAAGATCATGGTATCAAGGAAGTAGTAGGTTAAAGTGTCCTAAAGGAGTGCCTAAGAAAATTTACAAAAAATACTAAAACAACACCAATCATCAAGCAAACCAAATCCAAACATGATCACACAAGTCAAGCTTCAAAAATGATTCAAATATAAACCAAAATTAATGATCAAAGTTCCAAATGAGTTCTCAAAGAACCTATTTACTTGTACCTACATGTGTGCAAAAATTTGGATCAAAACCAATTAGGAAATATCAAAATCAAAATCCTAACATGCAAACTAGGTCAAATTATACACCTCATGAAGATAAATCAAAATAAAATAATAAAATAAAATGGAAATAAAAATTAAAAATATGAAAAATTAAATAAAACCTCAAATCATCTAAAACATATTTTTGTAAATTTTTTCAGATATTTAGAACAATTAAAAATAAATCAGAATAAAATGAGAAGAAAATTAAAATAAAAAAGGAATGAGATGATGAAAGGGGTGTAGTAGGAATTTTAGAATGAACTGAAATCAAGTTGAAGCGCACTGTAGGCCATAAACTAGGGGGTGTGAATATAAAATGTGTTAGGCCCAAGATCAAGTCAAAAACAAAACAACACAATGAAATGTTGCGTTTCATTAATCCAAGTTAGTGCCACATAGGGGCTTTGAAGATGAAACTCTTCTCTTGATTGTTGGATAAGATACCTTGATCCCTTGTCTAAGATCAATGCTATTTAAAAATACCAATGCAAAATGATATGAAACATAAGCCAAGATATAAGAAAAAGGATGGGCAAATTTTTGGGTGCTACACCCTATACTGAGCAAATTACTCTTCATGCTTGATATGTACAACACATTAGAAACTACTGCGACGTGTCACTGTCATACCCCAAAATTTGACCCCTAGATTCCATTATCATTCTACGAGCATCAAGCATTATTTCCTAACCCTAACCTTGTTTCAAGTTTTTATTGTTGAGATCCATCTGAATTAGGGTTTTGCACTATTGGAATCAAGAAGACTATTGCTTGATCAATCAATGCTTTGGATTGGTCATCATCAAATCAAGTTCCCCTATATTCAAGGAGCTCATATTAAACAAGAATCAAGTGTTAATTGATCTCACTACAAGTCAATTGAAGCCCAATTTCATCTACCCCCAAATTAGGGTTTTGTCAGGAAAAGTCAAATGTGCCTTTGACTTTTGATCCAAGAATGATCCCAAGTCTTGGGACATTATTCAACATGTTCATATACACCCTTGAAGCCTATCTAGGATGCTTTAGAAGTCTCAAGATGTAAATTCATTGAAGATCACACAGTTGAATTCACCTGATACAAAATTCATCTGACAAAGTCAACTCTTTAACTTTTAGGGTGTTCGGTTCAAATTTGAGCTTCCAAGACAAATTTCATCAAAATATGTTTAATAAATGAGTTTTATCATGAAGAAATCAATATTTGAGAGGTTTCTTGCAAAAGAAGAAAGCTTAGATAACTTGAAAATTTTCTAAGTCTGGGAAGAAACCCTAAATTTTAGTACCAACTTTGAAAGGCCATAACTTTCAATCCACACATCCATTTTTTGAGTTCCAAAGATCAATTTAAAGATATCCTCGTGTACTAAAAAAGTGACCTAGTGACCTATGAGCAAAATATTCTTAGATTTTAATTTATGAAGCTTCAAACGTTGGAAGAATTTCAAAACACTTAGAAAATTTTCAAGACAACTTTGTTAATCCAATTTTCAGCCAACTTCAAGGCCAGTTTTCATCATGATCCCTTTGGATTCAAGAATTTCACCAAAAATGAATGTTGTAGAGCATGTTTAGGGCTCTTTAAAAAGTACGATAACTACTTCATAGCATTTGTGAGAAAGGAGTTTCAAAGAGAGGAAATTGAAGTCCAAAACTTAATTTCTAGGTCATGCCCAAATGGATTCACTTTGCAAAACCACTCAAATCTCCAAGATTTTGTTTGGCAGACCTTATTACTTGTTAATATGGTTTAAATCAGATAAATACACATACGTTTGGTGCATTATCCAAGTGGTTGATGCTTTGTCTCAAAGATATTTCCATTTTTGGCATAAAGGCATGACTTCCATTTTGATAAAGGTGACTTTATGCATAAAACCAGCTTCTTGAGCCACTAACTTATCTTCTCTGCACTCAAACACTTTCAAGGTCAGAAGAAATATCTCAACCACCCTAGAGATATTATGCTTTGCATGGGAACTACCACAATCCACCAAACTACGAATTCAACCCCAACCAAACCAAAACTTCATGAACTTTAGATTCTAACTAGCTCTCAAGTCCTCCACTTTTCCTATAAATATTAGACCCTCTCAAGGTTCAAAGGGGGGAATACCTACACTTGAAACCTCAAGAACCACTCTCTCCAATAGAATTTTCAAAAACACCTCAGTTTTGAAAAATCTCTAGCCAAACACATTTCCTTCGTGCATTGTGTAAACCAACACCACAAACCTTCCCTAAACACTCCATAGACCTTGTTACAACCATCAAACAATTTCCATAATACCTCAAACCTTAATCACCATCTTCAAACTCTAGAATGCAAGAGGGCACGAATTTTGTTCTTGAAGCTGCTTCCAATCCATTTGAACATTCAAATCGTCTCTCTAAGGATTAACAAAGCCAAGGAGGTTGTCATTTCCTTTCTGTAAGAGCATTTGAAGAAGCCTTGGACTGTCTCCAAGAGGTAAGCTTCTTTCTCTTTGAACCTTTTGATTCATGTACCATTAGTGATTCATTTGTGAAGCAAACATGTAGATATCATCATGTGCTAGATGTTTCAACCACTGTTTGTATTGTATGAGTTGCACATGTAATGTTTTGACATGTGATATTCTTGATGTGTCGCACTGTTGTTGAATAATTTATGAATTACTCAGTTGTTTTTAGGACAAGATATTGTTATATTCTTGATCCTTGTGAAAAATTCTACAACTTTGATCTTTATATCATTGAAAATGGTTGAAAGATGAAGGAGTTAGAGGAAGAAGAAAATCTGGCCATGGATGATGTTGCTAGGGCACGAAGAAGAGAGAAAGTGAGAGAGCGTGTGAAGGAGATGAACTAAGTGGAAAATCTAGTCAGCATGACATGGCGCTGACTGGGTGTTGATTTGGCCGTTTGGAAGTATTTTAAATATAAAAAAATTAGAAGCGTATTATAACTGGATGTAACAGCCACCCTAGTGGTAGAACCTTGCCTTGCCTTTCCTTGCCTTGCTTGGGTTCGATCTTGTTAATCAACCCTTTTATTATTTTTCTGATTTAATTATTGCGCTTGCTATATTATTATATGTTGGCTTTACTTATTCACAATGCACATGTGATTCAGCTGGCTAATGTTTAAAGCCAATAACCTTGAGGGCGTGGGTTCAAACCCCATTGAGTGCATTTCCTTATTTTTAATGCTTTATTTTCATGTTTTCCTTCACAAATTGAATTGATCATAACTCCTTTTAGTTTTATCATTTTGATACCACTCTTTTTGCTAAATGCTCATGAGAATGTCTATTTTTTGTCTATGTCAAGAAATATTCAAAAATATTTATTTTTATTTCCCTTGTGCATGTTCAAAGTATGTGACTTTTTAGGGTTTCTTAGGGTTTCTTTTGATCCTTTTGATTGATTCCTTTGATTTTCCTTGCACACTTTGCTTGTATGAACCTCACACACATTGTATGAACCTTACTTTATATGATTAATTTGAATGCCCTTGTTTTTACATGATGGTGATTGTTTTTCAAGTTCATGTTCATATGTGAATGCATGATTGAATATAATTGAAAACTTGGTGGTTACCTTTCCCTTGACATATGATTCTCTTCCATGATCAAATAATTTGAATGTGCATATGCTTTATTTCTTTCATACCTTGAGTATAATTAAACACTTTTTGTTTTTTCTTTGAAACATGTTTAGTATGCATGATCTACCTTTGAGATGTTTCTCATCTTCCATTATTGAATTCCTTTTACATGTTGGTTGTTACCGTCTTGTTTAACATGATTCACCATAATTCACATGTTGTTTTATATATGTTTATCTTAATTTATATCCATGCTTAAATATTGTTATGATTTATGCATGTTAGTCTTGATCTTTAAACTTTGTTATAAGTAATGTTTTGACTTATACATGATTCTCTAGATTTGTATCCATGCTTAAATATTGTTATGATTTATGCATGTTAATCTTGATCTTTGAACTTTGTTATAAGTATTATTTTGACTTATACATGATTCTCTTGATTTGTATCCATGCTTAAATATTGTTATGATTTATGCATGTTAATCTTGATCTTTGAACTTTGTTATAAGTAACGTTTTGACTTATACATGATTCTCTTGATTTGTATCCATGCCTTAAATATTGTTATGATTTATGCATGTTGATCTTTGAACTTTGCCATGATAAGTAATATTTTGACTTACGCATGATCCATTTGTGCTTCATCCATGATATTTGGTCTTGTAAGAACCTTATTTCATAGTCATTTAGATGTTGTAACATCTATGTTTACCTTTGGTTGTAACCATTTGGTTTGATTATAAAACTTCTAAGGATGAGTGCTTAGTTGTAACCTTGGTATTTGTTTTGCTTGATGTTGTTACATGCTTGCTTTACTTTCTTGGTTGTTACCATAATTTTATATCTTTATCATGTTTGAATGAATGTTTATGTATACTTAAGCTTTGATAATTCCCCCCAAGTGATGTAGCTTGTTAGCTTCCATCCCAAAAGAGTTGTCTTGTGTTCCTTAATCCAAAGGAAAGTCTCTCTATTGACTTAATGTCATAGATAGCTCATGTTTTAACCTTCCCTTGACCTTATTAGAGTCATTAATACTTCCAACTTAGACTTAAGTTAGAACTCACTACCTTTGACTTTTTCAAGTCAAGACCTTTAGCACACCTTGTTAAGAATCCTATAACTTAGAGCTTAGGTCTAGAGTTTGTTAACTCTATGTGCGTACCATTATTATGGGTACTCACTTATCCCCTTTTGGCTTTTGTTAAAGTCAAAACCCCCAGTTAGTTTTTCAACATAGACTTAGAGAGTTTGTTAACTCTACACAAGTATTATTGTTATGGATGCTTATTCCCCTTGAACCTTGACCATAGTCAAGAGTTCTCTCCCTAGTTAGGAGAACTACGGTTGCTCTGATTTTATCCTTGTAAGGGTACGTAGGCATGAGATGCAACGTCTTAGTGAGCATACTTAGTGCATATATCCATAGGTATTTACCTTTAGCAATCCATACCTTAGCACATAACCATTAGCATACAAACATTGACACAAACACAAATACCAAACAAGAGGCTCCTGTAGAGTACTACAGATACTTAGGGTATTAATATCTTCCCTTTGTATAACCAACTCCCGAATCCCTGATCTCTTAACTTTGTTGTTACGTAGCTCGCTTAGGGTTTTCTTCGATCTTTACCCTTTTTTGGATAAATCAAAGCTCGGTAGTGAATATTTAAAGATTTGTGGTTCAAGTTAATTAATAGCTTGATATCTGATTTTCACCGTAACAATCACCTTCTAATTTTCTTGGATTTTTTACCTTTGGGATCCTTGAGGGTATTTTGGATATTTCCCTACTGATGTGTTGGACCTGGGAGTATTTTAGATGCTTTTTGAGAAGGAAAATGAGACTTTTCATGGGAGAAGAATTTTACGAGCAAGATTGGAGAGATCAAGGAGATTGGATAACTGATGGTTTTCATGAGCGAAAGCAATTGAAGATCAAAGGAATTCTATTATCTTGTAATGTCTAATTTTTATTTTGTATTTTCTCTGAACCATATGAGTAGCTAAACCCCCCAATGCTGGAGGGTGTCCCTGAATTGCTTTTGTAATGATCTTAATTTATTTTGTTTAAAGACATAAGTGTTTTTTTTAATGTTTTTACTGTTCAACGTTCTTAATGCTTTTTCTATTGGAAAAATAGAATTTGATTTACGGTTGACCTTAGGTCGGACAAACCATTGTTAACGCTTTTGTACGGTAATGCATTAGTAGATATTACCTAGGACTAGGAATACTCTATTGCACTTGGAAAACTGTTGACATTATAATGCTTGAGATCAAATGTAATTACCAATGAACATAGTAATTAGGTGATGACATCAAAGGTTTTCTCACTAAGGACTTATGAGTAAACAACGAACAATCAAGAAATTATTATTCTATGTTTTGTCTCTGAAATAAAGATTAAGGTTGTTACAAGGAAATTCATACACCATCCCTAGTGTGCTTATCATATCTGTTAGAAACCTATTTTACTCTTTTGCTTTATCTTCTCTCTGTAGTTTATTATTTGCAACTAAAATCCAAAACCCCAAGTATTTCTGTTCAATTGAATTATTATAGAGCTTGTATTTCCTACGCAATCCTCAAGATCGATATTATGGATAAAACCCCTATTTTAACTACAATCGAAAAAGATAGTATAATTGTTGCAAGTTTTCTCTGATTCGACCAATTTCCTTCCCGCTAATCTTGACCAGTCAAATTTTTGTAGCCTCCTCTGCCTTTATTTCCATTCCAACTTCCTTTGCCTTTTTTATTTTATTTTTTTGACTACGTCTGCAAATCCATATCACTCTTCAACTTTCCTGCAGCTCTTTCATCCATCCTTTGTTCATGAGACTCAAACACCTCTTGAAGCTTTTCCTTTATCAATACTGACAAGTCTTTCGATTCTTCTATGGCTACTACCACATGGTAAAACTTTGGAGCCAATGACCTCAATATCTTTGCAACAATTGATCTTGATATCAACAGTTCTCCACATACATTCATTTGATTCACCAGTTTAGTAACCCTGGTGAAAAAATCAGTTATGCTTTCACTTTCTTCCATCTGAAGCAATTCATAGATTCTCTTGTGAGTTTGTAACCTCACCTCTTTCACCTTATCTACTCCTCCAAACGACTTCTCCAGAATTTCCCAAGCTTCCTTCCCTTATTCTACATCACTAACCTTTTCAAAAATATCTGGATTAACATGTTGATGGATTATAAAGAGAGCTTTATAATCTTTCTTCTTCAATTCTTTGTGTGCAGCCTGTTCTTGATCGGTCACGTTTTCTACAAGCGGTGTTACTCCTTCCTTCACAAGATCCAAAAGATCTTGATAACAGAAAACCACTTTTATCTGCTTGCACCAATTCTCATAATTATCTTTCTTGAGAATTAGAAGATTCATCTGAAAATGCCCGTTTGGATGATTCATCGCCATCACGGTTTTGCTTCCTTGAACCGTAACTGGAGCTCTATATACCAAATATTGGAATTCAACAACAACATATGGAGAATTTTACTCAACCTTGATCTCAAGATTGTTATCACTCACGCAATGAAAATGAAAAAGGTTGAGAAAGGAAGAACAAAAATAACGTTGGAGAAGAAGATGAATATTTTCTACAAAGTTTCTCTCTACCCACAAACTGTGGAAACTTCTCTATTCACTTGTAACTACAAATTATATGAATACAATATTATGAGTTGAGTTGTTTACAAAGTAAGGGTTATTCCCTTTTTATAGATTTAGGTTAGCTTGCACCATAAGGTGTGAAGACAGTCTTCTCACCTGATTTTGATGACGACATAATCTACAACATGCAAGGATGCTTTTCAAGACTTCAAGATTATATCAAGCTCAAGCAATTCTCTTTCAATTCAATATATCAAAGTTTGAACAAGGAAGAAGAAAAATTTGACACAATGGAGGTACAACAATTTAAGCATTTATATACCTTATTCAAGTGTTCAAACTTCATCTCCTTCGTGCATTACATAAAGGAACCTTTTTACATAAAACTATGCATTTTGCCTTATTTTTTGGGAAAAACTGGTTTCTAGAAATTGTCACTGAGTAACCGGTTACCCAATCCTGGTAATCGATTACTTACTGCAATTTTTCAAATTTTGGTTTTGTTAAAGGCAGGTAATTGGTTACCCACTTATGGTAACCGATTACCACTGGCGTGTAGGCCATAAAGTTGCATCTTTTGGTTTGAAAAATGGTTTCCTCTTCTTCTTGTACCATGATATCTTTTGATCTTTATAGCCATTCTGAAAAGGTGTTAAGAGGCATATATAAACCTCTAAACTCAGATTTTAAAGATCACCTTCTTGCATAAAATTTTCAAATATTTTCATCTTTTTCCTTTCATATTTTTCAAGTGTCAAAAATTCTGAAATTTTTATAGAGTGAAACTTGCATTCTCAAATTTTCAGAAATTCATCCAAGTTTCATTCTGTTACATTTTTAACACTTGATAAGTTATATAGAGGTGGAAAGTCAAGAGGAAGATCAATCGAAAGATTGATAAATTTGAAGACACTTTCAATACCATTCAAATAAGTTATTCAAATATCTTATGATTACATTCTTAAGTGTTCCAAGATTGTTGGAATTAAGATTGTAAGGATTGTTACCTTGCTATCTAGGATTGTTGGAAGCAAAAGGTTCACATTGAGAGGATTGTTCTCATTGGAATTAGTTGAAAATTCAAGAGTGTGTTCTTGGTAGTTTGATTGGTTTGCGTTTGTATAGAAAGACTAGGTAGAAAGTCTTGTCTAGGACCAAACAATTATTAAAAATCTCTTTCCTGTTGAAAGGGGACTGGAGTACTCTCGGACTGTGAGGGGAACCAGGATATCTCGCCGTGTCACTTTTACTTTCTGCAATTTACCGCATTCGTCACGTAGAAACTTTTAGGAAAGTAAAATCACAATTCTACCACAAAATTGGAGAAAATTTTAAAGTACCTAATTCACCCTCACCCCCTCTTAGGTGCATTCCACGCTTACAATTAGCATCAGAGTAGGTTATAGGTAACCTATTCCTAAAAGATCTAGATGGCTTCCACTAGCGCAAATTTAGTGTTCAAAGATGGCGGTAGCAGTAATAAGCCTCCTTTGCTCTCTGGTGAATATTTCGACTTCTGGAAAATTCGCATGAAGGAAAATTTAGAGGCACAAGGAGAAGGCATGTGGGAAATAAGGTTACATCAAACCGGATTGTCCAAGACTTTCAAAGAAGAATGGATTCAAAGGAAAAAAGGAGACTAAGAACAAAAAGGCTTATGTTGCATGGGAAGACAATTGCATTAGTTCATCATCCGTATCCGAAAGCGACGAAAGTGCAAATTTGGCATTGATGGCTTCTCATCACTCTGACGACGAAGATGATGAGGCCATACACCTAATGCATGGTATGTTATAAATTTCATTATAGTAAGCAAGCATTATGTGTGGGTTAGGAAGGACACTAATTATGAAGGACCCAAAGCAACTTGGGTACCTAACAAGAAGTAATCTGTTTTGTAGGGTTGCTTGAAGACCACTTCAAATCTTTGGCATCTTGATAGTGGTTGTTCGAAGCATATGACCGGTGACCTCAACACATTTTCAAATCTAAAGCTTAAGGCCAAGGGTTATGTTACCTGTAACACCCCGCTCCCCAAAATAAAATAAATGCAATTAAAATAAACAACTATCAGAGTTTCACACCACAAAACGGGATGTCACAGAAGAAACCAAACAAAACATCTTCATTAAATGATATCAACAATAATAAACAGCGGAAATTTGTCATCACATGTATACATATAAACATCATATTCATCATCCTCGGCCAACTGCCCAAAATATACCAGACATATATTCACTGAAATGATTCATCAAAACATGATACGCCACGGGGGCACACAAAATCATCAGATAAACGAGCAACTCCCCAAAACCCCGGTGTTACGTATCAGAGCATTCCTACGACACAACTCGCCACAATCCAAGCTAGCTACACACATGGATTATCTCGAATGCTTGAATAAACTGAAGAAGACTCCGAAATTCAAGCTCTCCTTCCTCCTTGATTCTCCTCTTCGAGCTTGTTCTAATTTACCTTGTTCTTCTTCCTTCCAATTTCCTCTTCTTTCACGAGTTCCTCTTCTCTTTTCTTCCAACGTGTTTTCTCTTCTATTCCCCTTTTTTTCCAAATTCCCAAATAGCCCTTAATACCCTTTAATTCCAATTATTCTAATTCTTTTATTCCATTTACTAATAATAATAATAATAATAATGATAATATCAATAATAATAATAATAATAATAATAATAACATTAATAATATTAACATTATTCAATAATTCATCATCATCATCATTAATAATTTATTATTAATCTTAAAGTCCAAAATTATCAATAAATTCCAACTTAAGGGCTACACGCTATCGCACTCAACCACACCCTTAACACAGAAGGCACCCCACAAACAAAATACACAGGAAAAACGAGATAATTAAAATGGACGTTACAACTCTCCCCCACTTTAATTATTTTCGTCCTCGAAAATACTTGATGAAAACAATTCCGGATACGCATCCCGCATCCTGCTTTCCAACTCCCAGGTCACACTGCCTCCTGCAGCACCTCCCCAAGCCACCCTCACCAAAGGTATCTCTTTCCCTCTGAGTCGCTTCGTCTTGCGGTCCTCAATCCTCAATGGCATCGTCTCAACATTGAGATTCTCCCTGACTTGGACTTCGTCTCTCTGAATCACATGAGACGGATCCGCAACATACTTCCGAAGTTGCGACACATGAAACGCGTCATGCAAATTCGAAACCTCAGGTGGCAACGCCACCCTATAAGCCAAAGCACCCACTCTCTGCAAAATCTGATACGGCCCAATAAACTTCGGATCCAGCTTCTTGGACTTCAACACACGACCCACACCAGTCACTGGGTTAACTCTCAAGAACACATGATCACCTTCACTGAATTCCAACTCTTTCCTCCGGTTATCGTGATAACTCTTCTACCTATCCTGAGATGCTTTCATCTTCTCACAGATCATCTGAACTGTCTCAGTAATCTGTTGCACAATCTATGGCCCCAAAGCCACATTCTCACCCGACTCATACCAACAAAAAGGAGTTCTGCATCTCCTACCATAGAGAGCCTCAAACGGTGCCATCCCGATACTAGAATGGTAATTGTTGTTATACATGAACTCAATCAATGGAAAATGAGTATCCCACACACCACCTTTTTCTAACACACAAGCCCGCAGCAAATCCTCCAACGTCTGAGTAGTCCTCTCCGACTGACCATCAGTCTGTGGATGATAAGCTGAACTCAGCTTCAACTTGGTACCCAAAGCTTCCTGCAAACTATTCCAAAATTCTGACGTAAAGCTCAGATCTCTATCCGACACAATACTCGATGGAACACCATAAAGCTTCACAATCACCCGAATATAAATCTCCGCCAGCTTCTCTAACAGAAAACTGATATTAACCGGCACAAAATGTGCAGACTTCGTAAGCCGATCCACAATTACCCAAATGGCATCAAATCCTCTTGCTGTGCACGACAAACCTGTAACAAAATCCATGTTAATGCAATCCCACTTCCAAACCGGAATCTCCAACGGTTGCATCAATCCACTATGCTTCTGGTGCTCCACCTTTGATTTCTGACACGTCAAACAGGCATACACAAACTGAGCTATATCTCTCTTCATGCCTGACCACCAAAATATCTTCCTTAAATCATGATACATCTTCGTAGCACCCGGATGGATACTCAGGTTACTACGATGTCCTTCACTCAGAATCGACTTCCTCAGCTCATCATTATCTAGCATACAAATCCTACCTCGGAACCTGAACACACCCGAACCATCCAACTTGAAATCACCATCGGATTATCTTCTCACTCCAGACATCTCATCCACTAGCTTCACATCAAGCTTCTGACCTTCTCTGATCATATCCAAGAAATCGTTGTTCACTTGCAACTTTCCCAACATCAAGCAACTTGCCGAGGTTTCATAAACCATGCTCAAATCTCTGAATTGCTCAATAAGCTCCATCTCTTTCACCATCATAGCCAGCATATGAATCGCCTTCCTACTCAAAGCATCGGCTACCACATTAGCCTTTCCTGGATGATAACTTAGGCTAAAATCATAATCCTTCAAGAATTCTAACCATCTCCTCTGCCTCATATTCAGCTCTTTCTGATCAAACAGATACTTCAAGCTCTTATGATCACTGAATACCTCAAACCTCGAAACAAACAAATAATGTCTCCAAATCTTCAACACAAAAACCACCGCAACTAAGTCAAGATCATGAGTAGGGTAATTCCGCTCATGCACCCTCAGTTGCCGCGAAGCATACGCTACCACTTTACCATTCTGCATAAGAACTCCGTCTAAATCCATCTTAGACGCATCACAATACACCACAAATGGTTCACTCGGAGTCGGTAACACTAACACCGGTGCCGTAGGCAATCTCTTCTTTAATTCCATAAAACTCTCTTCATAAGCGGCATCCCACACAAAAGCTTGGTTCTTCCTCGTCAACTGAGTCAATGGCAACGCCAAAGTAGAAAAACCTTCAATAAATCTTCAATAGTACCCTGCCAAACCCAAAAAGCTTCCAACTTCCGTCGCTGTCTTTGGCGGTTCCCACTGCAACACCGCACTCACCTTGGATGGATCTACCTATATACCATCACTAGAAATAACATGCCCTAAGAAACTCATCGTCTTCAACCAGAACTCACACTTCGACAGTTTCGCAAACAGCTTATTATCCTTCAACACTTGCAAAGCAATTCTCAAATGTCCTGCATGCTCTTCCTCAGACTTCGAATAAATCAGTATGTCGTCAATGAACACAACAATAAACTGATCTAAATAAGAATGGAAGATCCGGTTCATATACTCCATGAATACTCTCGACGCATTCGACACTCCGAAAGGCATCACGGCATACTCGTAATGTCCGTATCGAGTTCTAAACGCCGTCTTCTGAATATCACCTTCCTTCACTGTAATCTGATGGTAAACCGACCTCAAATCAATCTTGCTGAACACACGAGCTTTCACCAACTGATCCATTAAATCATCAATCCTTGGAAGAGGATATTTGTTCTTGATGGTCACTTTATTCAACTGACGGTAATCGATACACAACCGCATACTACCATCCTTCTTCTTCATCAACAACACTGGAGCTCCCCACGGCGACACACTTGGCCTGATAAACTTCCTATCCATTAACTCTCCAATCTGAGACTTCAATTCAATCAATTCCACTGCTGACATCCTGTACGGCACCATAGAAATAGGCCTCGTACCAGGTACAAGATCAATGCTAAACTCAACTTCTCGCTTCGGAGGTAATTCCGTAATATCATCAGGGAACACTTCCGGAAACTCATTCACCACCGCCAACTCTTCCAACAACGCCTTACTGTCAACCGATAACGATGCAAATAAAGCAAACATCTTAGCTTCTTCCTCCAACAAGGCCCTTAACTCCTTACCAGACAAAGAATCCGCCAATACTTCTTCCTCTGGACTAAGAAACAACAACACCTTCCGAAAACAATCGATGTATACTCGGTTGAACTCTAACCAGTTCATACCCAGAATAACATCCAACTTACCAAGAGGCAAGCAAATCAGATCCACACCAAAATCTCTACCAAAGATCGTCAGTGGACACTTCAAACACACCAAAGAATTAGTCACTGAACCAATAGAGGGAGTCTCAATAGTCATCCGCCGCTCAAGAGTAGTTGGCACCAAACCTAACCTCTTCACACAATCCACAGAAATGAATGAGTGGGTCGCACCTGTATCAATCATACCAGACAAAGGAACATTATTGATGAAACAAGTACCTTGGATAGAACGATCATCACTAGCAGCTTGAGTTCCCACCACCACAAACACTTTGCCACTGGTCTGAGGCACCTGAGACGACTTTGGCTTCTCGCAATGCATACTGATGTGGCCCTTCTCACCACAGTTGTAACAGGTAGGCATAGCGACTCGGCAATCAGCCATCACATGGTCTGGGTTACCACACTTGAAGCACTTCTTCACTTCATGAAAACAATCATCAGCATGATGACCCATGCCACCGCACCGGAAACACTTCACACCAGCAAACACTCTTCTTTCTCTAGGCTTCTTATCAGCAGCACCCTTAAACTTTCCCTTATCAGTATGAACATTGTAAGGAGTACCACCAAACCTTTGCTTACCCTTACGATCATTAGCAGCTTTGTAATGCGCAATCCTCTCCCTGTTGTCATTGTCAGCTTATCAGCTCAGGATAATCCCTGATCTTCTGACAAGCTATTCCCATCTTGACTTCAGGACGCAGCCCATTCTCGAACTTCAAACACTTAGAGGTCATCGCTCCATCAGTATTGTAATGGGGACAATACTGCACCAACTCTTCAAACATAGCCGCATATTCGGCCACAGTCATATTCCCCTACTTCAGCTCTAGAAATTCTATCTCTTTAGCACTTCTGATATCCTCTGGAAAATACTTCTCCAGAAAACCAGCGCAAACAACATCCGAAGTAATTGGAGTTCCTGCAGTCTCCCACCTCTGGCGACTATTGTCCCACCAAGCTTCAGCTTCTCCCTCTAACATGTGAGTGTCGAACCTCACCTTCTGCTCATCGCTGCAACCCATCGTTTTGAAAATCTTCTCAATCGCCTTAAGCCACGTTTGTGCCGCTTCAGGGTCCAAAATTCCTCCTTGAAACGTCGCCGGCTTGTTACTCTGAAACTGGTCCAAATCCCTGAATTGCACACCTGCAGCGTCGTTCTGATTAGCAACCACCTGCGCCATTGCTTGCATAGCTGCAGCCAACGCAACATCATTCCTTCCCGCCATACTACTCAACAACAATAACACCAGGTTAATAGAAAAACAAACTCTATTCTACAGACAGACTCAACTACTACACTGGCCGGACCGACCGACCTGCTCTGATACCAGATTGTAACACCCCACTCCCCAAAATAAAATAAATGCAATTAAAATAAACAACTATCAGAGTTTCACACCACAAAACGGGATGTCACAGAAGAAACCAAACAAAACATCTTCATTAAATGATATCAACAATAATAAACAGCGGAAATTTGTCATCACATATATACATATAAACATCATATACATGTCATATTCATCATCCTCGGCCAACTACCCAAAATATACCAGACATATATTCACTGAAATGATTCATCAAAACATGATACGCCACGGGGGCACACAAAATCATCAGATAAACGAGCAACTCCCCAAAACCCCGGTGTTACGTATCAGAGCATTCCTACGACACAACTCGCCACAATCCAAGCTAGCTACACGCCTGGATTATCTCGAATGCTTGAATAAAATGAAGAAGACTCTGAAATTCAATCTCTCCTTCTTCCTCCTTGATTCTCCTCTTTGAGCTTGTTCCAATTTACCTTGTTCTTCTTCCTTCCAATTTCCTCTTCTTTCACGAGTTCCTCTTCTCTTTTCTTCCAACGTGTTTTCTCTTCTATTCCCCTTTTTTCCAAATTCCCAAACAACCCTTAATACCCTTTAATTCCAATTATTCTAATTCTTTTATTCCATTTACTAATAATAATATTAATAATAATGATAATATCAATAATAATAATATTAATAATAATAACATTAATAATATTACCATTATTCAATAATTCATCATCATCATTAATAATTTATTATTAATCTTAAAGTCCAAAATTATCAATATATTCCAACTTAAGGGCTACACGCTATCGCACTCAACCACACCCTTAACACAGAAGGCACGCCACAAATAAAATACATAGAAAAACGAGATAATTAAAATAGCCGTTACATTACCTTTGGTGACAATAACAAAGGAAGGATTATTGGCATAGGCAAAGTTGGAGCACCATCTTTCACATCTATTAAGGATGTCCTTTATGTCGAAGGACTAAAGCACAACCTACTTAGCATAAGCCAATTATATGACAAAGGATTCAAAATCAAGTTTACAAAAGAAGAATGGTTGATAGAAGAGGAAGTCACTAAAGAGGTAAATCTAAAAGGTAAAAGAGTCAATAACATATTTATGATTTCTCTTGACAATTTATCGTTGAAGGTTAAATGTCTCATGGCAAACAATATTGATTCATGGTTATGGCATAAGAGATTTGCTCATATACACATGGAATTCAAATAAGTTGGTTAAACATGACCTTGTTGTTGGTTTACCTAAGATCAAATTCATCAAAGATAAGTTGTGTGACGCATGTCAAAAAGGGAAACAGACCAAATCAACTTTCAAGTCAAAGAATGTGGTGTCCACTACAAGGCCAATACAATTGTTACACATGGACTTATTTGGTCCATCAAGAACAAAAAGCTTCGGAGGTAATATTTATGGTTTGGTTATCATTGATGATTATTCTAGATTTTGTTGGACTTAGTTTTTAGTGCAGAAAAGTGATGCTTTCAAAGCTTTCGAGAAGTTTACGAAACAAATTCAAAATGAGAAAGAGTTAAAAATTGTCTCCAAAAGAAGCGACCATGGTGGAGAATTCCAAAATGCTCCGTTTGAAGAATTTTGCGAAGAATATGGAATCTCTCACAACTTCTCGGCACCAAGACCCCCCCCCCCCCAACAAAATGGTGTTGTAGAAAGAAATAATAGATAATTGGTAGAACTTGCGAGAACGATGCTAATCGACTCGAATCTTCCAAAATACTTTTGGGTGGGTGCGGTTAGTATGCCATGTTTTATAAGTAATCGTGTTAATATTAGACATATTCTTAAAAATACTCCCTATGAACTCTTCAAAGGGAGAAAACAAAATATTTCTTATTTTCATATCTTTGGATGTAAGTGCTTCGTCTTGAATAATGACAAAGACAACCTTGGTAAGTTTGACGAGAAATCCGACGAAGGCATTTTTCTCGTCTACTCTCTCTCTAATAAGGCTCTTAGAATTTACAATAAAAGAACTTTAACTATTAAAGAATCTATGCATGTTAAATTAGATGAATCTAACCCTCTAAGGAGGAAGTTTTTTGTGTGATGAATATGATGATATTGTAGATATTCCTGAAGAAGGTACTTCTAAAGCAAATGATCAACCTAAGCAACAAATTCAATAAGAGACAAAAGATGATAATTTACCAAAGGAATGGAGGACACATAGAGATCACCCGATTGACAAAGCTATTGGTGACATTATTCAAGGCATTACAACCAGACTCAACCTCAAGGATGCTTGCTTAAATATGGCGTTCGTATCTCAAATAGAACCTTCAAAAGTTGATGAAGTCTTAGAAGATGACCAATGGGTCATTTCCATGCAAGAAGAATTAAACCAATTCGAGAGGAATCAAGTTTGGGAACTTGTTCCTAGACCGAGTAATAAGCACATCATTGGTACCAGATGGGTGTTTAAGAACAAACTTGACGAGAATGGGATAATTGTTCGAAACAAGGCAAGATTGGTGGCCCAAGGGTATAATCAATAAGAAGGAATCGACTTTGAAGAAACTTTCACTCTGGTTGCAAGGTTAGAGGCTATTCGGTTATTGATTGCTTATGCTTGTTCCTTGAATTTTCAGTTGTACCAGATGGACGTTAAGAGCGCATTCCTTAATGGATTCATCAATGAAGAAGTCTACATTAAGCAACCCCTAGGCTTCGAAGATTTCTAGAATCCATCACATGTCTTCAAGTTGAGAAAGGCTATTTATGGCTTAAACAGGCTCCAAGGGCGTGGTATAATCGTCTCAGCAATTTTCTATGCGAAAAAGGATTTGAAAAAGGTAAAGTTGATAAGACCTTTTCATCAAGCGAATTAGGGATAACACTTTGTTAGTTCAAGTCTACATTGATGATATTATATTTGGATCAACTAACAAAGACCTATGTGAGGAATTCTCATTGATGATGCAAGGAGAGTTTGAAATATCTATGATGGGCAAAATGAATTATTTCCTTGGACTTCAAATCAAGCAAATGAAGGATGGCATCTTCATCAACCAATTAAAGTATTGCAAAGAGCTATTGAAAAGATTTGATATGGATGGTTGCAAGGCTATGTCTACTCCAATGGGATCAGGAATATATGTTGATGAAGATGAATCAGGAATCTCAGTTGATATCACAAAGTACCGAGGTATGATTGGTTCTCTTTTATATTTGACGGAAAGTCGTCCTGACATTATGTTTAATGTGTGTCTATGTGTGCGATTTCAAGCAAATCCGAAGGAGTCACATCTCACCGCTGTGAAGAGAATCATGAAGTATCTCAAAGGAACGAAAAATGTTGTATTATGGTATCCTAAAGGTAGTATATGTAATCTTGTAGGTTATTCTAATTCAGACAATGCAGGATGTAAGACAGATCGCAAGAGCACAAGTGGAACTTGTCATATACTTGGAAATGCATTAGTATCTTGGTCATGTAAGAAGCAATCATGTGTTGCACTTAGCACGGCTGAAGCAGAATACATTGTGGCTGGAAGTTGTTGCGCTCAGATTCTTTGGCTCAAATAACAGTTACACGACTATGGATTAAATCTTGGATGCGTTCCTCTTAGGTGTGACAACACGAGTGCGATCAACATTACAAAGAATCATGTGATGCATTCAAGAACAAAACATATTAATATAAGACACCATTTCCTACAAGACCATGTTCTACAAAAAGACGTTGAAGTAACATTCGTTGATACTCATAATCAACTGGTAGACATTTTCACCAAACCTCTTCCAAGAGAACCATTTTACAAAATCCGAAGAGAACTTGGAATATTAGATGAAAGTGACGTATAATCTTCAATGAAAATTCATTATTTTTCATTAAAAAAATGCAAAGGTATTTCTTTCTAAGTCTTTGTATTTTGGTTATATGTGAAAAATTACCAAGTTTATATCTTCATTTTTACATAAGCTAAAATTATGTATTTTGACTTGTGTAAATTTTTATCATATGCATTATGTACTATACTAACATATTTGAATATTACGTTGTGAAAATTTCCATGTGGTAAAGAGAAAAAGGTTACTGTTTTTTGCATGAAGTAACTGGTTACCCATTTTGAGTAACCGGTTACCACTATTACGTTTTCATCTCTGTGGGCTTTTCGTGAGGAGGTAACGGTTACCCAGTTGAAGTAATCGGTTACCACTCATCGTATTTAAAAATTTTAAAAAAAAAACAACCAGAATTGAAAAAGTCATTATAACTCTATCTTTTTCTCTTATCACTTTCTAAGCACTTATTGTTCAAGACTTAAAGACTCTCTTCACATTCATCTCATCTTAGAACTTCTCCTCTTCACATTCAAACCTTTGGTCAACAACTCATAAACTCCATTAACACCCACTTCACCTTAAATACCCTATCAAAGCTTCTCTCCACTCATCTCAAATCCAAACTTCATCCTCTCTCTGTCAAAACCCTAGAAGCTCAAAAAACTTCATCAGTGGCTCCTAAGAGGCAAGACAAAGGGAAGAACAAAATTGGTGAATCTTCCGAACCTACAGAAGTTGTGCAACAACCTTCAGTGAAGTCAAGGCGGCTAAATTTCAATACTCGAAACTGACCTCTAATGCCGGTAAAGTATGTGAATCTCAACTCTTTCCCTTCTCACAGTTTTAACTTCTCATAATTGATTAAGAAACAAGGTTTAGAGAAAATGGTTAGCGATGCTGGACCAGTTTATCCAGATTTAGTAAAAGAATTTTTCTCTACTCTTGTAATTGGATATAATGAGGAAGGAAATTTTGGATTAGAAGCCGAGGTGAAAGGAGAATTTGTTAGTGCAATTGTAGAGCAATTAGGTCTAGTGTTAGAAGTTCCATCTACAGGTGCTTTAATTAAGACTGGATTTCAATTGGAAGAAGCTCCATGGGATAAGTTCAATACAATGGAGTATTATGTTAAAATTTCTAGGATTACGCAAGAAGAATTAATGAGTAGACAAAATCCAGATTCTTCTCTTGTCATCAAGCTGGAAAAGAATTTAACCCTTAGTGATCAGATGTTACATTATGTACCCGATTAATTCTGGAAATTGTTTCTGGAAATTGTCATCCAGATGCTTTAAAAAATGGTTTCTGGAAATTGTCACTAAGTAACCGGTTACCCAATACTGGTAACCGATTACTTGCTGCAATTTTTCAAATTTTGGTTTCGTTACAGGCAGGGAACCGGTTACCCACTTATGGTAACCGATTACCACTGACGTGTAGGCCAGAAAGTTGCATCTTTTGGTTTGAAAAATGTTTTCCTCTTCTTCTTGAACCGTGGCATCTTTTGATCTTTATAGCCATTCTGAAAAGGTGTTAAGAGGCATATATAAACCTCTAAACTCAGATTTTAAAGATCACCTTCTTGCATAAAATTTTCAAATATTTTCATCTCTTTCCTTTCATATTTTTCAAGTGTCAAAAATTCTAAAATATTTATAGAGTGAAACTTGCATTCTCAAATTTTCATAAATTCATCCAAGTTTCATTCTCTTACATTTTAAACACTTGATAAGTTATATAGAGGTGGAAAATCAAGAGGAAGATCAATCGAAAGATTAATAAATTTGAAGACACTTTCAATACCATTCAAATAAGTTATTCAAATATCTTGTGATTACTTTCTTAAGTGTTCCAGGATTATTGGAATTAAGATTGTAAGGATTGTTACCTTGCTGTCTAGGATTGTTGGAAGCAAAAGGTTCACATTGAGAGGATTGTTCTCATTGGAATTAGTTGAAAATTCAAGAGTGTGTTCTTGGTAGTTTGATTGTTCTGCGTCTGTATAGAAATACTAGGTAGAAAGTCTTGTCTAGGACCAAATGATTATTAAAAATCTCTTTCTTGTTGAAAGGGGACTTTAGTACTCTTAGACTGTGAGGGGAACCAGGATATCTCGCCGTGTCACTTTTATTTTTTGCAATTTACCGCATTCCTCACATAGAAACTTTTATGAAAGTAAAATCAGAATTCTACCACAAAATCAGAGAAATTTTTAAAGTACCTAATTCACCCCCCTCCCCCCCCCCCCCCCCCTCTTAGGTGCACTCCACTCTTACATAAGGCAAAGCTCAAAACTATAAAAGCCCAAAATAGTTAATTTATTAAAATAGGCCTAAGTCGATATCCTGTGTGAAGTAACCTGCTTCGACACTTCAACACACTAAGCAATTCAAAACACACATTAGGCTAATTCGACTAGTCCTTGTTTCTGTCAAGCTATACTGCTTAGACACAAGGAATTACAAACTGAACAATAAATTTAATACTCTAACTAACTTTCTTAATTCCCGTAATTTTCGTAACACGATCTTATATTTAGGGACGGAGATAGTATATCAATAGAAGTAGAAGACAAATAAATAAGAGACAAATAGGAAAAAATATGAGTTAGATATAGTAAGTTAGAAGAATACGCTGGATTGGATAAAAAGTGATTAAGTGGGTAAAGAAGAAGAATAAGAGATTTCCCGTGTTTGGAACATAAATTCAAATTTCTCCCATTCTTTTGCTCTACGGTGTCTAACACAAACTCACAACCTACCATTCTCTCATTTGATTATTTCATCAATTTTTCTCTATCATAATATCCCATCTTTCTCACCCACTCTCATCTATATACATCTATTTTTCAAGTATACAAACTGCTCTAATATACAAAATGCTCAAATAACCGCTTAACTTTTAAACTCATCTTCTATTAGTAACTTACATTTTTAAATATAAAAACAAAATTAATCATGGTATAAAACTAAGTCAGTTCAAAAATTTCTATTTCCTTTATATATTGTTATATGATCTTACCTGATCAGAAAAGAATCAGAGACCTGCCACGCGTCGTTGATCTGAAGGTTGTTCACCGGAAGTAGGGAGGAGGAGGGGGTGTACCTGCAAGACTCTCCGATGCCAAAGTAAGTAAGGGACCAGAGTGAGAGAAAATACAGAAGAGAGGTAGAGAATTGAATACCTGACCCTCTAGTGAAAGAGGGTATTTATAGAGAGACCCCAGCGCAGGGCCAACGGTCACTTGTGTTGGGCTAGATTGTCAGCCCAACCCAGGTGACTGCTAGGGCTTACATGGCATAGTGAAGACTAGCATGTAGTCTTCGCTCTAGTTCAATCATCCCATGATCTCCAGAAGGTGGGTTGACCAACTCTTTCGGAGGTGGGTAGTTGGCTGATGACGTGTCCCCGCAGAGGGAGCACGTGGAGAACGTGTGAAAGACATGTTGTTCTGCCCGACGAAGGAAGATGCCTGCCCGGTCCTGTCTAGAACCGTGCCTGACAATAGGGGGATTTGGGTCTTATTGAGCCTTCCCTAAATAGCGTTGGGTTGGGCCTGCCCAGCAGATGGCCATGCTTGGGCTCAATCCAGAACAGGAGCCCCCCAAGTCGTAGCTCCAAAGTAAAGGAGCAATGACTTGACGATAACTGTGTCAGGGAGGAAGAAGGCGCGAGGAAGAATATTTGTTGGTTTTCCGTGTCGAGGATGCGGGACGCGAGGATCTAAGTCTTGTCAGGCTATCAAGTCGAGGAGGGGGAAGGTTGGCGCGTCTTCGCCTGTCTGTGCTCGCGGGGGAGAACGAAGGGACGTGACTGTTCGCAGTGGCCACGTGTCTAACAATCAGTGGGCCACGTAGGGAGGCTACCCTAGGGTACTCGAGTGTCTAGGGGCGCTTTGAGTCCCGTGCTGGGTTTATAAATAGGCAGGTGCCTTCCTCTTTACCACTTTTCGTATTCTCTTGTTTTCGCACGTGATATCTGATATCCACACACGCAGTTGCAATTCATCGCCACCGTTACGTACGCTGTGTACTCCTTCGTTTCCAAGAATTGTCCTTTCCCGTCTTGATAGACCTACATTCGTCTTTGCGATCGAGGGAGCCTCCGACGGCAAGCCATGGTTCCATGACATCCAGACTTTCCTTATGACTAAGGAGTATCCTGCGGGAGCGTCAACCCAGGAGAAGAAGACTCTGAGGAGGTTGTCTGGAAATTTCTATCTCAATCCTGATGGAGTTTTGTATAAGAGAAACCAAGATCTCGTGCTACTCAGATGTGTAGATGAGAAAGAAGCAAGTATGCTCATGGAAGAAGTCCATGAAGGCACATTTGGTACGCACGCCGGCGGACACGCTATGACCAGAAAGATCCTGAGAGCAGGATATTACTGGCTGACGATGGAGTCAGATTGCTTTAAATTCGCAAAGAGATGTCATAAATGCCAGATTTATGCTGATAAGATTCATGTGCCTCCGTGCCCGTTGAATGTCATGTCCTCCCCGTGGCCGTTCTCCATGTGGGGCATCGACATGATAGGCAAGATCGAGCCCACTACATCTAACGGTCATCGCTTCATTTTAGTAGCCATCGACTACTTCACCAAGTGGGTGGAGGCAGCCTCGTATGCTAATGTGACCAAGCAGGTGGTGGCTAAATTCATAAAGAGGGACATCATCTGTTGATACGGAATTCCCGAGCGGATCATTACTGATAATGGTTCGAATCTGAATAACAAGATGATGAAGGAGCTGTGCCAGAGTTTCAAGATCGAACACCACAACTCATCTCCTTGCCGGCCGAAGATGAATGGCGCTGTTGAAGCGGCCAATAAAAACATCAAGAAGATTGTACAGAAGATGGTTGTGACCTATAAGGATTGGCACGAGATGTTGCCATTTGCATTGCATGGTTATCGTACAACGGTACGTACATCAACTGGGGCAACTCCTTTCTCACTGGTGTACGGTATGGAAGCTGTCCTACCGTTAGAAGTTGAGATTCCTTCTTTACGAGTCTTGGTTGACGTGAAACTCGATGAGGCAGAATGGATTAAGAACCGATTAAACCAGCTTAGCCTGATGGACGAGAAGAGGTTGGCATCGATTGCATATGGTCGTCTGTACCAAAGTCGAATGAAGAAAGCTTATGATAAGAAGGTGCGTCCTAGAAGCTTTCAGACGGGTGATCTCGTCCTGAAGAGGATTCTTCCTCCACACTCCGACCACCGGGGCAAGTCGACTCCTAATTACGAAGGTCCGTACGTCGTTAGCAAGGTCTTTTCGGGAGGAGCCTTGTTATTATCCACGATGGATGGCGAAGATTTTGCATCCCCGGTAAATGCGGACGCAGTTAAAAAATACTTTGCTTAAAAGAGACCTGCTGGAAAGAAAAAGAGTATCCAGGCAAAAATGGGGCATCCCGGCAAACCATAAAAAAGGAAAAAGGTTCGGGCAAAAATTAGGGATATAAAGAAAAGAATGTACACTCGCAAAGTCGAAAACCCAGAAGGGCGACTTTGGCAAAAAAGGGTATCCCGGTGAATCGAAAACCCGAAAGGGCGATTCAGGCAAAAGTTAGGGATTTGAAAAAGCAAATGACTGCGTTCCGCGTGTGGACTTTCATTGTTTAGTGGTTAGGAAGACCTGAGGGCCGTCTATCTGAATCAATCTCTTCTGAAGCTGAAGCGTCGGAGAAGTATCGAAGTCGAGTGGGTCATAGAGGGATCAACTCATGGTGTTCGTCTATGCCTCATTGCCGACATTTGTGTATATACTGATGTATATTTATGTTTTATTTTACGCAGCTTCCTCATTCCAGGAGCTTGCATCTGTTGTAAGACATTTTTACCCATTCAGGGGTCTGTTATCAATAAAATATACTATTCAACAATTTTGTTTGTCTGTTTAGCATTTATCTGTTTTGTTTGCGAGAAAAAACGCCGATGTTTTTGATAAAATGCGCATACATAAACTTACTGGTCCAGGCCACTGATTGTTGAAACAATGAATTACTTGAACATTGTCACAAGATGATAACCTTGATACGTCCCTTTGAGAAAGGTATCTTGTCTGTGTGTTTGTGTTGTTGTAGGTATAGCATATTCCAGGCAGTACGCCGTATGCGTCCCCAAGCAGGATGATTCCTTCTTCCCTAACAAGTGTAGCAGTGTCTCCCCACGGAGTCTGAACATGAGATTATAAGCATTGATATGTCTCCCCAAGCAGAGAAGATTCTCTCACCAATCAGATGTATCGGTCGTCATTTCCCCAGCTGAGCTATACACTGAAGTGTACTTTCATTCCCTAGCACTGGGTCTAAGTGCAGTTTTAGTAGAAGACTATCCGCAAGTATGCAGCACTCGATAGTTCAAGACTGAAGTCTCCAGCGGAATTGAGATTCCCCATAAAGTTGTACTCTCCCCCAGTAAGCAGGATGATTCCTTCTACCACAACCGAGCTGGAAAATCCCCAAGAGAGCCGAGTCCTTGGAAGCCGTTCGGGCCATGATTGGTTTTCCCCAATAGAGTGTTGAATAGCTGATGTTGTTTTTCCCCCATCGGAGTCGTTATCTCCAGGAAAGTTTTGCGGCGAATGCCGTGCAATTTATTTCTGCGATTGACATTGTTTTCCTCAACAGTTAGTGGTTTGAATACCCAGATGGGCAGGTTCAGGTCCTCGAAGAACCCTATCCCCGGCAGCATTCGTCTGAAGTTCGTCTCCCCAGGCGGAATCCAATTGAGATTGGTGTGACTTCTTCTCCTCGGCAGGATGAGTCCTTCCTCCACCAGAGTGGTCCTTTCTCCCTGACAGGAGGATTCTCCCTTCAACATTTATTTTGCTGATGGGGCGTAGCATTTTGCATGATTGCATAGCATTTACCCTAAAAACGTGTAGCATTTCCACCGTGTGGAGCATTGCGCCATAGTCAAACATATGCATATGAAACATGAGCTAGGTCGTGACCGTTCTTGTTTTGCAGGTGTTCCCCGGCAGGGCGTTTGCCCAAGATGACTCTTGAATTCCTCAGCGAAGTTGTTTGCTTAAGATGATTCTTAAAATCCCCAGCAAAGTCGCTCGCTCAAGATGATTCTTGAACTCCCCATCTAAGTTATTGCTTAAGATGATTCTTAAAATCCCAAGGAAGTCGCCAGAGAGGGTTGCTCAAGTTGATGCTTAGAATCCCCGGCAGAGTGTTTGCTCAGGATGACTCCTGAAATCTCCAGCAGAGTTATTGGTTCAGGATGATTCTTGAAGTCCCCGAAGAAGTTATTTGTCCAAGATGATTCTTGAAGTCCTCAGCAGAGTTGATTCACCCAGAATGATCTCTGGATCACTGAAGCAGAGTTACTTGATAGTTCTCCAGAATCCCCAGCAGAATTGTCGTGCAACTATCATGCTCAATTTTCGAAGATGTTCCTAACAATCAGAGTATCGTTTACCTGTGCGTGGTTGGCAAATCACCCGTTACCGCGTGACCAGTGATCCCTTGATGATTCGAAGATGCAATGATATCGGATAAATCAGATAATCATCCTGATAGAGGTTCAGATCAGTATTTCTCCAGCCAGTCGCCGTGCAACTATTATTTCAGTTTCCGAAGATTTGTCCTCATTAGAGTGCCGTGTACTTGCGCAGTTGGAAAATTTCCGGGTTTGTTGGTATTCAACCGTCTTTCACCTCGATTGTTTGAGAGTCGTTCGCTTCTCACCCAGTCAGGTCCAAGCCGTTTGAATAGGGGCAGCTGTTGCACCCTAAAATTTGCCCAACATTTCTTTACCTAGGTTATGTGTCATTTCATTCACATTAGCATTATCATTTGCATTTCATTGACATGTGTGCAAGAGATCAAGAGGTATGATTACCAGTCAAGAGCTATACAAGACTATGAATCTAGCTAAGAAGGTTATTCAGGTGCTCAAGGGTTGATATCCTTGTCAGAGAAGTTAAAAGATCCTCAAAGAGAGTGATTGAAGCCAAGTGTGTAGGTCTCCTAACTTGAGAGTTGTGGGAAGTCATCAGATGATTCTGAAGCCATGAAGTCAGACTTGAGGTCTTGAGGGAGCTCATGAGAAGTGTTGAAGATCACTTTGAGGCCTAGATAGGTCATTGTGCAAGATTAAGAAGACTCAACCATGAGTGGTGCAATTAGGGTTTGACTGGGTCAACCCTAAGTCAACTGAGGATTTGAAGGAAGGTTGAGGCCTAATACAAGAGCCATGTGATCATGGATTGATGCATTGAGATGCTATAAGGATGATTCCAAGGTCAAATCATCATTATTGAAGAGTTTGAGAAGTTTCAAGCTAGGGTTTCTAAGGCTTGACAGTGTAAAATCCCCTAGTTTGACCCCTATCTTCAAGGCAGTTTAGCTCAAGATGTGATTGTCATCTCATCTTACCCCCAACATGAATGTTCTAGAGCATGATCTTAGCTTTAATTTGAGTGCTATAAGTCCTTGATAGGATTTGTAGAACTCAAGTTATGACTTTGACAAGTTACAGGTCATCTGAGGTATGTGAATTTGGAGCTTGAAAGTTGTCCAACTTGCATGAAACGTTTGCCCTAGAAGGATGATTCCTATGAACTTTTGGTAAACATGAATATTGTTCCTTATCCTCTTAGCTTTCTAGAAAGTACTAGAAGTCCTTGATAGGATTTGTAGAACTCAAGTCATGGCTTTGACAATTCAAGGGTATTTTGGTCATTTAGAGATTATAGGTCATTTCAATCATAAGGCCATAACTCCTATTTGCAAGCTTCAAATGGGAAAATGTTCAACATCAAACTTGTTCAAAATGATGTTTTAAGGTTAGCCAAGAGGTCATGAGAGCTTGGAATAGCTTGCTTCACAAAATCACAAAAATGACCTAAAATAAGGGTGAATTTCAAATGAACCAAAGATGGAAATTGGGATTTTTGATCTACATGTCCAAACCAAGGCATGTAATATGTCATTTTGATTGTAAAACACATTTTAAGAACATTGGTATTGCCACAATTTTGAATTGAGGTTTAATTTGAGGGCTTGCTTTGAAAAGTAGTTACTTACATCATAAGTAACATTTGCCAAACCAATATGCAAGGCATAACCAAGGTTCCTTTCAATCCAAACACATACAAAATACCATTAGGAGAGAAATTGGAAGAGAATGAGGGTGAATACAAGCTGCCAACATGAGCTGTTATGAACACACCATGAGATTAAACTTTCCATGACATGAGATATTGAATTTCTCATTAGAGGGATCTAGAACTTTCTAGATCATCCGTACATGTTCTATATATGATTTAGAAGGGGTTAAGAGTGAAGGTTGGTGATAATTGAGAGAGGAGAGTGAGATTGCATTGTGAAGTTTCTCATTGCAAATCAAAATCGGTTACAAGGTTTGAAGCCATTTCAATCCAAGATTTTGATCTCAGAAGCTTGCTCTAGCATTGGTGGAGGATTCCAGATGGAGAATTGAGCAAGATTGGTGAAGAATCGTGTGAGAGCCATTGAAGTTTTTCATCTGCAACTCATAATCTGTTTCAAGAATTTAGGACATTTCAATCCATTTGGTTGCATACAGAAGTTTGATTGGAGGCTAGTGAAGGATTCTGCAAGTTCTTGATGGTTGATTTGAAGATTCAACCACTCTGTTTGCTCGAGTTTACCAGGTATGCAGTTCTTATCCCATGGCTTAAATTAAGTAGAATTAAGAGGAGATGTTATGGTAGATGCATAGTAGAATGGTGTAGGAAGGTTTATGGATCATAAATTGGGAGATTAGTGACCAATTAGGGTTGTTACAATTTTCGGTTGAGATGGTGTTCTTGTGAATCTTGAGGTTTTAGAATGAATTAAGGGCATGAATGGATACCTGAGGAAATTTTGGACAAGATTCATCAAGGAATCGTGGCCAATGATGGATTCTATTGAGAGTTAGGGTTGTGGAATGGTGATCGGAGAACGTCACCGGCGGTGACTCTGGTGCGCAGGTGGCCTGAGTTTCAGAGATTCAAAAGGTTGAAGACAACCTTAGGGCCATTGGATCATAGTTGGACTTTGACTGGAGACCTCATCCCGCAGCTGATAACACGAAATCGTATATATATTTTGATGCATAATTCAACTAAAGTTTAACCATTTTCGATCCGATTTCGGGTTATTTCCGTGTTATTTGTCTGATGTTTTGCAGGTATTCAACGATCACGTCTAAACAAGGCAACATGAAGAAAAGAAGCAATCTCAGACGAAATATGGACGAAAAAGGAGTGAAAACATCATGAAAAGCGCAGAAGGCTGTTTTTGCTGATGTGACGACCGTCACAGCTCCATGACGACCGTCACACGGGTGACGACCGTCATGCAGGCAAAAACGCCCCACTTCAATTACACGTTAAAGAAGCAGTTCCAAGTCCCAAATAGTGGACCACTACTCCCTGAATTATCTGCCTCAAAGTCCACTCTCTCCAGCAGTAACCGTTAGAATTCCATCTCTATAAATGGGGAAGAAGGGGACCTCAGAAAGGGAGCCGCATTCATACAACGAAGTGCTGCCAAATTTATTTCCAGAGCATACTTTCCAGTTTTATATTCTTATTTGTTTCTCTTTACTTCTTCTGTATTCCATTTTCATTCTTCTGTAATTTCTACTTTATTGTACGATCAATTTGGCATAAAGACCAGAATCCTGCCAACATCTGTGGAGGATCTGCCCAAAGGCCAATTGGAATATTTACAGGTTTCTCATTTCAATCGTAATTCCAGTTTTATTATAATGCAAATTATTATTTATTGTTTTTATTTATGTTTTATCTTTCCCAAATCCATGTCTAGCTAAACATAAGTGATCGATATGTAGTAATAATTCGAATGGGATTTGATAACAACTGGTTGAAAAACTTTCTTTTCAAAAGTAATTTATGGTCTGAGTGTTTAAAATTAATTTACTGAATAAACTTCGTCGCGAAAGCGAGAACTTATTTAAAAGTAGTTTTGCCACGAAAGTGGGAAATTAATTAAGATACGAACCAACAAGCGAAAGTTGTGGCAAGATCAGATAGTAAACACTAGTCATTCATTTTAATAACAGCGAAAGCACTTTAAAATGAATTAGAACTTAGAGATTTCCAAAAAATAATTTAAACCCCGAATGGGATACGAAAGTGTACGTTTGGCCCTTAGAATTATGATTAGCGTCAATAACCATCGTGAGGCGAGAGTCTTTAAATCACCATTTTCTGCTTAAATAAACTCTGAAAACTATTTCATACACCGGTAACTTGTCAAATCCCTGAAGAACACAATTACTGCATATCGATTCAATCATTTATAATCTAAGTAGCATTCTTAGTTCCCTTTTAGTGACAATCTTATTCCCTTAAACATATTCTACCTAGCTAAGCATAGTAACTCCCTAGAACACTAGTTTGATTACGAGTCCCTGTGGGATTGATATCTATTATTACTACGCGATAGACTGTGCACTTGCAATTAAGTTGTATTAGACATAGGAAGTCGCGATCAAGTTTTTGGCGCCGTTGCCGAGGACCCGTTTAGTCAATAGTGTAACCTTCTGTTACGTCGTATAGACTAGGTTAACAATTTTCATATTTTTCCTTTACTAGTGTTGTCGATTGTATGCCAAGTAATCGCTCACAAGGCGATATCTTGAAACCTTCAGTCGCAGAACTAGAACGCTTCTTACATCTAAGAAGCCGAATCATTGAGTACCAACTCAAACATAACATTCCCGATCCTCTCACTCCCATTCCCAAATCCGAAGAAAAATCAAACATGGCTGAAGGACCTCCAAACAAACCGCTGAAGGCATACGCTACACCCTCTCAGATGGAGCCTAGAAGTAGCATTGCTGCCCCAGCGATTACCCGAAATGATTTTGAGCTGAAACCTTCATTGCTGTCAGCTGTACAACAAAACCAATTCTCAGGAAACGCAACTGAGGATCCGAACGAACATCTAACGAAGTTTGTACAATACGCGGACACAGTGAAAGCAAATGGAGTAACTCCAGACGCGATAAGACTTCGTCTTTTCCCATTCTCTCTTAGAGACAGAGCGTGGACATGGTTACAATCTTTACCGTCCAACTCCGTTACGACGTGGGAACAATTGAAGAATCTCTTCTTAGCGAGATATTTTCCGCCAAGTAAAACTGCTATGCTTAGAGCTCAAATCAACGGATTTCGACAAAAAGATACTGAATCTCTTTACGAAGCATGGGAACGATTCAAAGATATGATGAGAACATGTCCTCACCACGGTCTAGAAGACTGGGTGACAATCCATACTTTCTATAATGGGCTTCTATACAATACTAGATTGACAATAGACGCTGCCGCGGGCGGTGCACTTATGGATAAGCCATACGATGAAGCCTATCAATTAATCGAAAATATGTCACAAAACCATTGCCAATGGGGAGGTGAACGCACTCCAACAGAGAAAACCACAGCGAAAGGTGGGATGTACGAGATCAGCAGCCTTGAAAAGTTCAACGCTAAAGTAGATGCTCTAGCACAGAAGATTGATAGTCTGATCGTTAACCCCACTGCAACTGTCGCTGTCGTAACTCCAAATTGCGAGTTATGCGGAAGCACCACTCATAATGCGCCCGAATGCCCATTGCTAGCTGGAATCCCACCAGACCAGGTAAATTATGCTCAAGGAAATCCTTACGCAAATACCTATAACCCAGGTTGGCGAAATCATCCAAACTTTTCTTACAAAAGCGAAAATGCATTGCAAATGCCTACTGCTCCGCCAGGATATCAGAAACCAGCTGCTGCTCAGAATGCACCTAGGATATCAAACCTCGAGTTGATGATGGAAAAATTCATAGCTACTCAAGCTCAAACAAACAAAGAATTCCTGAATCAAAACATACACACTAGCGAGCAAATTAAACAGTTGACAGGAAAAGTAGACGCTTTAGCCACCCACAACAAAATGTTAGAAACACAGATATCACAAGTGGCTCAACAACAAGCCTCTGTTGCCGCACCTGCTGGCACGTTTCCTGGACAACCCGAACAGAATCCAAAGGGCCAAGCAAATGCTGTAATACTAAGAAGTGGAAAAGAATTGGACAAACCGATCGATCCGAGGACTGAAAATTCAGCCATGCAACAAAAACCAACTGAACAAGCAGAAAAGGAATCCGAGTTAGAGAAGAAGGAAGACAACGAGACGGAGGATACCGCAAGTGAAAAAACTCAAGCACCTCCAGCGCCATATAAACCACCTATCCCTTATCCTTAAAGATTAATAAACTCCAAAACTTCAGGACAGTTTAAGAAATTTGTAGAGCTCCTTAAACAGCTGAATATTACTATTCCTTTTACAGAAGCGATAACTCAAATGCCGTCATACGCTAAATTTCTCGAAGAAATCCTGTCAAATAAGAGAAAGATCGAGGATAACGAAACAGTTACACTTACTGCAGAGTGTAGCGCCATTATTCAAAACCGCATGCCTCCTAAATTAAAAGACCCAGGTAGTTTCTCCATACCCTGCGTCATAGGAAAGTTCGTAATAGACAAAGCTCTATGCGATTTAGGAGCCAGTATCAGTGTTATGCCTTTTTCTATATGCAAAAAGTTGAATATGGGAGACCTCAGACCAACCAAAATGTTCGTTCAATTAGCTGACCGATCAGTAAAATACCCCGTCGGAATACTGGAAAACGTTCCAGTACGCATAGGACAATTCTACATTCCAACCGACTTCATAATCATGGACATCAAGGAAGATACTGTAACCCCAATTATTCTAGGAAGACCATTCCTAGCTACAGCCGGAGCGATTATAGACGTGAAGAAAGGAAGGCTAACATTCGAAGTAGGAGAAGAAAAGATAGAGTTCATTCTCACCAAGTTCTTACAAGCACCAGCCATAGACGATACATGCTATTTAGTAGACGAAATTGACGAATGCATAAGAGAACTTGAAAATGAAGAGACCACGTATTCAGAAATAATAAAGATTCAAATACCCGATATTTCTGAAGACGATGATTGGCGTAAACCGTATAAAGACGACAGCCTAAGTGAAAGCTTAGCACTGACCCCAAACCATATGCCAGGTCCGAAGAACCCATCTTTAGAACTTAAAACACTACCCAAAAACCTTAGATATGAATTTCTAGACGATGAACTAAAAAGACCGGTGATAGTCAACGCTGACTTAGGAAAACCAGAAACCGAAAAGCTATTAGAAGTCCTAAAGAAGTACCCCACCGCGTTAGGCTATAACATAAGCGATCTAAAAGGTATAAGCCCTTCGATCTGTATGCATCGAATTACAATAGAGGAAGACTCTAAAACCTCTCAAGAGCATCAGAGAAGACTGAACCCCATCCTGAGCATTGTAGTCAGAGATGAAGTAAAGAAATTGCTAGATGCAAGAATCATCTATCCGATCTCCGATAGTGAATGGGTCAGCCCAATTCATGTCGTACCAAAGAAAGGAGGAGTTAGAGGAGTTAGAGTAGTTAAAAACGAAAAAGGCGAATCAATAACAAAAAGAGTCGTGACAGGAAGCAGGATGTGCATTGATTATAGGAAGCTTAACAAAGCCACACCCAAAGATCATTTCCCGTTACCCTTCATAGACCAAATGTTGGAAAGATTAGCCAAACATTCATATTTCTGCTATCTAGATGGTTATTCAGGATTCTTCCAAATTCCCATTCATCCTGATGACCAAGAAAAGACTACATTCACCTGTCCTTATGGTACTTTTGCTTACCGCCGAATGCCGTCCGGGCTCTGTAATGCTCCAGCAACCTTCCAAAGATGCATGATGGCAATCTTCGCAGATTTCATAGACGACATCATGGAAGTATTTATGGAAGATTTCTCGGTATGTGGACAAAGTGTCGAAGGATGCCTACAAAACTTAGAAATGGTATTAGAACGATGTGTAAAAGTGAACCTCATCCTAAATTGGGAAAAATGCCATTTTATGGTCCGACAAGGAATAGTTCTAGGACATGTCATATCAGATAAAGGAATTGAGGTAGACAAAGCTAAAATAGAGATTATAAAAGATCTCCAACCTCCAAAATCCGTACGAGAAATACGGAGTTTTCTAGGACATGCCGGTTTCTACAGAAGATTTATAAAAGATTTTTCAAAAATCACAAAACCTCTGACCGGCCTGTTGATGAAAGATGCTGAGTTCGTCTTCGACGACGACTGTCTAAAAGCATTCGAAACATTAAAATCAGCCCTTATCACCGCACCGATTATGCAACCACCCGATTGGCGACTACCGTTCGAAATCATGTGCGATGCGAGTGATTATGTCGTAGGCGCAGTTCTAGGACAAAGGAAGGACAAGAAACTCCATGCCATCTACTATGCCAGTAGAACCTTAGATCCTGCCCAAATGAACTACGCTACCACAGAAAAGGAACTTCTAGCAGTTATATTTGCGCTTGACAAATTCCGTTCTTACTTAGTAGGAGCAAAAATTATCATATACACAGACCACGCTGCCATAAGGTACCTAATAAGCAAAAAGGATGCCAAACCAAGACTATTGAGATGGATCCTGTTATTACAAGAGTTTGACTTAGAAATCAAAGATAAGAAAGGAACCGAGAATGTTGTTGCAGATCACTTATCCCGAATAGAAGGCATCAGACACGAACCAGTATCGATAAACGACGATTTCCCGTACGAACGTCTGATAGCCAAATTAGAAAGTGACATACCCAACTCAATCTCGGAAGATCCAGAATTCGAAAAAGCCGTAGAAGCCGTCTATGCCTAAGTCACATTACCCTGGTATGCTGACATCGTTAATTACCTCGCTGCAGGCGTGCTTCCACCGGATCTCACTTATCAACAAAAGAAGAAATTCTTCCACGATCTGAAACACTATTATTGGGACGAACCTCTACTCTTCAAGAGAGGGGCCGACAACATATACCGTTGCTGTGTCCCAGAGGAAGAAGTAGAAAATATCATTTCCCAATGCCATTCAGCACCATATGGTGGTCATGCTAGTACATCCAAGACGTGCGCTAAGATTCTCCAAGCCGGCTTATTCTGGCCTAACCTCTGGAAAGACGTTCACATCGCTGTGCTAAAATGTGATCGATGCCAACAAACTGGCAACATCTCACGACGCGATGAAATGCCTCAGAAAGGAATCTTAGAGGTAGAAATCTTTGACGTATGGGGAATAGATTTCATGGGACCATTCCCACCTTCTTTTGGTAATAACTACATACTCGTCGCTGTTGATTACGTGTCTAAATGGATAGAAGCCATTGCTGCTCCAACAAACGACGCACGAGTAGTAATCAAACTCTTCAAAAACACAATCTTTCCTAGATTCGGTGTACCCAGACTCGTCATTAGTGACGGAGGATCTCACTTCATATCGCGAATATTCGATAAACTTCTCTCTAAATATGGAGTCCGACACCGAGTAGCTACACCTTATCATCCGCAAACTAGCGGACAAGTAGAGGTCTCGAACAGAGAAATAAAACAGATATTGGAAAAGATTGTCGCTACCTCAAGGAAAGATTGGTCGTCAAAGCTACAAGAAGCTTTATGGGCTTATAGGACCGCTTTTAAGACACCAATAGGTACTACCCCCTACAAATTAGTTTACGGTAAATCCTGCCATCTCCATGTAGAATTAGAGCATAAGGCCTTCTGGGCCATTAAGACACTCAATTTCAACTACACCGAGGCAGGAGAAAAGCGAATCTTGAACTTACACGAATTGGAAGAACTTCGATTAGACGCTTACGAAAATGCCCGTATCTATAAAGAACGAACTAAAAAGTGGCATGATAAACGTTCAGTCAGGAAACAATTCAGTGTGGGAGACATCGTATTGCTATTTAATTCAAGATTAAAACTCTTCCCAGGTAAACTAAAATCTAGGTGGTCTGGACCCTATGAAGTGACTAGAGTACTTCAGAGTGGAGCTGTCGAAATTACCGATAAAACAAATGCACCGTTTATCGTGAACGGGCAACGCCTAAAACATTATAATAAGAACGAAACCAGCCTTCAAGTCTGCAGTATAACACTGCTTGAGCTCCCAGCTCAACCACCCAAATAGCTTCTCACCAAGCTATCGTCAGGCTTTAGACGTTAAAAACAACGCTTACTGGGAGGCAACCCAATTTCCCTCGTTACTGTATTTCAATTTTTCTTTAAAATTTTACTTTGACAATCCAACAAAAATTCAAAAAAATTATAATTATTATTACTTTCTACTTTCGTTTGTTTTCATATTTTTATTTTATTTTATTTTTCTCTTTTGTCTTTTGTTTCTACCGCTTTTTGTTTTCAAAAATCCTGACTTCAAACTCCTGTTTTAAACTTTTCAGGATTTTTAAACTCTTCAAAACATTCCTTCTGTTTTCTCCGAATTACCTGCGAGTATGGCCGAGTACGACTTCACAAAGGTTCACTTTCGAGGACTAGCTCAAAAGGCAAGATTTGCAGCACTAGCTGAAAGAGAATTCGCCTTAATGCTGTATTATGATAAGTCTACCATGGATAAACTAGGAATCACAGATAGCATTCAATACCTGTTCAATCAACTGGGTTGGGAGAACACTGCTTTGAAAACACGTTTTGCTACCTATAAGGATCTTACCTATGAATTCCTTAGTTCTTTCAGATACATACCCAACTATGGCTTTGGACCCAACACAGAGCTGATTACCTTCCGATTGTTTGGAATGGACCAAACCCATAGTCGGATGTCACTAGCTAACCTCCTAGGATTTCCTAGCGGACCGCATGTGTTCATCAGTGCAGAAGATGACGATATTGATTTTCAACTCGACCAATTCTGGGGTAGAATCACAGGCGACTATCACCCTGAACCAGACAAAATGTATAATGATGATATCCATAACCCAGCTTTCAGATACTTCCATAAGTTACTAGCTCACACCCTGTTTGGGAAAGAAGAAAACATTACTACCGTATCTAAAGAGGAGTTATTCATCATGTTATGTGCTTCTCAGGGACGTACAATAAATGCAGTGCCTTTCATGATGAGATCTTTCAAACGCCTCACGCAGGAACCACAGACACCTATTCTTATAGGAGGCCTCGTGACAATGATTGCCCACGAGCTTGGCCTTAGATTCCACTTAAATGCAAGCACTCGTTTTGGCACCATCCGACCAATGAACATACAATTCTGCTTTAACAGGCGCATTTTAGGAACTATGGGACCTGGACCGTATGAGTACCTCATTAACGAAAAACCAATACAGCTATTCACACTGCCTGATCATCTGATGACGAGTATCCACAACAAGGACAACTGGCTTTATGAACTGGACGAGCCTATGGGACCTCCTTCACCACAGTCAACACCACAGAACTATATGTATGACAGTGACCACATCTCTGAGGCACACGACTATATGTACTATGAGGATGCTGTATCCAAAGCTGAAGTATACCCTATGACTCCTCCGCACTACAACACCTATCCTGAGCCTATCCCTGAGGAGACCACCGACAAAATGGATATTGTTCTACTACGATTGGACAACGTTGATGCAGCTCTGACTACTGTAAAAGATGACATCGCAGGCATACACAGCGAACTGGTAGTCTCCATGGACTTAGTCTGTGACCAGCTAGACCACTACGCACGGAAATTCGATGAGTTGAAGACACGAAAAGACTAGATACTAGTTTTAGCAGTAGATTCAGTTTAGTTTGGTTTAGTTTAGTTTCGTTTAATCATTTGGAATTTTCGCATTGTTACTTTCTTTATGTACTACATACATTTATTTCAATTTTATGTTATTTCAATTATAGTCTCTATTCAATTATTCTGTTTTTTATGTTACTCTTTCCTTGTTGGCTGTTATAACCCATTGCCGTATCATTAGTAGGCCTAAAAATCACTGCAAGAACGCCCTCAGAGCAAAATTCTGCGTTCTGCAGATTTTGCTGCTGTGACGACCGTCACAGGACCCTGACGAGCGTCACGCGGGTGACGACCGTCACACATACGTGACGACCGTCACGAGCCCAGAACTGCTATCTGATATAACAGGGCTGCGTTTTCTCTCCCACTACCCTCATTTCAACTTCCAATCATCAAAACTCCTACCCCACTACAAATTTTCGTTCTCCCCACATTGCACCATATATTTCAACTCCAAATTCAACTTCCAACCACACTTCTGTCAGTTCTTCCCACTCTGCAGAAAAACCCCAATCTTCAGAAACCTCTCAATCTTCCAACAATGGCGAGAAATGCAGAAACCCCAGATATCAGCAACATTATCTTCAGCGAAGGTGACTTAGGCGAAAGACAGCGAGCAAACTACATCGCATTTCATCAGAGGTCGCTCCATCCGACTCATTATCCACACATTCCGTCGCTTACGGAGCTCGGACTCCTTGAAAGCGTAACTTGGATGCTTCAAAGAGCAGGCATCTGGAACCTCTGCACCAATCCACTGCCAACTTACGAACAACTCACTCTTGAGTTCTTGAGTTCGTTTACATACGTCACATCCAGCGGCGACCTCAACCAACATTCTGGTGCCGCATGTTTCCGGATGTTCGGCACAAACTACCAGGTGAACCAGAACCAGATCGCCACGATCTTACAGCTACCTCGAGGCGACAATGCTCACCGCCGCCTCACCAATCAGTTCCAGCACGACGCTTTCGTGCTGTGGTATCAGTTGACCGGCATCAATGCCGATGGTTGGGACTCGCTGCATGCCACACATATCCATAACCCAACCATCCGGTACTTTCACAGAGCATTGAGCAACACAATCTTCGCCAGGGACAACAACCACAAAGTGAACTCGAAGGAGCTCTTCTTCCTCCATTGCGTCTTCAACAACAAGCCTGTCAATGCCGCTCCGTTCCTGCTGGCTCACATTCAGGCCAATTGCAACCGTGGCTCCAAGTCATTCTACTTTGGCGGGATTGTCACTGCCATTGCACTTGGGATGAACTTAGGTGACCGCCTCCAGCACCTCCGTTCCATCCCCTCGGTGTTCCTTGACACCGACCACTGCAGAGCCTCCCACCTTATCCGCTCCAGAGCTGACGGCAAGTACCATCCGGTAGTGCATGGCAAGACCTTCCGAAGCATCATCCTTCCGTCCCGCACCCGGACACACCCAGAGGATCGTACCAACTGGTTATTTGACCTCACTGCCCCTCCTGCTGCTGCTGTCCCTACTCAGGACCACACCCAAGGTTCTGACGATGAAATCCAAGCTGAGTTGGACAGGTCCGAGCAGCCAGAGGCATCGCAGCCTCCTCCTTCCGAAGGTACATCCTCTCGCCGCCGCCGCCATCACCCAGTTCCCGACTACACAGAAGAGGACCTCCGCCTCTCCCTCGACCAGCAGGCACAAATACTCGCTATGCTGCAGCAGCAGAATCAGCGAGCTGACCAGTTCGAAGCTTGGCACCGGACTCAAATGCAACAACTTCAAACCGGCCAAGGTACCATTACTGAGAACCTGGTGAATCTGAATTTGCAGGTCGAAGGACTCCGGGACACCGTCTACCACACCGGAGCTATGAGTTATGAGGACAGAGTAGCCCTTGCCAGAGCCCGAGGACGCCAGCGCGGACATGATCGAGGCAGCGGACGTGATTAGTTTTCCATTTCTCCTTATTTGTTTACTATATTTCCAGTTCATTTGTACTTTCATTCCAGTTGTACCTCCCTCTCACATGTTTCAAAAATCAGTGGGGACACTGATTGAGATAGTGTGGGAGCGGAGCCTTTATTTCCATTCCACTGTACTTTGAATTTCGTAATTTCTATTTAAACATTTTCTGTTTTTAGCAAATAAAGCTCGTTTATATATCCTTTTCCCGTTACACAAACATCCCCATATTATTCAACGTAAACAAAAATTTTCGTTCGTTCCTCAAAAGCAAAAGCATCACGAGAATGCACCCGAGTTCAAACCAAGTTTTGAAACTCCGAGGAAACGACAGTTCTAACAAAACCAGTACCGTCCTGACACCTTAGATCTCCGGGTTATGCGAGTCGGTTTCACTACCTACGCGTACCAAAGTCTCAAGTGTCTACGCAAACTCAGCCCCAAGTAGTTTATACTAGCAGTCAGCACCATCCTAAAGCACTACTAAGCGAGCGACCGATGCAAATAAGTGTATGATCTCCAAAAAGATGAAAAATCATGAAAAGAGAGCTAAATAGCCCAAAAATATAAGACACGTTTCCTTCTAAGTTAGGTGCTCCTCACCCGAGCATTTAGCCCAACGGCACGAAAACTCATTGAAAAATCAATGACATAAGCTTATGATCAATGTAGAAGATCAAAAACAAAAATGAGATCATATTCACTAACAGGTCGACTTGCCATGAAAGTGTATGGACAACGGGCTTAATGTGATTGCGCTAGAACAAACAGGGTGAACTTGCCGCGAGAAACTTGACGCCAAGCTACAGTAGCATGACTGGGACCGATTTGCATAAAAAGGAGACCTCCGAAGACTTGTAGTCCAGTGTCGTCATGGTGCTCGTTTTGTTCTTACCAAGAATCCCGGTTTTTCCCAACTTTGCGAACGAAGAAGCTGCCTCGTGCTTACCGACTTTTTCATGTTTTACTTGAGGACAAGCAAAGATTCAAGCTTAGGGGAGTTTGATAACACGAAATCGTATATATATTTTGATGCATAATTCAACTAAAGTTTAACCGTTTTCGATCCGATTTCGGGTTATTTCCGTGTTATTTGTCTGATGTTTTGCAGGTATTCAACGATCACGTCTAAACAAGGCAACATGAAGAAAAGAAGCAATCTCAGACGAAATATGGACGAAAAAGGAGTGAAAACATCATGAAAAGCGCAGAAGGCTGTTTTTGCTGATGTGACGACCGTCACAGCTCCATGACGACCGTCACACGGGTGACGACCGTCACACCTTGTGACGACCGTCATGCAGGCAAAAACGCCCCACTTCAATTACACGTTAAAGAAGCAGTTCCAAGTCCCAAATAGTGGACCACTACTCCCTGAATTATCTGCCTCAAAGTCCACTCTCTCCAGCAGTAACCGTTAGAATTCCATCTCTATAAAAGGGGAAGAAGGGGACCTCAGAAAGGGAGCCGCATTCATACAACGAAGTGCTGCCAAATTTATTTCCAGAGCATACTTTCCAGTTTTATATTCTTATTTGTTTCTCTTTACTTCTTCTGTATTCCATTTTCATTCTTCTGTAATTTCTACTTTATTGTACGATCAATTTGGCATAAAGACCAGAATCCTGCCAACATCTGTGGAGGATCTGCCCAAAGGCCAATTGGAATATTTACAGGTTTCTCATTTCAATCGTAATTCCAGTTTTATTATAATGCAAATTATTATTTATTGTTTTTATTTATGTTTTATCTTTCCCAAATCCATGTCTAGCTAAACTTAAGTAATCGATATGTAGTAATAATTCGAATGGGATTTGATAACAACTGGTTGAAAACTTTCTTTTCAAAAGTAATTTATGGTCTGAGTGTTTAAAATTAATTTACTGAATAAACTTCGTCGCGAAAGCGAGAACTTATTTAAAAGTAGTTTTGCCACGAAAGTGGGAAATTAATTAAGATACGAACCAACAAGAGAAAGCTGCGGAAAGATCAGATAGTAAACACTAGTCATTCATTTTAATAACAGCGAAAGCACTTTAAAATGAATTAGAACTTAGAGATTTCCAAAAAATAATTTTAACCCCGAATGGGATACGAAAGTGTACGGTTGGCCCTTAGAATTATGATTAGCGTCAATAACCATCGTGAGGCGAGAGTCTTTAAATCACCATTTTCTGCTTAAATAAACTCTAAAAACTATTTCATACACTGGTAACTTGTCAAATCCCTGAAGAACACAATTACTGCATATCGATTCAATCATTTATAATCTAAGTAGCATTCTTAGTTCCCTTTTAGTGACAATCTTATTCCCTGAAACATATTCTACCTAGCTAAACATAGTAACTCCCGAGAACACTAGTTTGATTACGAGTCCCTGTGGGATCGATATCTATTATTACTACGCGATAGACTGTGCACTTGCAGTTAAGTTGTATTAGACATAGGAAGTCGCGATCAACAGCCACGATTATTTCTAATTTGTGAAGGTTTTCTGAATTTATATGAAACGCAGTGTTTCATTTAAATACTGGTTTTGGGCTTGATGCAATAGTTGATACTCCCACCCCCCTTTTGGCCCAGTTTGGATATTGAACTAAGAATACTTGCTATCCACACCACGCGTTTCCCATTTTATTTTGATTTTCATTTTATTTTTCATTTTATTCATGGTTATTGATTAATTCATCAAAAATGGAAAAATAACTCAATTAATCCCATTCTTTTTGCCATGGATTCATGATTGGATCTAGTATTTTTTAGACAAAAAATATTAATATTCCATGCATTTTCTGATTTTATGGGATTTTTTACATTTTAATTGACATTAAATTAATCATGGTTGATGCTTGATTTTGTTGAATTTGGTTTGATCATGTGATGATGATTTTGGCCTTGATTTTTTGTGTGTAGCTAGCATAGATATGCATGATCCCCCTAGATTTTTCTCACATTTTTGTGATGAATGCAAGTGGTAGTTTTAGGTTGAAACCTTAAGAGCTCCATTTTTAGGGTTTATGGTTGACACCTTGTGGTTTAGATTTTATTTTTAGAGCTTGGTGGATGATTCAACCTCTGATTTTTGTATGGTAGATTCATGATTGAATTAGGATCCCTTAGGAATTTTTGTAGGAGTTTTCAATGTAGTTTACTATTTTTGTTTGATTTTAGTTTAGATGCTAGCTTTGGATGAGTCTAATGCAATAATTCAACTAGAATGACTTCTTTAGTTCCCTTAGATTAGGGTTTTGTTTCTCTTGCTCTTGGATGATGATGAAGATAAGCTTGGGCTACCATGGATTTCTTGAAGAAGCTTGGATGTGAAGATCTTCCCTTCTTTTGGTGTGGTGTTGATTAGGTGTTAAGATTAGGGTTTTGTAGGAAGAGCTTCTAGATAGATTCCCTTCCTTCATAAACATGGAAGATGTTGATCACTTCCATTCTTCCCTATGATGTAAGGTCCCCTTGTAAAGGCCTCATCCCTCCTTTGGTAGGATGTGTGGCTCTTTACAAGTTGGTAGAACCTTTGAGGGTCCCTTTCTCTGATGATAGGATGCTTAGTGGTGACCTTTGGTCTTCACTCTGCTGTCAATCATCCAAACCTTGCTCCTGTTAGATGAATCTTTCTCCCTTGCTAGAGGGTGGAGTCCCTTGTTAGAAGATTGAAGAGGCTAGAAGTTGCTACTTCTTTGTATTTGAAGACTGCCATTGAAGCTGAAGCTTGCAGATCAGGCAGAGCAAGTTGATACTTGCAAGGAAGGGAGAGCTGAAGCTTGAAGGTCAAGAAGAACAAGTTGACACTTGTGAAGAAGATCAAATTGAGATTGAAGGGAGAGTTGAAGATTGAGGAAACAAGTTGATACTTGTGGTTGATGCATTGAGAGCCTGAAGAAACAAGTTGATACTTGGTATTAGGAGTGAAGCTTGAAGGTGGAATTGACTGGAGAGCTGAAGCTTGAAGTTGAAGTAGAGAGAATAAGTTGATACTTATGTTTGATGTGTTGGAAGCTTGAAGAAGCAAGTGTCCACTTGCTATTGAAGATGATAATCTTGGAGGAGCTGTTGAAGTCTGATGACTGGACTGCTGTCAGAAGGTTTCTTTGCTGTAAAGTTGTAGGAGTGGTTGATCTGCTTTCTTTTCTTTTCTGTCTGTTTTCTTTCTGTGCAACTGTATTGATGTGACTTGTGTAATTTTCTTGATGCATTAGAATTAGTTCATGTTTAGATTGTGTTAAGCTAGGATCATGATTGCACTAGAGGTTGAGCTGCTCCCTCTGCTTGTATTGGTACTGTATGGCTTTGCTTGCGGGTATTCGCTAGAGCCCTGCTCCCTTGCCTATGTGGGTTGTGATTTGCTTGATGGCATTTTATTTCATTTCTTCTGTATGATTACAGTTATTCATATTTGGCTTGAGGTTGAGATGAGCTTGTGGAGGCTGATGCCCCACACACATTTCCTCCCTCACTTGCATTGCATGAATTTTACAGTCGTTTACTGTTTACTGTTAAGCTGATGCTTTATCTGTTTTTGTTTATCATTGACACGATCCCCTAGGAATCTCACTTCCTTTGATAAGGAAGTGACGATAGAACTTTAGGCTGAAACCTATGCATGATAACTTCTAGGAGATCCTTGTTTCAAACCTCAACCATAGGATGAATCCTTGGCATGACAACATTAGGACTTGATAGTCTCCCCGTAGAAGTCGCTCTCTTCTCATCTCAGAACAAATTAAAATACAGTAATAAAGGTTAACTGATGTCGTACGTTACGAGCCTTAAGCTATCTGAGAAAGGGTTGTCGGAGAGTTTCTTTTCGACAGCTTGGATGTTTAGTATGGCACCCTTTGGGTGACATGCGACGCATTCACTCTCAGGTCATAGTCTCTAGTGCGATATTGGTTGCAAACATCCATAAAAAACAGTTCTTCCGTAAAAGACAGAAAACGAACTTCATACCTTTTTGCCCTGGGGGCCCATAAGTCAAAGGAAGCTTTTCTGAAGAAAAGAGTGTTGTTAACTCCCAGTTCTACCGAAAACGGTAACGCTTAAGTCTCCAAGGGTCGAGCTGCGTACGCCAAACTGCTGGAACTGTTTGTTAACCCTACTCGGAAAAACAGATGAATCTGAATCCCCGTGAGCCGTATTATCCCGAACTACGTAAGCTCTGATCTCTCATACTTGTTGAGAGTACGTAGGCACAATACTGACGTATTGGCGATCCACCTTCCCCCATCCGTTACCCGTACTTAGTCAAACTACGTTGACTCTGATTTCTCACTCTCTGATGAGAATACGTAGGCATAAAGTGCGATGCTTTGCCGAGTCATTTTCTTTTCTTTTCAAACCAGGCCTTGATAGGTAGATAGATAAAACCAACCCGTCAGATAAACACAACAAGCCTGAACCCCATCGAGTACGATGGACGTGAGGGGTGCTAATACCTTCCCCTTGCGTAACCGACTCCCGAACCCAGACAATGGTTGCGATGACCTTGTCTTATACCCTTTCGTCAAGTTTTTCCGATCGTTTCCTTTCCCGTTCTGAGGGATAAATAACGAAAGGTGGCGACTCTTCTGTTTTGCCGGCACCTTATTTTCGCGGAAGCGACAGAAGGCCCCGAGGATATTTGGAGCTGTAGGATGAATGTTGTAACACCCTTCTAAACCCCACAGATAATATATGAATAATCAGAGAAAATTTCCATGCATTTACAAAAGGGCATTACACATAACTTTCAAAATATCAAAACCACCTGTCATGCTCATTACTATTTCAATATAAAATTATGCTTTACAAAATTTCATTTTGCATGTAGCAGCGGATTCAATTATAACACAATTTTCATAAAAGAAACATTTGTTTTTATCACATAAAACAACATCACTTAGGCACTAAGGCCAACATCATAATATTCTAATGGATATAAACACGTTTATAAAGTACATAATGTATATCTTAAACACAACCCAAGCGATCCCAGTGTTACATGACCAGAGCATGACTCGACCCAACATAATTAAATCACTAAACGGCTACACCAAAAGCGACCTCGTAACTACGAGCAATACTACTCCTTGATACCTGCACGGTCTCATGTAGGACATCATTCCAGCAGAAGGGTGAGAAATATTATCATAATAACAATGCATATAATTATATATACACAAATACACAAGCACAAAATACATATATTCCACATTTTCTCACCACAATTCATTATAACTCATCATGTACAATACAACATATATATAATCAAATATGGATAATCACCAAGCATATTCATCATGCACGTATCCATAAATCTCAACATTCCACATGAACATACACATATTATGTTTACTCACTAATTCACAATTACACATTCACAATTCTCAAATCAACAATTCATGTTCATAAGCATACTTTCATACAATGATCACATATTCACAACTCTCAATTACACAAGTAATGCACATACGCGTATTCCACCATTCTCACCAGACTTCATCATAACTCATCATATACTTCACAAAGCATATATATATATATATATATATATATATATATATATATATATATATATATATATATATATATATATATATATATATATATATATATATATATATATATATATATATATATATATATATATATATATATATATATATATATATATATATATATATATATATATATATATATATATATATATATATATATATATATATATATATATATATATATATATATATATATATATATATATATATATATATATATATATATATATATATATATATATATATATATATATGGGCAAATACAATCATCAAACATATCCATAGTTCACAATTACACAAGTCATGTACATACACCTATGCATAACTTCATACAACAATCATATATTTATTCCATGAGACTCAATGCAACTCATGCCATGTGGTACCAACACTTGTTATCATTTTTTCGGTTTTTACACTTAAACCGGGTCCACCCTTCTAGACCGATAACAACAAAAGCCCGTTCCTTAAGCTTTCAAACCCACCCTTCTAGGTTTGGGACAAGCCACTAGTCTCCACGAAACTAGCAAACATTGCCTCTTGACTAAATGATGCATATGCAATCAACAACAAAATGCACTTAAGACCGATCACACGTCTTAATCCCATGCATTCACATAATTCCTCCCTTCAAGAATTAAACAAGATTGCACACACAACATATCATATAATCAAGTATTCATACTTTTCATCAACATATTTGTCAAACAATGCACGCATATCTTACAATATGCTCCCATGCATTAATTCACAGTAATCAGATACAACAAATATGCATTCATAATTCAACCTCATTACCTTTTCAAACAATGCACACATATTCACAATATGTTCTCATGCATTCACAATATCGCATAATCAATATGCATTTACACTTCAATATCATTACCACATTTATCAAGCAATGCACACATATTCACAATATGTTCTCATGCATTCTTCACATACAAACAATATGCATATATTTGTCAAAAGACTATATTTCATAATCGATTCCCCCATCTAGGATTCACGCCATACGGCTACCCACAGCATATCATATCACAACATGCACAAGCTATACGTTATATAACAAAAGTATTCTGCACAATAACACATCAATCACACACATTCGCGACGGTAAAAATCAACACAGCAATATGTTTTCAATTTTCTGCTATAATTGAACTAGGTACAGGCCTCAAAGCCATTTTTTCTAGAAAGACAATCTCGCTAACTTACCAACGCTTCGAATGGGGGTCAAAACCGACTTACGATTCAAGAGTTATGAATTTTCGAAGTTTTCCGAAAAACCAGAATTTTGCCTAAACACGGCTACGGGATTTTTCATTTTCGCCCGAAAATCCGACCGATTCAATTCTTTTTTTCGAAACAAACACATACTCATACTCACCTAACATATAGCAGTGAATTAGAACCATTAAACACGATTTCTACGACGTCCGATTTTCACTCAAATCTCAAACCCTCAATTATCCAAAATTGTCAAAACTCACAAACTCAACCAAATTCAATCAAACGAAATCCAATAATCACGGCTAAACATTACCCGACTAAACTATGCAATTTATTTTGAATTCTAACCGTTCAAAACTCGATTCTACTGATTAAACCATTTATGCCCTAGAAATGGAAAATAGAGAAAACTACCAACAAATCCAACACAACTCATACATAATCATACACATTGATCAAATAATAATGTTTCTCACCCTTACCTTGATTGGATTGAAGCTTGAAGTTGATTCTTGATGATTTCTCCAAGTTTCCCTCTTCTCTTCTCTTTTCTCCTCTTTCTCTATTATTTCTCTCCTTTTCTTTCTTTCTTTCTCTTATGTTTCTATCTCTTTTCTTTTCTCTCCAATTTCCCTTATATATCCTTTTATTTTCTTTCCATCATAATTCTTCTCTCAAAAATATCTATCAATTCATTTCTCACAAAATATCTCATTTTATCATTAATTAGAGAATATCTAATAAATCCACATTATTCTACCAAGTAGAATAAATTAATTAAATCCATTAACTCATTTAAATAAATCCAATAATTTATTTAAATCAGATAAATCACATAAACCAATTAATTAGCACAATTAATCACTTATTGAAAAATTGGGCTGTTACAACCCTCCCCCACTTTAGGAATTTTCGTCCTCGAAAATGTTACCTGATTCAAATAACTCTGGATACGACTCTCGCATCCTAATCTCCCAACTACCTCCACCAAAGGAATCTCTATACCTCGAAGTTGCTTCTCGTTCATCAACCTGAACTGGAAATGTCTCAACAATCAAATCCTCTCTCACTCGTACATTATCCATCTGAATCAATGCACTTCCTCAACTTAGACACATGAACACATCATGCAATTCCCACAAGCGACCGCGGTAAAACAATCTAACATGCTATTTTCTCCATGCTTCCGCTGCGCCACTCTGATACAGATCAACAAAACACAGTGGGTGCTTCCGAGACCTCAAGCTCGACCGACACCAATTACTATTGTAACTCTCGAAACACGTCTTTTCTTGGGTTCTTTTAATCTTTCTAGTCGTCTCTTGCACAATCTCAGGTCTGAGTACAACACTCTCGCCTGACACACATCAACACAAAGGATTCCTACACCTCTTACCGTACAAAGCCTCATACAATGTCATTCCGATACTAGAATGATCATTGTCATTGTAGGTAATTCAAGCAACGATAATTAACTATCCCACGATCCACCTTGATCCAACACACAAGCTCTCCACAAATCCCCTACATACTAGATAGTTCTCTTTGTCTGTCCATTCCGTCCACGGATGCTAGACAGAGTTCAACTTCAACATGACACCCAAAGCGTCTACAACTTTCTCAAAATCTCAACAAAAATTCAGATTCCCATCTGACACAATATTCGACGGTAACCCATACTACCCCGCAACTTCCTCACTATACCTCTTAGCTAGCTTCAGCATAGAATGATTCATCCTCATTAGTAAGAAATGAGTTAATCTTGCCAATCCATTCATAACCACCCAAGTCGAATCATATCCCTTCACATTTCTTCGGAAAACCCGACACAAAATCCATGGGAATACTATCCCATACCATTTAGAAATATTCAATAGTTGTATCAGGTTCAACAACCTCTGATGTTCACACTTCGACTTCCGATAAGTCAAACCAGCACATACCACTTCAACCACTTCTCTCTCCATCTATCTCAATGTTCTTCTTCCAGAGTACTCTTATCCAACTCACACTATTTGGAACACACACTCCATCATGACATCTCATGGTACCATTCTCATCAATCCGAAAATCAGCTCTTCGACTTCAATTCATTAAATTCAATCAATCTATTAACTCAAATTAGAACTTCGACTTCTTAGAATCTTATCAAGAATACCTATAGTCAGTCTCAAGATACAAAGCTCAACTCCCTAAGATATTTTCTTCACAGACCAAACTCATATCCCGAATTTGCTTCATCAGTTCTAACTCATTACCATCATCATTGGTATATACAGAAATTTCCAATTCGATACCTCTGCTACCACTTGGTCTCACTCGAATGGTAATTCAACCCAAAACCATACTCCTTCAGAAGTCCCTATTTATTTCCTCTGTACCATATTCAACTCTTTTTCAAATCAACAAATACCTTAAGTTCTTAAGATCACCAACCATCTCAAATCTCAACTAAACAATTGAGGCTTCCAAACTCCGGCACAAACATGCAACAGCAACCAACTCCAATTACTTGTCAGATAATTCCCTTATGTACTTTAAGTTGCTTTAAAGCATAACCAAAACTCGATGATGTTGTACTTAACATATCCCCCAATCATATCAACCAAACATCACAAAACACAACAATTTGTTCTGTCGGATTCGGCAAAACCAATACACGAGCTGTTGACAGCTTTCCTAACAATTCCTTAAACTTTCTTCACAGTAGAATATTACTACTTCTTCTCCAACACTGATAACTCAAGTTCCCGATGCTCAACATGATCCTCTATACTCTTCGATTCTATCCAAATATCATCGGTTACCCAACCATTGACTCACTCAATTAATTATGGAGAATCCTATGCCAAACGAACACTCAATTTGTGAGTCATGGCGGAAATACAAACCGCACTTACTACAACAACCAAACATATTCCATCAATAAATAATTAATTCCATGTCACTACTTCACCATCACATAACGCATTGTTTCCCGCGCTTCTAATCTTGCGTCATTCCCGCGCTTCTCCAACCACAATTAATCGGCAAACCGCCAACTTCCCACTTTCGTTAACACTCAAAATTTCCATCAAAATGAAACATCTCATCACTGTCCTACGCCGACTCATCAAAACAATTCTTCAGCACTTGGCTTAACTCCAAACAATTCATTGCTCACACCATCTAAGCTTGCAAGACACGTCTATCCCATCCAACACAATCCCAACAACTATCAACAAGAGATTAAGGGTGATCAGTTCCTCAATTTATCGATAGACAGCCGAAAATCATGATGGGGTATAAACCATCTTTACCAAACTATAAGAGCGTTTAACCACACACTGATCTACAACTCCGCACTTGCAGTATCCTGGAGAAGCACAAGTTTCTCCCCCACTTAGATCATTCCCACTTCTGTAGACAAAGGTTAGACAACAAACATGTATCGACAGTGTTTTCACACACATGTCGCATACAAGGGAACAACCAACATTAGACAAATTGGTCGGACGGACCGACCTGCTCTGATACCACTAATGTAACACCCTTCTAAACCCCACGGATAATATATGAATAATCAGAGTAAATTTCCATGCATTTATAAAAGGGCATTACACATAACTTTCAAAATATCAAAACCACCTGTCATGCTCATTACTATTTCAATATAAAATTATGCTTTACAAAACATCATTTTGCATGTAGCAGCGGATTCAATTATACCACAATTTTCATAAAAGAAACATTTGTTTTTATCACATAAAACAACATCACTTAGGCACTAAGGCCAACATCATAATATTCCAATGGATATAAACACGTTTATAGAGTACATAATGTATATCTTAAACACAACCCAAGCGATCCCAGTGTTACATGACCAGAGCATGACTCGACCCAACATAATTAAATCACTAAACGGCTACACCAAAAGCGACCTCGTAACTACGAGCAATACTACTCCTTGATACCTGCACGATGTCATGTAGAACATCATTCCAGCAGAAGGGTGAGAAATATTATCATAATAACAATGCATATAATTATATATACACAAATACACAAGCACAAAATACATATATTCCACATTTTCTCACCACAATTCATTATAACTCATCATGTACAATACAACATATATATAATCAAATATGGATAATCACCAAGCATATTCATCATGCACGTATCCATAAATGTCAACATTCCACATGAACATACACATATTATGTTTACTCACTAATTCACAATTACACATTCACAATTCTCAAATCAACAATTCATGTTCATAACCATACTTTCATACAATGATCACATATTCACAACTCTCAATTACACAAGTAATGCACATACGCGTATTCCACCATTCTCACCATACTTCATCATAACTCATCATATACTTCACAAAGCATATATATATATATATATATATATATATATATATATATATATATATATATATATATATATATATATATATATATATATATATATATATATATATATATATATATATATATATATATATATAGGCAAATACAATCATCAAACATATCCATAGTTTACAATTACACAAGTCATGTACATACCCCTATGCATAACTTCATACAACAATCATATATTCATTCCATGAGACTCAATGCAACTCAATGCAACTCATGCCATGTGGTACCAACACTTGTTATCATTTTTTCGGTTTTTACACTTAAACCAGGTCCACCCTTCTAGACCAATAACAACAAAAGTCCGTTCCCTAAGCTTTCAAACCCACCCTTCTAGGTTTGGGACAAGCCACTAGTCTCCACAAAACTAGCAAACATTGCCTCTTGACTAAATGATGCATATGCAATCAACAACAAAATGCACTTAAGACCGATCACACGTCTTAATCCCATGCATTCACATAATTCCTCCCTTCAAGAATTAAACAAGATTGCACACACAACATATCATATAATCAAGTATTCATACTTTTCATCAACATATTTGTCAAACAATGCACACATATCTTACAATATGCTCCCATGCATTAATTCACAATAATCAGATACAACAAATATGCATTCATAATTCAACCTCATTACCTTTTCAAACAATGCACACATATTCACAATATGTTCTCATGCATTCACAATATCGCATATAATCAATATGCATTTACACTTCAATATCATTACCACATTTATCAAGCAATGCACACATATTCACAATATGTTCTCATGCATTCTTCACATACAAACAATATGCATATATTTGTCAAAAGACTATATTTCATAATCGATTCCACCATCTAGGATTCACGCCATACGGCTACCTACAGCATATCATATCACAACATGCACAAGCTATACGTTATATAACAAAAGTATTCTGCACAATAACACATCAATCACACACATTCACGACGGTAAAAATCAACACAACAATATGTTTTCAATTTTCTGCTATAATTGAACTAGGTACAGGCCTCAAAGCCATTTTTTCTAGAAAGACAATCTCGCTAACTTACCAACGCTTCGAACAAGGGTCAAAACCGACTTACGGTTCAAGAGTTATGAGTTTTCGAAGTTTTTCGAAAAACCAGAATTTTGCCTAAACACGGCTACGGGATTTTTCATTTTCGCCCGAAAATCCGACCGATTCAATTCTTTTTTTCGAAACAAACACATACTCATACTCACCTAACATATAGCAGTGAATTAGAACCATTAAACACGATTTCTACGACGTCCGATTTTCACTCAAATCTCAAACCCTCAATTATCCAAAATTGTCAAAACTCACAAACTCAACCAAATTCAATCAAACGAAATCCAATAATCACGACTAAACATTACCCGACTAAACTATGCAATTTATTTTGAATTCTAACCGTTTAAAACTCGATTCTACCGATTAAACCATTTATGCCCTAAAAATGGAAAATAGAGAAAACTACCAACAAATCCAACACAACTCATACATAATCATACACATTGATCAAATAATAATGTTTCTCACCCTTACCTTGATTGGATTGAAGCTTGAAGTTGATTCTTGATGATTTCTCCAAGTTTCCCTCTTCTCTTCTCTTTTCTCCTCTTTCTCTATTCTTTCTCTCCTTTTCTTTCTTTCTTTCTCTTATGTTTCTATCTCTTTTCTTTTCTCTCCAATTTCCCTTATATATCCTTTTATTTTCTTTCCATCATAATTCTTCTCTCAAAAATATCTATCAATTCATTTCTCACAAAATATCTCATTTTATCATTAATTAGAGAATATCTAATAAATCCACATTATTCTACCAAGTAGAATAAATTAATTAAATCCATTAACTCATTTAAATAAATCCAATAATTTATTTAAATCAGATAAATCACATAAACTAATTAATTAGCACAATTAATCACTTATTGAAAAATTGGGCTGTTACAAATGCTCGGGGATGGTAAACATGATGTGAATGGGTACCCCAGGGACATAGCATAGTGTTAGATGAACACCATGGGGACGTAGGATAGGGTCAGATGAATACTCTGAGGATGCTGAATGGGATTGGATGAATGCCCCGGGGAGGGACGCTTGGGGCGAAAATGGACGCCGTGGGGACGCGAGCTACTGTCGAGTTGTGGTCGTCGTCCCCATCGCCCTTTCACTTGATTTGTGGTGGAAGGTTGAATTTGATCTTGGACGACGAATTCACCATTTCCTTCTACTTTTCAGGTAAATATGACCTCGTGGGTGGCGAGGACCATGGAAGTCGACGTGGAGCCGGAGGCTCCTGCTGCTGAGGTGCGTGCCCCCTCTGTCGAGGACTGGGTCTCCGAGGAACCCTTAAACACACCGTCCCATTTCGCTGACAGCGACATCAGCGCCTTCGCGACTATAGAGGACTGTTGCGAAGGCTCTTTTGCGAGCTGGCAGGTGTACCGACCACATGACTACCATCGGATCTGCTCGAGCTATGGGAAGATGAGGTTCCCCATGTACGAGTTATGTTTCCGCAAGGCGGGCCTTCGGCTTCCTTTTATTGATTTCCAGCTGGGCGTTTTTGACTGGTTGAAGCTGGCCCCTTCATAGCTGCACCCTAATGCCATAGCCTTCATCCGGGCGTATGAGCTCGTATGCCAGCATTTGGGGATCGGTGCTACTCTTACACTATTCTTCCGACTGTTCCACCTGTAGAGGAAGACGGTGGATGGCCAACAAGGGTGGGTTTCGCTGAAGCAACCTAGGAGGATCTTCCTGGCGTATATGGACTCTGTCCGGGATTTCAAAATGTGCTTCTTTGTTGTTCGGCATATTTATTTCGAGGCATGCGCCTCCTTGTATCGACGAGAAGCCCGTGAAGTAAACGGACTGCGGGAGGAAGTTATGGTGCCGAGGGTGCCCTTGGAGTGGTCGGAGGAGAACTTTAAAAAGAGGACGGATCACTATATTGTGCAGGCAGGGACCATGGATGAGGAGGACCTGGTGGGCTACCAGAGAATAGTATCCTTTGTGGCCAGCTTCTCCCCGGCCAAGCTCCTGACGCCCGATGGGAACTTCATCCTCAAAAGTCAAGGGAATGTTCGTTAGTAGACGAGGCTGATAAATACGAAGGCTCTGCTCGAGTGTTCGTCGGACGAGGAGGCTCTCCGTTTCCTAGGTAGCGGGCGATGACCTGCCTGACTCTTTGGTCATCATTTGTCTACTTTTGCTAACTCTTTCTTGCTTTGTTTTGCAGGAAGCATGTCGACCATCAAGGAGCGAGTGAGGAAGTTGGCGGCCTCCAGAGCTGCGGCCAAAAGTGGGAAAAGCAGGGTTGCCCAGGTGATGCAGCAGCCTCTCACCGACCAAGGAGGAAAGGGGTCCTCGTCTTCGCCTCAAGGAAACCGCTCCCCGATGTTGCAAGGGACTACTAAGCGGGAAAGAGTTCAGACATCTGATGTCGTTGTCGACCTTACGGAGGGAGTTTCCTGTAAGAACAGAGTATGCCTAAGAGGGGGGGGGGGGGTGAATTAGGACTTTTGAAATTTTTCCGGTTTTTATATGGTTCTTGGAAATATACTGGATGGTGTTCTTGGTTATGGAAAGCAGTAAATCAACAGAAAGAAAGAAAGACACAGGATTTATAGTGGTTCCCCTCACAATCCGAGAGTACTCCACTCCCCTTTCAACATGAAAGAGAATTTTCACTATTGTTTAAAACAGTACAACCTATCACACCATCAACCGGTGAGGCCTACTATCAAACAATAAAATCTCACAAGTGTACAAGAACAATCCTCTTGTAAACACTCACCCTTGTGTCCAACAATCCTGGATCACAAGTCAAATACAAAATAATTGTAATGAATTTGGATTGAGTATAATTGTCAAAGTGATCTTCTCCAATGAATCAAAATTCACTCTTTGTAATTTTTCAATACAAGTGTTCAATGAATGTGAAACTTTTAATGCAAGTATGAACACTTTTGAAAAATGAATTTGATTCTAAGACAATTTTAAAAATGAGAATTGGTTTTTGTTGTTGGTTGTCCCATTTTTTAAAAAATGAGAAACTCAGAATTTATATGAGTAAAATAACCTTTCACAAAAGGTATGATTTTAAAAGATTCAAACCATGAAAAGGTATGATTTTAAAAATAATTTTGAACTCAAAACAAAGCAATTTTTCACTGCACGTTCAGTGTTAATCGGTTAACCCATATGGTTAATCGGTTAACACTGGTACGTTAGCCCAGAAAATTCAAAATTCAAAATGGTTAACCGGTTAACCCATATGGTTAATCGGTTAACACTGCTAATTTTCAGAAAAATGCTTTTTAAAATTAATGTTATACCATTTTTAAAGTTTCAAAAACATGTGTATGTATTATGCACAAAAGATTGATGTTTTTGAACACTTGTATATCAAAATTAAAAAGGTGGATTTGATATACCAGTAATGCAGGCAAGTCTGGAAGAATCAGTTCCATATAGCTTGACTTGAAAGATAGCTTGACTTGATCTTGATGACTTTGAACGACTTGTCTTTTTGCAATCAAGAGATATTAACTTTGAGTAGCATTGACATCATCAAAACTTGAGACTGAAGCATGCTTCTACATTCTCCCCCTTTTTGATGATGGCAATCAAAAATGTTGTGCGATATCTCTTGGTTCTTGATCTGGTTCTCCCCCTATGTCTAGCAACTCCCCCTATCTTAACAGAGGGAAAAAAATCTGCACACAGAGAGATATTAACAGAACCAAGCTCTTCTCCCCCTTTGACATCAGCAAAAAGGAAGAGCTTTCAAAGAAATCACAAGATAGCAACAAATATAGTAATAAGCACATGCAAAGCCAAGTAAACACAAAACACAAACAGTAGTACATATAAGATGCAGCAAATGGAAATTGTACTGGTTACAATAAAACATAGTTCAAATGAAAGCATAAAAACTTATAACTAGAAAGGAAAGCAATAAAAACAATAGCAGCAGCATATTCTCTAAAAATCCTCATCCGCCATATCCTCCTCCTCTTCTTCCTCTTCATCACTATCAACCTCTTCTTCAATCTCGTCGTCCACAACTCGGGTGCTGGAATGTGGAGGGTTAAGTATGAGGTTTCTAAGGGAGGCAATTGCTCGGGAGGTCTCTCTATGCATATTCATGGATTCTCGATGCTGATTCATCATGGTTGTGTAGAGAAACTCACTGGTCAGACCCCCTTCAGGCATTGGATAAGCGTGATGCACAGGACCATCATCAGTATACCTGTAGGTACCGTCAGCCGCCTTGATGATTCCAGTATTCTTCACAATATTAATCTCATTGATCTCATTAGTTGTAGGTTTCATCTTGAAGGATGGTTCTCTGTTGAGGTCAAGTTCAGTTAATTCCAGAATTCTAGAAACCAAGCGAGCATACGGCAGCCGGGTAATGCAATGAAGTTGTTGCTGCAGATGATACATAATAGTCAAAATCCAATTGACTCTGATGCGATTCTTAATAGCAAAGATCAGCTGCATTTCCAAGTCGTTGATCTGAGAGTGATTTGAGTCCTTTGGAATGAGGACATAGCAGATAATGTAGTGAAGCATTCGATCAGATACTGTCAGATTCTTGGCATAGCATAGCATACGAGCAGTGCGGGAGTTTGCAATAACCGTTTCTTTTGGGAACCTGCAAATCTGATAGTAATACTCCATTTTATCATAGTTTGCCCAGGGTCCATCTACATGGTTTACACCTTTCCTCAGGAAGCATCCCTTTGATGGGATCTTAAGGTGTCTAGCAAGGGTGGATAAATTCTCAACAAACTCATGATCTCTAATGGTGGACCGGATCATGTGGTTCTCATCCATATCCAGATATACAGACATTTTATTCATAAAAGCTTTAACCAGATCAGGATAGATAATACCAGAGTCGGTGACGAACTTGTCGATACGCTGATATTCCAACAGAGTAGGAAAATCAAAAGATATTGCAGGAAAAGCTCGAAGATTCACATACTTTACCGGCATAAGTTGACGAACACGCACTTTGAAATCCATCCGTCTCTTCTTGGTGGTTTCCATTGGAATACTGTCGTCATCTGATTCTGATGCAGAATGGTGTTCTGGAAGTTTTCCCTTGCCGCGGTTTGATGCTGAAGCCATGGATGGAGGTTTGAGAGAAACTGGGGTTGTGGGTTCTGAGGAAGTTAGGGTTTGAGAGGTTATGGGGAGTTTTTCCAACTTTTAAGAGTGGGAGAGAGAAGTTATGATTTTAAGAGGGAATGTGGATTTTGGATATGGATGTGGATATTTAAGAGAATATGGACCACACAAACTATATAAAGAAAAATATAAAATTTTCAAAAATTAATATAATTTTCGTTTCTGATTTTTTTGAAAAATTTACAGTGTTAATCGGTTAACCATATAGGTTAATCGGTTAACACATTAAAAATTTAATCAGAATTGAAAATTTAACAGTGTTAATCGGTTAACCCATATGGTTAATCGATTAACATGCTCGAATTTTTGAAAAATACATAAAAAACAGAATGCATACACATGAAAACATATCACAAATAATGCATACATATAATAGAGACAAGGATCAGATGTCACCTTCATCAAGAATTCCAAGTTCTCTCCGAATTTTGTAGAATGATTCTTTTGCCAAAGGCTTGGTGAAGATGTCGGCGAGTTGGTTGTGTGTGTCGACGAAAGTAACATCAACATCTCTGTTTAATACGTGATCTCGAAGGAAATGATGCCGGATATCAATGTGCTTTGTTCTGGAATGCATAACCGGATTCTTTGTGATATTTATGGCACTAGTATTGTCACACCGTAGAGGAATGCATCCGAGGTCAACACCATAATCCAGAAGTTGTTGTTTCAGCCATAAAATCTGTGCACAGCAACTTCCTGCGGCGATGTATTCTGCTTCGGCGGTGTTGAGTGCTACACAAGCTTGCTTCTTGCAGGCCCATGATACTAGAGCATTTCCGAGAATATGACATGTACCACTTGTACTTTTTCTATCGGTTTTGCATCCTGCATAGTCAGCGTCAGAATAACCAACCAAAGAACAAATACTACCTTTAGGATACCATAATCCAACGTTGGTCGTTCCTTTGAGATACTTGATAGTTCTCTTCACAGCAGTGAGATGTGATTCCTTCGGATTTGCTTGGAAGCTCGCACACAAACAAACACTAAACATAATGTCAGTACGGCTTGCCGTCAAATATAGTAATGAACCAATCATACCTCGATATTTAGTAATATCAACTGGAGTACCAGATTCATCTTGATCAACATACGTTCCGGATCCCATAGGAGTAGACATCATCTTGCAACTATCCATATCGAATTTCTTTATTAATTCCTTACAGTACTTGGATTGGTTGAGGAAGATTCCATCCTTGGTTTGCTTGATTTGTAGTCCAAGAAAATAATTTAACTTTCCCATCATGGACATCTCGAATTCTTCTCGCATCATGAGTGAGAATTCTTCGCACAGTTCTTTGTTAGTTGATCCAAATATGATGTCGTCGACGTAGACTTGTACTAACAAGGTGTTACCCTTGATCTTCTTTATAAACAGCGTCTTGTCAACCTTTCCTTTTGTAAATCCTTTCTCACATAAGAAGTTGCTAAGACGATCATACCATGCTCGTGGTGCTTGTTTTAAACCGTAGAGAGCCTTCTTCAGTTTGAAAACATGTGAGGGATTTTTGAAGTCTTCAAAACCCGGAGGTTGTTTGACGTAGACTTCCTCATTAATGTATCTATTCAGGAAAGCGCTTTTGACATCCATCTGGAATAACTGAAAATTCATAGAACAAGCGTAAGCAAGTAGTAATCTAATTGCTTCTAACCTTGCTACCGGAGCGAATGTTTCATCAAAATCAATTCCTTCCTCCTGGTTGTAGCCTTGTGCGACCAATCTTGCCTTGTTACGAACTATAATCCCGTTCTCGTCAAGTTTGTTCTTGAATACCCATCTGGTTCCTATAATATGCTTATTGTCCGGTCTTGGTACAAGGGTCCAAACTTGATTTCTTTCGAACTGATTAAGTTCTTCTTGCATTGCTATAATCCATTGGTCGTCGCCTAAAGCTTCATCGATCTTTGATGGTTCAATTTGGGATACAAATGCCATGTTGAGACACGCATCCTTTAAGTTAAGTCGAGTTGCCACGCCTTGACTAATATCACCAATAACTTTATCAATTGGGTGATCTCTGTGTGTTCTCCATTCTTTCGGAAGATCTTGATTTTCTTGAGTAACATCTTCTTGTAATATTGTTTGATCTTTTGAAACAATTTCTTCATTTTGTGAAGTATCTACAAAATCATCATCATCATCCAAAACAATATTATCCTCTTTCGAGGGGTTAGTCTCATCAAACGAAACATGAATGGACTCTTCAATGGTAAGAGTTCTTTTATTAAAAATTCTAAAAGCTTTACTATAAGAAGAGTAACCAAGGAATATACCTTCGTCGGACTTCTCATCAAACTTACCGAGATTGTCCTTATTGTTGTTGAGAACGAAGCATTTGCAGCCAAATATGTGGAAGAATGATATATTCGGTTTCCTTCCCTTGAACAACTCATACGGAGTCTTTTTGAGTAGCGGTCGAATATTCACGCGGTTGCTTACAAAGCATGCCGTGCTTACTGCTTCTGCCCAGAAATATTTTGGAAGATTTGTGTCGCTGAGCATTGTTCTAGCAAGTTCAACTAGTGAACGATTCTTCCGTTCTACGACGCCGTTTTGTTGAGGAGTTCTTGGTGCCGAAAAATTATGAGAAATTCCATTTTCTTCGCAAAATTCTTCAAAGTCTGAATTTTGAAATTCTCCACCGTGGTCGCTTCTTATGGAGGCTATAGTGAGTGACTTCTCGTTTTGAATTTGTTTTGCATACTTTTTGAATGCTTTAAACGCATCATTTTTCTGCACTAAAAACATTGTCCAGGTATATCGAGAAAAATCATCAACAATAACTAAAGCATAAATACTACCTCCAAAGCTCTTCGTTCTTGATGGACCAAAAAGATCCATGTGCAATAATTGAAGTGGTCTTGATGTAGAAACCACTTGCTTGGATTTGAAAGTTGTCTTGGTCTGTTTTCCCTTTTGACATGCATCGCATAATTTATCCTTGATGAATTTTATCTTCGGAAGCCCAACAACCAGATCATGCTTGATTAATTTGTTTAAATGCTCCATGTGAATGTGAGCAAATCTTTTATGCCAAAGCCATGCCTCGTTGTTGTTCGCCATAAGACACTTTACCTTCAAAGAAGAATCATCAAAAGAGATCATAAAAATATTATTGTATCTTTTACCTTTTAGCAGAATCTCATGAGTGACTTCGTGTTCGATCAAGCATTCCTCCTTTTTGAAGTTGATTTTGAACCCTTTATCACACAATTGACTGATGCTAAGCAGGTTATGCTTAAGGCCTTCAACAAAAAGAACGTCTTCGATGACGGTACATGGAGGTGCACCAATGGTTCCAACTCCAAGAATTTTTCCTTTATTATCATCACCGTAAGTGACGTATCCTTTGGCCTTTAATGATAGACTTGAAAATTTGTTTATATCTCCCGTCATATGCTTCGAGCAACCACTATCAAGATACCATTCATTTGTGGTTGTCTTCAAGCATACCTACAAAACAAAATTAGGTAGTGTTAGGTACCCAAGTTGCTTTGGGTCCTTGATAGTTAGTACCTTTTTCCACCCACACATAATGCCCCTTTGCAACACCAATATTACGTACATAGCAAGCATTAGGTGTGTGCCCTTTAATACCACAATAAAAACATGTAGGTTGAAAATGACTTCTATATCTAGGAATATAATTCTTTTTCTTATTAATTCTTTTCTTGTTATGATTTTGATGCTGAGTCTTAGAAGTGCTTGTCTCTTTCTTCACAATTTGTTCACTTGCTCTTACAAAAATGGTCTTATTGGTGCTTGGTTTTGAAAATTTAGAATATCCCAATCCACTTTTATCATTAGGATACCTTTGATGTTTAAGAATCTCTTCCAAGCCAATTTGACCCTTTTCGTATCTTTCTAAAACTCTTTTAAGTTGAACAATTTGAAAAGACAAAGACTCACACTTCTTACATACAAGACTTTGTTCTTCATCCATCACTTTTTGTTTTTCATCTTCAATATTTTTCAAGAAATCAGAATTTTGTTTTTCTAAAAGTAAAATTCTTTTCTTTTGTGATGAGATGTCTTTGTACAAAGTTTTGCACTCTTTTAGAAGTTCATCTATAACTTCTTGTGCATCATTATCATAGACAGAAAAATTACTACTAACCTCATTTTCGTCATCGGAATGGTGAGAGGCCATTAAGGCAATATTTGCACATTCATCGCTATCTGATTCCGATGATGAACTCACTTCGTTGTCGTCCCATGCGACATAAGCCTTCTTTGTTTTGAAATCCTTCTTGCCCTTGAATTTTCCTTTATTTGCGAGTTTTGGGCAGTCTGGCTTTATGTGACCTTGTCTTCCACATTCATAGCATGTAATTTCTTGGTTTGATGTGGATGCTTCCTTTTTCCTGAAATGTTTATTCTTTTTAGGAAAAGGAGAAGTTTTATTATTATTGAAAAACTTACCAAGCTTCTTTACTAGAAGCATGAAATTTTCGTCTTCGGAAGATTCGTCAATTTTGTCATCCTTTGTGTCATTCTTCAAGGCAATTCCTTTGGACTTCTTGTCTTGACTTTCATGTTTCTCAAGCCTTCCAAGTTCCAGTTCATGCTCTTGAAGTTTCCCGAATAATGAAGCGGATGTCATCGTTGAAAGACTTTTCTTTTCCGAAATGGCAGTCACTTTTGGTTGCCATTCTCTTGTCAAGGATCTTAGGACTTTTAAGTTGAGATCATCGTTGGTGAAGGTCTTCCCAAGAGCAATCAGGTGATTTGTCATATGAACGAACCTCTTTTGCAAGGCAACAATAGATTCACCGGGCTGCATACGGAACATCTCATATTCTTGACTTAACGTGTTAAGTCTTGATCTTTTTACTTCTGCTGTTCCTTCATGCGTTTCTACCAAGGTATCCCAAATCTGTTTTGCCGATTGACACTGTGATATGCGAAAGAATTCATCCATACTGAGAGCGCTTTGAAGTATGTTGATTGCTTTCTTCTCATTCAAGATTCTCTTCTTGTCATCTTCATCATATGAGGATTTGATCTTTGGGGTTCCAACACCATTTACCACACTTGTAGGAACATGTGGACTAGTTTCAACGGTTTCCCATATACCATCTCCTTGAGCCTCAAGATGTGCCTTCATACGGATTTTCCAAAAATCGAAGTATTCTCCAGAAAAGAGTGGTGGTTTGTTACTACTTCCACCATCTTTGAAAATCGGGTTGGTACTTGCGGAAGCCATACTGAATCGTTAGGAACAGGTTACCTTAACCTGCTCTGATGTCAATTGTAAGAACAGAGTATGCCTAAGAGGGGGGGGGGGGTGAATTAGGACTTTTGAAATTTTTCCGGTTTTTATATGGTTCTTGGAAATATACTGGATGGTGTTCTTGGTTATGGAAAGCAGTAAATCAACAGAAAGAAAGAAAGACACAGGATTTATAGTGGTTCCCCTCACAATCCGAGAGTACTCCACTCCCCTTTCAACATGAAAGAGAATTTTCACTATTGTTTAAAACAGTACAACCTATCACACCATCAACCGGTGAGGCCTACTATCAAACAATAAAATCTCACAAGTGTACAAGAACAATCCTCTTGTAAACACTCACCCTTGTGTCCAACAATCCTGGATCACAAGTCAAATACAAAATAATTGTAATGAATTTGGATTGAGTATAATTGTCAAAGTGATCTTCTCCAATGAATCAAAATTCACTCTTTGTAATTTTTCAATACAAGTGTTCAATGAATGTGAAACTTTTAATGCAAGTATGAACACTTTTGAAAAATGAATTTGATTCTAAGACAATTTTAAAAATGAGAATTGGTTTTTGTTGTTGGTTGTCCCATTTTTTAAAAAATGAGAAACTCAGAATTTATATGAGTAAAATAACCTTTCACAAAAGGTATGATTTTAAAAGATTCAAACCATGAAAAGGTATGATTTTAAAAATAATTTTGAACTCAAAACAAAGCAATTTTTCACTGCACGTTCAGTGTTAATCGGTTAACCCATATGGTTAATCGGTTAACACTGGTACGTTAGCCCAGAAAATTCAAAATTCAAAATGGTTAACCGGTTAACCCATATGGTTAATCGGTTAACACTGCTAATTTTCAGAAAAATGCTTTTTAAAATTAATGTTATACCATTTTTAAAGTTTCAAAAACATGTGTATGTATTATGCACAAAAGATTGATGTTTTTGAACACTTGTATATCAAAATTAAAAAGGTGGATTTGATATACCAGTAATGCAGGCAAGTCTGGAAGAATCAGTTCCATATAGCTTGACTTGAAAGATAGCTTGACTTGATCTTGATGACTTTGAACGACTTGTCTTTTTGCAATCAAGAGATATTAACTTTGAGTAGCATTGACATCATCAAAACTTGAGACTGAAGCATGCTTCTACATTTCCGAAGAGGGATATCTCATCCCCTCTTGCCACCAGAATCCCAGGTTCTTCCACGGTACTAGGTCACCAGCGGTGTTGGCTTCGGAAGCGAAAGTGGTCCTCGGGGCGAGCCGTGACGCTCGACAACAGGTGCTTACAGAAGATCTGGCCGCGATGATACAGGTTTTCTCAACTACTCTAGTCTTAAGTGATGAGGGCTGCTCTTCTGCCGAGATGGCTACATTGCAGGGAGACCTCGCCTTTGCCTAGTCGAGGTTGACAAAGCTGACCGCAGAGCTGGACCTGAGCAAGAAAGAGGTGGTCGTGCAGCGCAAGAGGGGCATCGACACTGAGGACAGGGTGAAAACCACCAAGGAGGAATTGTCGAGGCTGCGGGCTCGTGTGGAGGAGCTGGAGAACTCACTTCGTCCTACCGAGGACGAGACAGAAGAGGAGAAGCTTTTGTTCTCTCATGCTGATTTGTTGGGCAGGATCCGTGAGCTGGAGCACAATTGTCTAGGAGCTATTGAGGTTGGGTTCTCCAGTGCTGTGGATCAGATCAAGATCGTGAATCCCGAGTTCGCTCTGGTCACCGAGGGGATTAGGCCCTACCACCAAGTTATTGAAGGGCGGGTGATCGGGGTTGGTTCCGAGGTCGACGAGGGTGTCACTCCGGTTGATGAGCCCAAAGGAGATCGACTTGAAGCCTAGGCTAGGTGTTTCCGGGCCTGCGGGCCCGTAGTTTTTAGGCCTGCGTGTCCATTTTTATTTAGTTGTTTTGTCGGGCCTGCGTGCCCTTTTTGATGTAATTCTTGACTATTGGGTTGATGCCCCTTTTATAATACAGTATTTTTCTTTTGTTAAATGTGTGCTTGTTTCTATGTTTGCATGTTTGTATACTTGTATGTATGAATTTGCATTTCTGTATGTTGTTGGGGGTGTTGCTCGACACTTTATCAATTGTGTCTGGTAGTGTAAGGAATTGGCCGGGGATGTTACCTGGTCGGTTACAAAGGGGGCCGCGGTCTTGGACCTCTCTCCGCAGCGTGAACGTCCCATCGTGAGCTGGGTGTTCTGCCATCTTGGTACGACGACGGTGGCTCTCGGTTGAGGGGTCCCCGTCGAACAGAACGCTCTGCTTGCACACACGATATGACAGGCGTTTGTTTTTGTTGAGTTTTTTGGGAGGCTCACGGTACCAAGGCGCGCAACCGTGATCGCGAAATCGTTCGTCGTGGGCAATGTTTAACTGTAGTATCTTTTAAGCTTCGCAGCGTTCCATGGTCGAGAAATTTCCTTCCCGTGTACGCGTTCCATCTTGTCCCGGAAACGATAAGGACCCTCCCAATTCGCGGCGAGCTTGCCCTCATGTGAGTCCTTTTGGTTTCTTCGTAAGACTAGGTCGTTGACCTAGAATTCGCGTTTTAGGACTTTGTTGTCGTAGCGAAGGGTGATTTTCTGCTTCAGCGTGGCCTCGCGGAGAGCAGATCTCTTCGACTAAGTCGAGCTCTTCTCGGAGAGCATCGTCATTGGTTTCCTTATCGATAGGGGATTCGGTCCTTCTAGAAGGCTCCCTTATTTCCACGAGGATTACTGCCTCGGTTCCGTAGGTGAGTTGGAAAGGGGTTTCTCCGGTGGTCGAGTGAGGCGTTGTTCGATAAGCCCATAGCACGATGTGGAGCTCCTCGATCCATCTTTTCTTGGTGTCCCCAAGTCTTTATTTTAGACCTCGTAGGATAACCATGTTTGCGGCCTTTGCTTGGCCGTTCGTTTGCGGGTGTTCGACTGAAGTAAAATGCTGCTTGGTCCCGAGTTTGGTCACGAAGTCTTGGAAGCTCTTGTCAGTGAATTGTGTCCCATTATCCGTGACGATGGCTAGGGGGTGTCGAACCTGGCGAGGATGTTCCTCTTGTAGAAGTGGAGTATGTTGTGCGTCATGATCTTGGCCAAAGCTTCGGCCTCGATCCATTTGGTGAAGTAGTCTATGCTGACTATCAGGTATTTATTCTGATAAGAGCCTATGGTAAACGGACCGAGGATGTCCATCCCCCACCAGGAGAATGGCCATGGAGAGGAGAGGGTCTTGAGTTAGCTCGGAGGGGCGAGGTGCATGTCCCCGTGCCTCTGGCACCTGTCGCATCTCTTCACATGCTCCTTAGTATCCTGTTGCATCGCCAGCCAGTAGTACCCTGCTCATAGGGCCTTCTGGGTGAGGGACCTTCCTCCCAAGTGTTAAGCGTTGATGCCCTCGTGAATCTCTTGCAGGATGCTTGGGGCCTGGGCTTTGTCAACGCGTTTGAGAAGGGGGATCGAGAATCCTCTTCGGTACATTCTCCCTTCGAGCAGCACATAGGAGCAGGCTCGACACTTAATGGCACTGGCCTCCTTTTCATTATCGGGGAGTCGACCCGTGCTATGGTAGGTGTGGACCGGGGTCATCCAGCAGTCGTTGTCCCTAATGGCGTTGGCTTCGAGCGTTGTCTTTGTCAGTTCTATGCTGGGACAAGCGAGGACCTCTTGGACGACGGATTTGTTCCCGCCTTTCTTCTTCGTACTCGCTAGCTTCGAAAGGATATCTGTCCGGGTATAATTCTTGCGAGGAACGTGTTGTACTTCTGCGGAGTCAAAACTCTTCATGCGCTCTCTAATGAGGGCTAAATATTCGGCCAGGTTATCGTTCTTCACTTGGTATTCTCCCCGAACCTGGTAGGCGACAAGCTGGGAGTCCGTGAAGATCTTTATCTCCTTGGCCCCGAGGTCTTCTGCCAAGCGGAGTCCGGCTAGGAAAGCTTCGTACTCGGCCTGATTGTTCTTCGTCGGGAAGGCCAAGGTTAGGGAGACATCCACTACTGTCCCCTCCTTGTTTTCAAGGATGATGCTCGCGCTGCTTCCCGAGGGGCTCGAAGCGCAATTGACGAAGATGATCCACTTGTGGGCCCCGGGAGTTGGTTCTGCGGTGGGGGGTCATCTCAGCGACGAAATCGGCCAGTGCTTGCGCTTTGAGGGCTTTCCTGCCTTCGTAGACAATTTCGAACTCAGAGAATTCCAAAGACCATTTCAACATGCGTCCTGCCATGTCGGGCCTTCCGAGCAGTTGTTTGATAGGTTGTTCGGTTCTGACCATGATGGTATGAGCCAAGAAATAGTGTCGAAGTCTCCTGGCCGCGTTGATGAGGGCCAGGGCGACTTTTTCAATCTGCTAGTACCTCACTCCGGGCCCGTGGAGGGCCTTGCTTGTAAACTAGATCGGTTTCTATCTGTGTGGTGTTTCCCAGATTAGCACGGTGCTTACGGCCTCGGTTGAGACGGCTAGGTACAGGTAGAGAGTTTCCTCGACGTCAGGTCTTGTCAGAACAAGTGGCTCTGATAGGACGCGTTTGAGGTGGAGGAGGGTTTGCACACATTCTTCCGTCCATTCGAACGCGACCTTTTTTCTTAGCAGTTTGAAGAACGGGAGGGCGTGTTGCACGGATTTGGCGACGAAGCGGGACAATGACGCGAGCATCCCATTGAGGGACTGTATCGACTTCTTTGTGTTCAACGTAGCGATCTCGGAGTAGGCCCGACATTTTTCCGGGTTTGCCTCGATCCTCCGTTCGGTCAGGTAAAATCCGAGGAATTTCACCGCGCGTATGCTGAAGGTGCACTTCTCCGGGTTAAACTGCATCCTGCACTTCCTTGTTGTCTCGAAGACTTTCTTGAGGTGGGCCATGTGGCCGACCTCAATGCGGGATTTGACGATCATGTCGTCCATGTAGACTTTGAGCATGTCGCCTATCTTTCCCCGGAAGACTTTGTTCATCATCCGTTGGTAGGTGGCGCCAGCGTTTTTTTAGGCCGAAGGGCATTACGTTATAGTTATAGTTGCCCGAATCGGACATGAATGTCGTGCTTTATTTATCGACCTCGGCCATGGGGATCTGGTTGTACCCCGAGTAGGCGTCCATGAAGGGCAGAAGTTTGAAACCCGCCGAGTTGTCGACGAGCATGTCGATGTTGGGGAGGGGATAGGCGTCCTTTGGACATGCCCGGTTGAGATCGGTGTAATCAACGCACATTCTCCATTTTCCATTAGATTTTTTCACAAGTACAACGTTGGATAGCCAAGTTGAATACCGGGCTTCCGAAATAAAATTTGCCTCTAGGAGGTCTTTTGCAGCTTTTTCAGCCACAACCGACTTTTCGGGGGACTGCCAACGTCTATGTTGTACTACACCCTTGCGGCCGGATCGATGGAGAGCTCACGGAGGCAGGCTTTCAGCTGCTTCCTCGCTAGGTCGGGCAGTCCTGCTCCAATCTTCACGCTCCTGGTCGTGTCTTCGTCGAGGACTACTATCTCGAAGTCCCCGTCTGGAATGGGGCGCGTTGGGTGACTATGCTGCCCGTTGGCCTTTGAAGGAGTGCGTTCAGCTTCGTCCTCATGATCCGGTTCGCCGGGGAAGCGGCAGTCGAGGTCCACAACTTCGACGTGGTCCTTTGGTCTGTTCTCCTGGACAGGCGGAGGCCTGGTTGCTTTGGTCGGGGATCGATCGTGTTGAGGCCCTTCATCGCTGCTTTAAAACACCTATGGGCTGCTTCTATGTCCCCGTTGAGGGTGACGACGGCTCCCAGCCTGGTATAGTACTTTATATTTAGGTGGGCAGTTGATGGTACCGCGGTGAGCTCGGCCAGCATTGTCCTTCCTAGGATGCAGTTGTACAGGGACGGGCACTCGACGACCAGGAAGCGGATGTTGATTTCCCTGGCCCTTTCCTGTGCCTCAAAGGTGACCTTGAACTTCACGTATCCCCATGGTTTTGTCGTCGTCTCGCTGAACCGTTAGAGGTTGGAGCCAACGTAGGGGGTCAGGTTGGTCTCGTCGAGATATAGCGTCGAGAATATGTGGGTATACATGATATCCACTGAACTTCCTCCGTCGACCAGGATGCGGCGGACATCAAAGTTTGCCATTTGTGCCCGGATCAGTTGGTGAATGGCCAAGTTGGGGGCTCCCCCAAAGAGCTCTTCGAGATAGTATGTAATCGTGTTGGACCGACCATGGAAATTGTCGAGTGTGCTCATTTTTCCAGAGCTGTTGTTTATCATCTCGTCAAACTTCTTTTTTACCGATCCGACCGAGAGCTTGTTCAGGTCCCCGCCTGAGATGACCATCGCTTTAGGGAAGTATTCCCAAGGGCTGACGTGGCGTACTGGATCCTCGGGCAGCTGATGCCTGGTAGGGAGGTTGTGTTCTCTCAAGGAGAACCAGTCTTCAGGGCGACCGACGCTGAGGGCTACCTGCAACCCGAATTCGTTGGAGGGAGGAGGGATGTCTTCGACTCTCTTAGCTTCGTGGGCCTCTTGTCGACGGGCATCTCCTCCCTTGGTGTACCTCTTCAAGTGCTCATCCTTGATGAGTATTTCAGATTGCATCTTTCAGGTGGATGCAATCCTCCGTGACGTGCCCGTGGCCCCAGCGGAAGCGGAAATATTTGGATTTGTCACATTGACTTTGGGAGGTGCTGGTTTGGGAAACCAGACACCTTCCCGGACGAACTCCGAGTTGGCGCACTCAGCCAGTATGCGCTCGCGGGAAGTGATTAGAGTTGTGCATTCAGTGAAGCAGCCCACAGGGCCCCTCTGCTCTCGGGGCTCTCGGGGACGGTCGTCCCGTCGTCGGTCTCCCCCACGTCGGGGGGTTGGCACTCCTTCGTCTCGGGGTCCGCGAGAGGTTTCACGGTTGCGGGATTCACAGGCAGTATTGGCAGCCTCGGTTTCCTCGTACCGGATGTAGTGCCGGGCTTTCTCGAGGAAGCCTTGCAAGGTGGTGGGTCGGTAGATCGCCACGACCTCGTAGAACTTGAAGCCGCGATGTAGGCCTTTCTCCATTCGGTAACGCTTCATATCGTCTGAAGTCATCACCTGGACTGTCTCCCTCGTAAATCTCTCAATATAGTTTCTGAGGGGTTCATCCGGGGCTTGGATGATTGCGCCGAGGGAGGCTTCCGTCTTTGGATGCCGTCGGGACGCTGTGAAATGTTGCGAGAAAAGACCCTTCAGGATCCTACACGATGTGATAGACTCAGGTTCTAGGATTTTGTACCAAGCCATGGCTCCCTTCCTTAGCGTCGTCGGGAAGAGCCTGCACTTGATAGCTCCCCGGACGTTCCTGTAGTCGAGCATGGCCTCGATGTCTTCTAGGTGGTCGTCCGGGTCTAAGGTATCGTCATACGTGGAGAGTACGGGCGGCTTCTCTATCTCATGAGGGATGAGGGTTGCCATGATTTCTCGCGATAGGGGGGTCCTGTAGTCTTCCTCGTCATTGCAGATAGGGGAGCGCGAGGGCGAGGAATTGTGCCGAGGGGGTTGGTTACGTTCCCTTGACCTCCCGCCCGGGGCTTCAGGCCTGTTCACTCTTGCGACCAGGGAACGCCTTTCCTTCCGGGTGGGTGACCAGGCGTGTTTCTTAGAGGCCACAAGTTGAGGCCTCTCCAGTTGTGGCTAGCGCCCCCGTCGATGGGGAGAGGGGCTCTGGGAGTCTCCACGTTGGTTTCTCCATGGGGGAGAGCGGGACGAGGTATCTTGCTCCAGCATGCCGATGTGCTCATTCTGCTAGAACAACATCAGATTCGTTTGGTTGATGGCTGCAAAGAGGGCAGTCATCGTTGGGTATGCTCCATCTGGCGTAGGAACAGGCAGGAAGACAGTCGGGCTCCTTGCTCAGGGTGCGACGTGTTGTGCCGCGTCCTCGGACAAGAGCGAGGCATTCTGACTGTCCCTGGTGTTGCCCTCACGGGCGTGGGATGTCCCCGCCTGGTCGTTGCCGTTTGTGATTGGGGTGAAGGCAGAGTTGTGGACAGCATCATCATGACGTGGGCTAGTCATGATCTCGGAAGTTGGAGTTGGAAGCTCTGGTTCTTCTGCTCAGAGGAACGGGGAAGCTTTAGGTTCCCACAAACGGCGTCACTGATCTTACCTGATCAGAAAGGAATTAAAGACCTGTCACACATCGTCGATCTAAAGGTTGTTCATCGGAAGTAGGGAGGAGGAAATGGTGTACCTGCAAGACTCTCAAATGCCAAAGTAATTAGGGGACCAAAGTGAGAGCAAATACAGAAGAGAGGTAGAAAATTGAATACCTGACCCTCTGGTGAAAGAGGGTATTTATAGAGACCCCGGCGCAGGGTCAACGGTCACTTGTGTTGGGCTAGATTGCCAGACCCAACCCAGGTGACTGCTAGGGCTTACGTGGCATAGTGAAGACCAGCACGTAGTCTTCGCCCTAGTTCAACCGTCCCGTGATCTCCGAAAGGTGGGCTGACTAGCTCTTTCGGAGGTGGGTAGTTGGCTGATGACATGTCCACGCGGAGGGAGCACGTGGAGAACGTGTGGAAGATGTGTTATTCTGCCCGACGGGGGAAGATGTCTGCCCGATCCTGTCCAGAACCGTGCCCGATACTAGGGAAATTTGGGCCTTCCCCAAATAGCGTTGGGTTGGGCCTTCCTGACGGATGGGCAGGCCTGGACCCAGTGCAGAACATTATAGATTACAAAACAATATATTGTGATGGGAGACTTTTTTTGTATGGAAAATCTTTAAGAAAATATTTCCAAAACAAATATAAATATATACTCAATAAAGTCGAAAGAATTAAAATAAAGAAGACATGATAAAATTAAATTGAAACAAAATAAAAATGTAATTGATTTGCATAAATTGTTATCAATGTATTTTTCAATATCATATTTTAAGAAATATTATTTGATCAAATCATAGTTATATAGTTATTTGAAATTTATTAAAATCAAATCTATTTGTTAATAAAATTTTGTTTTTTATTTTTGTATTTAATAGGTTAATATCTAATTCACTTCTGTCATATTGAGGGATTTAAAATATATATGGAAAAAAATATATTTTTTTCTATTTTAGGAAGATTCTCTAATTTTGATCCTATATTAAAATTTACCGAAATTTTTTTAGGGTGTGACAGTGATTTGTGTTTTTGTAAACTTTTTCATTTTTGTAAAGTCATGTAACATTTTATTTAGATTTTTTATTTATTTATAAATTACAAAAATTAGTTGAATAAATTAATAATTGTAACTTACTACATTATATTAATAATTAAAATCTTCATCAATACCCAACATCTCATTTTAAGAAAAAAATTTTGAACTAATCGAATCACATTGAAACTCAATAACTTCAATCCAACGTAAATAGAACCAAAAAAACCCATAACTTCTTTTTTCTTTCTATTCATCCCCTACCATCCAAACATTGAGGAAAATCAATAAAGTAAGAAGAAAAAAATGGTAAATGGAATGAGAAAATAATGATGGAGAGATCTGCAAGTAAGATTAAAAGTGATGTCGCATTGCAGGTACAATCAACAAAAGATAGAAAGGGCAATGCAAAATGGAATGGCAACCTAGGAGGAGGAGACTGCAACAATTCAAATGGCAGAATTTACCAGCAAGAAGTAATCTAATCAAATTAGAACCAAGCTACAAATCAAGGTAGTCACAGAGGTAGAGCTACAAATAGAGGAGGAGGAAAAAGAAATAAGCTTAACAAAATTATGGGTGTTCATAGGTGTGAGTCGACCCACGGACCAGCTGATCGAAACTAAAAAAAACTATAAATTATGTGAATTCATTCATTTACGGGTATATCTAACCAAACTTATAACAACCCTTGTAGTTTTAGTTCGGGTATCGAGTTTAAGTTTTGCAACCCGCGAACCCATTAACTTAACTCATTGATGTGCCTTTAGTAATTTCTTATTTTTTTAGTATTATTTTAAATAAAAATATAAAATTAATATCTCACTAATAACCATAATTTTCCAAAAAAGTCTTATTCTTCACCAATAATACTACTAGACCAATGAGTTTACTTAATTCTAATATTAAATGTTGTTTCTTATTTTCTTTTGTATCATTTAGATCTTATATATTTTATGGAAATAACATGTCTTGTTGTATTTTATACTATTATCAAATGTTATGTCGTGTTGAAGAATTTTATTAGATATTATATGATGTGTTTCATCGAATTTGGGTGTTATAAATAATTATGATTGTATTAAGTTGTGTTACATTTTTTTAAACCGATAAAAAGGATAAAAAAATTATTTGAAACACAACCCGCGAACCCAACCCATAAATGAGCGGGTCGGTTTGGATTGAATTTGACAATGAAAATGCGGGTTGGACGACAAACTCAACCCATTGAAGTTTGAACGGTTTGGGTAACGGGTTAGATCAAACCCGGTCCAACCCAGCCCATGTACACCCCTAGACGAAACCCATGTTCAATGTTACAATTTCCAGAAATATGGTCACTCTGCTAATTAGTGTCCTGTTGACTTTATATTTACTTTCTAGCTAATATAGAGAGAAAAACTCTAACTTCTTTCTAAATCTTGTCCTTCATGCATCATCTTCATGTAACATATTTCATTTCTCATGCATACCCGAATATAACCATGCATTAGTCATTTTCTTAACAACTTTACTTTTAGGCTGTCACTAAACTTGAAGTGAGGTTGTAACTTTCATGCACACATAACTTCTTTCATATGGGACATAAGTTTGTATTCTTAAAACCCATATTATTTGCTTATGCATTCATTCATGAACCATCCTTGCATCTATCATAATATTGCATCCTATCTTTACTTATTTTACCATTCACTGCATTGCGTTGTTCTTAGTCTGCTTTTGTCGCTTCAACAAGGTTACGTCTGTCACACATCTTGTGTTCGATATCGATTTTCTGTCAAACATGTATTTGGCATTAACCTCCTTCTTTGTTTTAAACATTCCTAAAATGATGTCTATTAGGACGTTTCGTAAATGCTTTGAGAAGTTTGGCTCAGTAAAAGAGGTGTTCATTCCACTCAAGAGATCTAAGTTTGGTGAAAGGTTTGGCTTTTTGATTTGTTGAGGTGAAAAAATTGCTTAAACTTCAAAAAACTCTAGAGGATGCGTGGATGGGTTCATTCAAACTGAGAATCAACATTGCAAGATTTGCAAAGAACCAACATTAACATCATGGAAAGCTTGTTTCTCGTGTTGGGCCTGCAACTCATGTGCAATTTATTTCTCATGTAAAGGCTAATGAACCTAAAAAGGTTGTGAAAGGTATCACTTTTAAATATATTGTTGCATCTGGTCCTAAAAAGATTTTGAAGCCTCAATAGTTAAAATCTTATCCAAATTCATTTTTGGGATAATACAAGTGGCTTGAGCTTGACTTGGATGATGGTAAGGTTGCCTCCCTCTCTAAGCGTCTATTAGGAGTGTTATGCTTTCATGCTAAGCTTTCTACCATTGCTGAGCAGTTGACTATACTTAGTTTTTCCTCCATCAATGTCTCTAGTATAGGGGAACGTATTTTCTATTAATCTCTAAATATGAGGGTTTGTTAGAAGACTTCCTTCTCAATGAGGTAGAGGTGTGGAAATTTTTATTTGTGTCTTTCCTTCCTTAGTCTCCTTCCAACAAAGGTTCCAAACAGGGGGTATGGTTAGCTTGTAGACAAATCCCTTTGCATTCTTGGAATGAGGATGCTTTTCATAAACTTGGTGTCACACCCTTATTTTTGACCTTAAGATCCCACCTCCTTTGTGCGTTATCTTGGTTTTATAATTTCATATTCATGTTTATTGCGACTAACCAGTTTGTGCAGGTATGTCATGATTAATGATACCATTTCTATCGAATCTAAGCGCCTCCGACTATCTCTATCAAGAGTTCCACAAAGACATCACAGTAATATTTTGGTCCATACGATGGTGATCAAGTTCTCCTTGTTTGAAGCACTCCAAGTACCATTTTCAAGACATTTGGATTCACAAATCAGGACCGCAGTTGGGATTGTGGTGTTTTGGACATATTATTGGGTGTCTCAAGATTTGGCCAAACGGTTTTATTAAATATCCAAGGACTGGAAAAGAACGTTTCACTATAAGTGTTCAACTGTATGCATCAGATTTGAGTTCGTAATCAAGATTTGGAACATAAGACTTTTTTATTAATCATTTGATTCATTTTTACAAGATATAAATTACAAGCTACAAGTCATTATTATCTCTGGACTTGTTTGGTTACATTCAAAAACTCTTAGAGACTATCCTAAACTATTCAAGGGCCTTCCAGCTTTACTTCTTCATCTTCGTCGCATGCCAAACCTACACAGTAAAAAAACGGTTAATACAAGTTTTAAGAATAAAGAGTTTTATTTTTTTTTCCTTAGCCCTCAAAAGAGTGTTATCACCAGGCCGGGACGGAAGGGCAACAACCAGAGTCGTCGCCAGCTTCCAAAAAAATCAGAGACAATATTTTTACGGCTCAGCAGCATCACGGCAGAATTTGTTCTCATTTTAAAGTCTTTTTCCGCAACTAGAAGAAGTAAGATGGCAAGGTCAAGCCTTTAAGACAAGTCCTTGTTTCCAAATCAAGCACCATCAAGTCAACAAAATCTAATTGGAACCATGGACGAGAATGGACAAGTCCAACAGCAAGTCCACGGTGGCACCATCATGAAACGAGTTCTCAGCAACAACAAATAATAATGAAAATCCAACTTTCATATCAGAATATCTGGCCGTTATCATTACAAGAATAATAATAATCAAATAATTATTTTCTCAAAACAGACGAATCATGCATCTACGAGCAGCATAGTGTCGCTTGCGCGAAAATAAGGTGCCGGCACAACAGAAGAGTCGCCACCTTTCGTTATTTATCCCTCAGAGCGGGAAAGGAAACGATCGGAAAAACCTAACGAAAAAGGGGTAAGACAAGGTCGTCGCAACCATTGTCTGGATTCGGGAGTCGGTTATGCAAGGGGAAGGTATTAACACCCCTCACGTCCGTCGTACTCGACGGGATCCATGCTTGTTGTGATTACTTGGACGGGTTGGTTTTACCTATCTACCTATCAAGGCTGGCTTAAACAGAAAAGAAAATGACTCGGCAAAGCATCGCGCTTTATGCCTATGTATTCTCATCAGAGAACGAGAAATCAGAGTCAACGTAGTTCGCCCTACGACGGGTTATGGGGAAGGTAGCTCGCCAATACATCAGTATTGTGCCTACGTACTCTCAACAGGTATGAGAGATCAGAGCTCATGTAGTTCGGGACACTACGGTTTATTTCCTGTTTTTTTACGAAAGAAGTGTTTTTTATTGTGTTTGCAATTTCAATCGCACTAGAGACTATGACCTGAGAGTGAATGCGTCGCATGTCACCCAAAGGGTACCATACTAAACATCCAGACTGTGGAAAAGAAACTCTCCCACAATCCTTTCTCAGATAGCTTAAGGCTCGTAACGTACGAAAGAAATCATTCATGATTACTGTATCTTAAACTGTTTTGAGATGAGAAGAGAACAGGCCCAACTAGGAGGGAGACTATCAAGTCCTACTGTTGTCATGCCATGGATTCATCCTATGGTTGAGGTTTGAACAGGGAACTCCTAGAAATTGCCATGCATAGGTTTCAACCTAAAGTTCTATCATCAATTCCTTATCAAAGGAAATGAGAGTCCTAAAGGATCATGTCAATGATACACCAAAACAGACAATGCATCAGCTCAACAGTAAAATGCATGCAATGCAAGTGAGGGAGGAAATGTGTGTGGGACTTCAGCCTCCACAAGCTCATCTCAACCTCAAGCCAGAATGGATAACAGTAATCATACTGAAATATAAAACATCATGCTATCAAGCAAAATACAGTAAACTACAATCATACAGAAAAAATGAAATAAAATACCATCAAGCAAACAAACCACATGGGCAAGGGAGCTGGGCTCTACCGAATACCCGCAAGCAAAGCCACACAGTAACAATACAAGCAGAGGGAGCAACTCAACCTCTAGTGCAATCATGCTCCTAGATTCTACCTATTCTAGATATGAACTTATTCTAATGCATCAAACAAGTCAAACAAAACACATCAATACAGTAAAAGAAGAAGATGAGGAAGCAACTCCTTTCTCAACTTCAAGCTTCAGCTCTTCCAACAGCAACTCAGTCTTCAGACTTCCATCACTCTTGACACATGTCAATTTGCTTTTCCAGGTTTCAAACCCTTCAACATAAGTTTCAACTTATCTTCTCCTTTAAGCTTCAGCTTCTTGATCAGTTCCACCTTCAGGCTTCACCTAATCTTCAAGGGTTTTCAAGTATCAACTTGCTCTTGTTGCTCTTCAAGCTTCAGCTGGAATGACAATACTCAAGGATTCATCCTCTTTGTAATACCCCAAATTTTACCCTTTCTTTTTTATTTTTATTTTAAATTCTTATTAACTTAATAAATTAACCCTTTTTTTTAGATCTTATTCTTTTAACTAATAATAATTTAATTAACCTTTTTTATAACTTTACTAATGTTTGTTTATTAACTTTTTTTTTTCTATTTAGTTTATTTATTTAAATCATTTTAAGCTCTTCTTACTAACTTTTAGGATTTAGATTAAAATTTAACTTTTCTTTTCTTTTCTTTAAGAGTAAATTTTTTTATAACCTTTTTTAAATTAATTTCTAACACATTTTTTTAATCAAATTCTAATACTTTTTTTAAAATAAAAATCTAACTTCTTTTTAAAATTAAATCTTTTTTCTAACTTCTTTTTAAAATTAAATCTTTTTTCTAACTCCTTTTTAAAGCTAAATCTTTTTTTCTAACTTTTTTAAAGTTAAATATTTTTTTCTAACTCCTTTTTAAAGTTAAATCTTTTTTCTAACTTTTATAAAGTTAAATTTTTTTTCTAACTTTTTTAAAAAAATTAAATCTTTTTTTTCTCTAACTTCTTTTTAAAATTAAATCTTCTTTTTCTCTAACTTCTTTTTAAAATTAAATCTTTTTTTCTAACTATTTTAAAAATTAAATCTAACCTTTTTTTTATAAATTAAATCTATCCTTTTTTTTTAAAATTAAATCTAAATCTTTTTTGACACCATCTTTTTTTCAAATTAAAATTCTAAATTCCTTTTAAAATTAAATTCTAATGCCATTTTATTTTCTTTTTTAAAATTAAGATCTAAATTCCTTTTAAAATTAAATTCTAACGGTTTTTAAAATAATTCTAACACTTTTTTAAATCAACATTCAAATATATTTATTTTAAAATTCTAACTCATTTTTTTAAACTTAAAACTCTAATTTTTATTTAACTTGAAACTCTAACTTTCTTTGCTAACATTTTTAAATTTAAATCCCAACACTTTTTTTTAATCAAATCCAATCCCAATGAATCACAGATGGAGAAAAATCAAATCAATCAGATCATGTCATCATCATAAGAAAATCAGATCTAAATATCAACATCACCATCATTGAATCAAATCTGAAATCATCATAAAGATATTCAAATCAAATCTGAGATTGAAAAAGATTTAAAAAAATCAAGTATAAAAGGACCCTCAGGAGCAACAAAACGGGGGATCGGCAAGCATCAAAGACTCTTGCAGTCTTCATCAAAAGTAACTAACTCTTCTTTTCTTAAAAAATTTCTAATCTTATTTTTGTTTTTTTTCAAGAGTTTTAACTTTTTTCTTGAATTAAAATCTAACCTTTTCTTTTTTATTTTCAAAACTTTTTTTTCAAAAGCAAATTTCAAAGTTCTAATTTTTTGCTAACTTTTAATTCTAACTTTTTAATCACATTAAAGTTCTAACTTTTCCAAATCTCACAAAAAAAAACCAATTCCATTCTAACTCTTTTCTTATTACCTAAATTCTCATCGTCTCAAAACGTTCATCACTTAACTTCTAATTATCGTCAACTCCAATTTTCATCCTTCATTCCTAACAGTATTCTTGATTATCCATGAACCTGTTCACTAATATTTATTTATTTATTTTTGTATTTATTTTTATATTTGTACATAATCTGACATCATCGTTGCTATTTCATATTCCATTATCACTTGTATATTATCATCATCTTCATTGCGTATCAATTTTCATTGTTTATTAATTTTTTGCTACCATCCTCCTTTTTAAGATCCAAATTTCTAATTTTCTTCTTGTTTCGTTAAAATTATAATTTTCTACTTAAATTCCTAAAATTCCTGTCTAATTTTTCGTCTAACCCCGTATAATAACAGTCTCTGTTTGTTTTGGTTTTTTTGCAACTGACTAAGTTCAATTGATTTTATTTTCAGTTTAAATATTCAATTATCATATTTGTAACTGCTTATGGGGTGTAATTTTGCGAGACAATTGTCGCATTTATCTTTCCGCACTTTATGTTTTGCCATTGTATGTTTATCGCGTCTTTACCAATAATTTCACTCCTCCGAAGGAATTAGGTCTAGCTGTTTGACCGCCGTGTCAATAGTCCTCAACTTCAAACCCTTACAACCTCACAAACCCTAATTTTCACAAATGCCTCGCCGCAGGCAAAATTACCATTTTACCCCTAGCATTAGGTCAAAGAGCCGCCACGCTCATTTTAGGGTTTCCCGCCGTGGAATCCCTAATTTAACCCTAATTCACTTAACAATTCAACGTAGAGATTTGGAGTTTCTACACTCCGCGTAAACGTGTCCTTAAGACATGTTTATTCCCCTTGAGACCTTGACCACAGTCAAGAAGTCTCTAACCTCCCTTTTAAGGGGAACTACGATTACTCTGATTCCACTCCCGTAAGGATACGTAGGCACAAGATGCGATGTCTTGCCGAGTAAACTTAGAATTAACCCCTTAGGTCTCTTTTCTCACTTGTAATCCCTTTGTACATATACCTTAAGCAAATAAATAACGCAAAAATAGTAAGCATTGAGCAAAAGGTTCCTGTAGAGTACTACAGAAGTTTAGGGTGCTAATACCTTCCCTAAATTTAACTAACCCCCGAACCCTAGATCTTTCCCCGCATTGTGTTTACGATGCAAAAATAGGTTTTCCCTCTTTTGACCTTTTCCTTCGGATAAATCAAAGAGCGGTTGTGAATTGAATTGCGATTCAAACTAATTAATAGTTTGATATCCTATTTCCACCGCAACAGAAAATGGCGACTTCACTGGGGACCTTAAACTTTTGAGGCTTACCCCTAATTTGTTCATATTTATTACTATTTGTTCTACTATTCATTTGCATGTATATATTGTACTTTGATTTTGGGATTGTTCCTTGTGTTGTGAGATAAGTCCTACGCCCGGACTAGTGACATTATTATAGGATGGGGATATATTCGATGAGGCTTATAGGGAGTGAATCCCGACCAAGCTGATTCGAGAATCACCGCTCAGTTGAGACCTTTTCGAAAATGGTTCGGTTGAACGAGTAGTCGTGAAAACTTTTTCTATGGTCGATTAGAGTCTGTGATATTGAGGACCGTAGTACCTTAACACCACCTTGGCCTTATTTAGGACGTAGTGCGGGAACTATGTGGGAGTAGTCCTACAATGGTTGCTACGCGATACTACACTCAAAAGAGGTTCTCTTGAGAATATTATTAACCCCCGAGTCAGTCGGAATGTTTATAATATCCGAAAGATGGGCTGATGACTTTGGGCACCTTTTAGAACCTTGTTCGGCAGGTACAACTAACCTATAATACACTCCTTTTTGGGATGGGTAGACCTTAACTCCGCTCACATACCTTTAACCTAGGACTTTGTGTGTTTTCATGCATTGCATCCATAAAGCATCATATTGCATTAAGACTTCATGGAATTCAAACTCTATTTATGAACATTGCAGGATACCATGGATCACTCTAGGAAGCATACTTTGAAATTTACTTTTAAGGGTTTTAATTTGGAAGTCCTAGAGAAGCTAAGGGATTTGGTTCAAGATCAAGAAAAGTTCCAAGACAGATATGGAAGGCTATTGTCTTTGTTGAAGGTTCAAGTAAGCGAAGGACTTCTTGCGACTTTGCTACAGTTTTATGATCCAGATTATCACTGCTTCACCTTTCCAGATTATCAGCTTTTACCGACCTTAGAAGAGTACTCTCAGTTGGTGGGATTACCTATCTTGGATAAGTCTCCATTCCCTTTCTTGGAGGAAGACCCTAAAGAACGAGACATTGCTAAAGCCATTTGTCTAAGGATATCCGATGTCAGAAACAATATGATCACCAAAGGGGGGACCTCCGGTTTTCTCAGGGACTTCCTAATTAAGAAGGCCCAATTTTATGCCGATCAGAAAGACATGTTTGCCTTTGAGACAATATTTGCGTTGCTTATTTATGGGTCGCTGCTTTTTCCTAGTTTCGAGGGGTTTGTGGACCTTAATGCAATCAAGACCTTCATGAGGAGAAATCCAGTTCCAACGCTATTGGGTAATACTTATCATTCAGTACATCTTCGAAACTTTCATGGTGGAGGAATGATTACATGTTGTGTGCCATTACTATATAAGTGGTTTATTTCTCACTTACCCAAGCCCGGTCAGTTCTGGAGACCTAATCAAGAACGTTGGTCGCAAAAAGTTATGGCTTTAACTCACTCTGATATTGATTGGTATAATCGCATGTACGATGGGATATCGATCATTGATAGTTGTGGAAACTTCAACAATGTGCCTTTGCTCAGTTTCAATGGAGGAGTTAGCTACAATCCAGTCTTAGCCCGCCGACAGTTGGGATACCCCTTGAAGGAACCGCCTAAAGGTATTCATGTGGAGAAAATCTTTTTCAAAGACGACAAAAAGCTTCAAGATCAGATTCTATCCTCTTGGAATCATCTGCATAGGAAGGACAAAGAAAGTTTGGGAAGACCTAATTGTGTGTCCATGGAACCATACCTTCAATGGGTCCGAGGAAGAGCTATTGAGTTGAAGATGCCCTACTCTCGCCAAGATCCTGTACCTCAAAGAGAGGAACCTGTCCAGTATTTCATGACCGAAGCTGAGACTTTGAAGATCGCTTTGAAGAGATCACAACGCGAAACAGAATCATGGAAGAACAAATACCATGTGATGGCCAGCGAGTACGAAGAACTTCAAAAGCAGATTCAGTCGAAGAATGATGAGATACAATCCTACAAGAAGAGAAGGCTCTACGAATATTTATTTTCCTCCAGATCTCCGTCTGCTCACTGAAGTTATGGAAGATGCTTCTCTAGGATTTTCTAGGTTTTTATTTGGCTATTTTGGTTGCAAGAATATTATTTGTAATTTGTCTTCAATGAATTAAAAGTTTCCTTGGTATTCCTAAATATTCGTAAATATTTGAATTCCATGAAGTCTTCATTTGCATTCACATTTTAGCATCATACTTTTGCATTGCATGTGTCTCCCGTTTTCTCATACGCGGTTTTCTCACCTTCCAGTTTTGTCACCCTGAGTTCTCTGCATCAATACGACCCTTCAAAAGGATGGAAGATCAAAACCAAGAGATCAACCGTGTCAGCCATGAACTCGAAGATCTTCGAGGAAGTGTAGGGCAGATTATGGAGATGCTACGAGCTCTTAGTGTGAAGGTGGATGCTCAATCTACTGTTGTTTCTGAGACTACTAATACCGTTATGGAACCTCAACCAGCTGTTACTGTCGATAATGTACCTCCTCACGGTCTTCAATCCGGTTTGGTGCCTCCTAGTGCTCAACCAGTTCAACGAGCTACCCCTCCAAAGTGCAAAACTCCTAACTCCGACCATGGTAAAGGACCTGCACGTTCGAGGAACCGCAAAATGGCTACTCCTCAACCTTGGCAACATCAGCAGAGTTATGTTCAAGGTTATCCGTTTCCATATGTCCAACAACCTTATGTAGCTACTGTTGCACCACCTTTCGACCAGCAGTTTCCTACATACCAGCCTGTGCAGTCAGCTCAGGTATATCAAGCACCGATTTATCAACAACCTTTCGGTTATCCGCCTATGCAAGTTCCTGTCAACAGTCAACGAGTGCCCAACGCTCCTGTTCACCAACAATCACAGAATCAGGTTCCTCATCCCCGTAAGAGGCAGTATAAGCCTTGTCCTCCAATTCCCATAACTTTCACTGAGTTATACCCCCATTTGGTACAACAAGGTCTGATTACCACCCGTGCTTTGGGTCCTCCGCCTAATCCGTTACCTGCAGGTTACAACGTCGCCGCTCATTGTTTATTTCATGAGGGTGCGCCCGAACATGATCTAGAGAATTGCTACGCTCTTAAGAACTTTGTCAGAAATTTGCTAGAAACAAAGAAGTTGTCTTTTAGCGATGCTCAGCCGAAGATCGAGACTCCTCTCGGGGTTCCCCGCTTGTCAAGCTTAAATTCTGCAAAGTATGTTGACCCCTCAGCAAATCAGCCGAATCCAGTAATTATTCGAAGGCCTAGCTCGCTTCATTTCAGTAACCCTCAAGATGATATGACCGGGATCAACAAAGAATCTGGGAAAGTTATTTTGAAGCAACGACTGAAAACTGTTGAAGATGTGACCAGCATAACTGGGGCAAGCCATGACGACTCACAGTGATCATAAACCAGACGTCATTTCCATTGAGGCTCCGCCAAAGGAAACTGTTACTCTTGAATGCAAGATTTCATAAACAATTAGAAGGATTTTTTCCGACAGTTCATTTGTTTATTTATATGTATTTCTCTTTGATTAAGCATATTTAGCATGCACGAACTTGTTTATCTTTGATTAATTAATGCAACGCATATGTTTGTCTTGAATAAATCCATTCGTTTCACTCATTCAAAAAAAACGTTTTCATAAATCATAATGCCAACTTTACCCGATCTCTTGTTCTGATGGAGAATTGGGGGGAGGATGACGAACCTAAAACGTTAGATTTCTTGTCGTATGCTTTCAATTAAAACCCGCTGATGATGTAAGGCATTGTTTCAAATCCCATACACTGGAGATATAAGGATGATAATCCCTCGTTAACCTCTTTGAGCCTTGAAGTAGGAGTTTTTCTTTCTTTTAGGAACCTTCATCCTAACCTGGGGCGGGGTAGGTTTCAGTTAAACCGATTGAGCGCTTAGACTCTAAAAAAGGAAGAGCAAACCTTCGAGAATTTATCCTTAGCATCTTAAGAAGTCCAATACAATGACTATCCCTCGGTTACCTAAGGAGTGGGGCAGTCACGAGCCTTTCAAAAGATTTACACGACTTGTGCATAAAAAAATATTCAAAAAAATAAGAGCCCGCTAAGTCAAAACCTATGAAGGAGACTTAGGCAAAACTGGGGCATCCCGCTGGACTCCAAAGTCAAATCAATAGACGCTGTCCAGGCAAAAGTTAGGGAATAAGAGCAACAAACCAGTAGTTTTTTTAGAATCCCTATAAAGAACAAAGTCGTGTGATCGAATTGCCATTAGAAATAGGTGAGTGACTGCCATGGCCAAAGCCTTGATAAGTTCTCGACCATAGCAAATCCGCTTGAGATATGAGCGTTCGTATCCGATTAACTGAATTAGGATTGGAGAACATCACGAAGAAGGGGTGGGTACAAATATAACTCTGAGCCTTTATCCTTTTGTTTCTTAAACCGTGAACCGAGCCACGATACAACCTTTAAAAGACCTAATTGAAGTAGGACTTCGGTTGAAAGCATACTCGACAAGATCACGTTTCCTGACTCCTACGAGCTATGCTCAGAAAAATTCATGTTGGCATTATGATTAAAACTTATATCCTGACTAGTGATTTCGGTCACAAGTTATCGCGATATCTTTTTCAAAACAAAAATTCAAGACAAATATATGTGTACATTGACAAGCTCAGGATAGGCATTTCAGGCATGATGACTTTGCTTGATATCTTAGAGATTTACATATGAACATAACCCGTGGAACTTGAAGATCCTGCTAAACGGGGGCAGGCAGTTTCCCAGTTCGCTTACCAACGCGAGGCTGACGTTCTTAAGAGCTATTTCTCAAAGATTTCGTCGTAACACGCTTAATTTGGGCCAGACCTGACGAATCTCTCAAAGAGTTTGAGAACAATGGGGCAACCCGACTCAGTGTTCTCTATAAAATCCTCTTGAGATGACCCTACCTCACAACGCAAATATCCTGGGGCACCGTGTTTTTTTAAAAGAAAGGAAACAAATGGCGACTACTATAAGGTCCTTCAAGAGCAAACCCATGTGGTTTCACAACTTTTCTTCATGCACCCGATGGATTTTACTCACGGTGACCTTCATTCCCCAGTAAATCTCAGTGTTGCAACAGGCCCCTAAACTATTGCCTCATCACAGTCCCCAGAGAGACTATAAGCTGACAACTTTTTCTGGGGTAACTCGAAAGTGTCCCTCAGGTTTTCTTCTCCCCATGAGAAGACGTGATACTGTGCACCCAAGCAGATTACTTTTTCCCCAGAGAATTCAGAACTTTAAAACCAGATTTGGTTCTACCATTGATCCTTCTCACCCATGATTGACGTATTGGTTGCAGAGAACGCAGGGTATCTCCGTCGAGATGTTTATTTCATCTGTCGTCCCGTCTCTAGTCTGTTTCGTCAGCATACGCAAGGGCATAAGCACCACATGCCTATTTCATATATCCAGTTCACATACTCATTACATACTCATTTCATAACATCCTGCATATTTAACTACATACATAGACATTAACATACGCAGTAACATATGCATTAGCATTCACAGGTTCATTGTGTCTCGCCATCATTGGTTGTTACCGCCGAGTAACTGGGTTGGTCCATTCTCTCCAAATAGATTGTCAGCCCTAAGCATAAAATACATATGTGTTTCCAAGTTTCCCTACAAAGCTCATTCCTCGTGGATGATGGTTACTTCAGCTATCTTTCTTCTCCAAGATAAGATATTTACCCTTCGAGATCATTCCCTCGATGGAGTCTTGATTACCAGTCTTCTTTCTAGCTCGATCCTAGATTGAATCTCAGTCTTGTCGGTCGTCGAGCCCAACCGGACGTGCATTTATTTTGCACCGTTTAAAATTTTCACCATACCTTGGCAGATACGCGACTGTTCTCGCCTGAGAAGCTTATCACTGTACCCGGATGTGCATTTATTTTGCACTATCTTTCAATAGAATCAATCACGATCCTTTACAGGTACACGCCAGTTCACGCCTAGAAAATCTATCAGTACATCTTACAGCATCGGTATGCAACTGTTCTCGCCTGAGAAGCCTATCGGTACAACACTTTACAATCCTACAGCATCGGTATGCAACTGTTCTCGCCTGAGAAGCCTATCGATATCACAACCATACACAACGGGATATGCAACAGTTCTCGCCAAGAGAAGCTTATCACAACATTTTACAATCGATCAGCAATAGTTCTCGCAAGAGAAGCTTATCACAATCGATCAGCAACAGTTCTCGGTTAAGAAGCTTATCGTAACATTCTTCAGCAACGGTATGCAACTGTTCTCGCCTGAGAAGCCTATCGATATAACAATCCTACATCTTACAGCATCGGTATGCGACAGTTCTCACAAGAGAAGCTTATCACAATCGATCAGCAACAGTTCTCGCCAAGAGAAGCTTATCACAACATTTTACAATCGATCAGCAACAGTTCTCACAAGAGAAGCTTATCACAATCGATCAGCAACAGTTCTCGGTTAAGAAGCTTATCGTAACGTTCTTCAGCAACGGTATGCAACAGTTCTCCGCCGAGAAGCTCATCATCATCTGTTATCACCTCTACAAGCAGTTCTTACATGAGAAGCTTATTATTGCCACTCTTGCAAATAAGCGACATTTCTCGCCTGCGAAGCTGATCCTATCTTCGTTATGACTCGCAGCAAATGGCCATCTCCATCGAGCAGTTGGGCTTCCATTTTCCTTGTCGTCTTGAAGTATGGGGAGGTTTGAACCGAATCATATTCTGGAGAGCACAGATCTTGAATTATGAAGAAGTTCATTTACCCTTTAGTAAAAGAAGGAGCAGAATCATATTCAGGAGAGCACAGATCTTGAAGTATGAAGAAGTTCGTTTACCCTTTAGTAAAAGAAGGAGCCAAATCATATTCAGGAGAGCACAGATCTTGAAGTATGAGGAAGTTCAGTTTACCCTTTAGCAAAAGAAGAAGCGGAATCATACCCGACGCGCTGTCCTCGGAAGTATGAAGAAGTTTATTTTATCCTTTAGTAAAAGAAGAATCTGAAACGTATTCCAGGCACCGACCTTAAATACGAGGAGATTTATTTATCAGATAAGCAGCAGCCTCTTTATTTGAGTGTTTATCCGTTTTGGCATGTAAGTCCCTTCCAACGATAAGTGACAGTTCTCCCTCGAGAAGCTTATCAGGGCATTTCCCATCAAAGCCCATTTATTTTGGCATACAACCGGTTTTTACCCTGTATATATGATATGGATTTCTGAAAAGTCCATTCGATCCCATCACGAAGGATAGTTTATAGAAGCTTGGATGTTATTCTTTGCTCAATGCTCCAGCATTCTGTAATCGATCTTGCAGTCGTGTAGATCCAGTCTTATTGTTAGATATTCCCCAAGTGGAGGCCGTCTCATAGGTGCCATCTCCATTTAGGATCATGTTCTAACCACTTTAAGTCCATTTATTTTGGCATACAGCCGGTTCTTTTAACCCTGTATATTTGCTACGGATTCCCGAAAAGTCCGTTTGATCCTGTCACGAGGGATAGTTTATAGAAGCTTGGATGTTATTCTTTGCTCAATGCTCCAGCATTCTGTGATCGATCTTGCAGTCGTACATGATCCAGTTTTACTTTTAGATTCCCCAGTGGAGGCCGTCTCATAGGTGCCATCTCCATTTGAGAATCTCGTCCAGTTCTAAAAATGACAATTGGTCGTGTTCGCACCAGTTGACCATCATTTTAGAATTCCCCAGTGTTGTACTGTGTCCCAGCGCGTCGTTTTCCCCAGTGTGTTCTTCTCGTAGCGTCTGTCCCTGTGTCGTCGTATTCGTCAGCATTTTTGCAATTCATCATTCCAGCATATGCATCATATCATTGTTTGCATTAGTCTGTTCTCGTTTTGTCTATAGCATTGCATATCGCCACATATAAGGGCAAAATTTTCGGTTATCTATATTTAAATCCCTCCACCATGATTCCTCGAGTCTCCGCCACTCAAATCATCCGGTGTAGCTATTTAAATAGGGGCAACTGTAATACCCCAAATTTTACCCTTTCTTTTTTATTTTTATTTTAAATTCTTATTAACTTAATAAATTAACCCTTTTTTTTAGATCTTATTTTTTTAACTAATAATAATTTAATTAACCTTTTTTATAACTTTACTAATGTTTGTTTATTAACTTTTTTTTATTTAGTTTATTTATTTAAATCATTTTAAGCTCTTCTTACTAACTTTTAGGATTTAGATTAAAATTTAACTTTTTTTTTCTTTTCTTTAAGAGTAAATTTTTTTTATAACCTTTTTTAAATTAATTTCTAACACATTTTTTTAATCAAATTCTAATACTTTTTTTAAAATAAAAATCTAACTTCTTTTTAAAATTAAATCTTTTTTCTAACTTCTTTTTAAAATTAAATCTTTTTTCTAACTCCTTTTTAAAGCTAAATCTTTTTTTCTAACTTTGTTAAAGTTAAATATTTTTTTCTAACTCCTTTTTAAAGTTAAATCTTTTTTCTAACTTTTATAAAGTTAAATCTTTTTTTCTAACTTTTTAAAAAAAATTAAATCTTTTTTTCTCTAACTTCTTTTTAAAATTAAATCTTTTTTTTCTCTAACTTCTTTTTAAAATTAAATCGTTTTTTCTAACTATTTTAAAAATTAAATCTAACCTTTTTTTTATAAATTAAATCTATCCTTTTTTTTTAAAATTAAATCTAAATCTTTTTTGACACCATCTTTTTTTCAAATTAAAATTCTAAATTCCTTTTAAAATTAAATTCTAATGCCATTTTATTTTCTTTTTTAAAATTAAGATCTAAATTCCTTTTAAAATTAAATTCTAACAGTTTTTAAAATAATTCTAACACTTTTTTAAATCAACATTCAAATATATTTATTTTAAAATTCTAACTCATTTTTTTAAACTTAAAACTCTAATTTTTATTTAACTTGAAACTATAACTTTCTTTGCTAACATTTTTAAATTTAAATCCCAACACTTTTTTTTAATCAAATCCAATCCCAATGAATCACAGATGGAGCAAAATCAAATCAATCAGATCATGTCATCATCATAAGAAAATCAGATCTAAATATCAACATCACCATCATTGAATCAAATCTGAAATCATCATAAAGATATTCAAATCAAATGAAATGAACAAGATAAAACCTAGGTGCAGATAGCAAGCATGTCCAGTTCAGATTTCATATGGGCTAAAAACGGGGGTGTGGATAGTCACGCGTGCTGGGCCCAATTAATCAGAAAAACAATTAATGAAATGAAAAGAAAAAAGAGAAAGAAGCGGTGCGAATAGAAATGATATGTAGTTCAAAACCAAGTGGGCCACGAAAATGGGGTGTGGGAAGCAATCCAGCCCAAAGTTCCTTTAATGAAACGGAGCGTTTCATGATTCAGGGTTTCCCTCTTCAATTTAAATCAAATCTGGTCCGTCAGATCTTAATCTCAGTCAATGGTCCTCTCACGATCCAATGGCTATGAACTCACCACTAACCTCCAGCTAGGGTTTGCTGCAACTTCTCCATGGAAACAGAACTCCATACACAAACTTCCATCCATTCGTGCTCTCTCATTTCTTGCTCAAAATTAACAATCCAAAGCCCTAACATGCTCCATTTTTCATGCTGAATACAACCATAGCCCTAGATTACACTGAAACCTCCTCCAACATGAAACACGATTCAAGATTGAAATTATGGTCAATCCTCAACTTCAACAATTCTTGGATTTTCTTGCATCAGAATACTCACCAACTCACACTGAATGAAATTAGTTATCTAATTCATGCTATGCCTCATTATTCCACGAGTTCTTGATCATCAAAGAAATGGTGTCCAATATTCAATCTTCATCAATTGATCCCTAACTCTCCAAAATCCATCTCCTATTGGTCTCTAACATTTCTACACTAACAATTCTACCTAAAGATGCATAAATCATGATGTAATGGAGAATTTGCAAACCTGGTATTTCTTGATCAACAGATAGTGAAAACCTTCACTTCAAGCCTTGAAATTCTTCAGAAAGTTTCCTTGGATGCTAATCTTGCTACTGTTTGCAAAAACTTTGAGGGAGAGTGCTTGAATCTCAGAATTCGATTCTGACTTGCTACCTTGAAAATTCAATTGCCAACTTCTCAATTCACCATGGATTTGCTCCCAAATTGATCTGCACAGCTTCACTATGATCTATGGAATGTGTTTAGATGGAAAGAATGAATGGAAATGGTTCAGAATAGGGAATTCACTTTCAACTTGCAATGTGTCGCTTGCGCGAAAATAAGGTGCCGGCAGAACAGAAGAGTCGCCACCTTTCGTTATTTATCCCTCAGAGCGGGAAAGGAAACGATCGGAAAAACCTGACGAAAAAGGGTAAGATAAGGTCGTCGCAACCGTTGTCTGGATTCGGGAGTCGGTTACACAAGGGGAAGGTATTAGCACCCCTCACGTCCGTCGTACTCGACGGGATCCATGCTTGTTGCGTTTACTTGGACGGGTTGGTTTTATTCTATCTACTTATCAAGGCTGGTTAAAAAGAAAAGAAAAATGACTCGGCAAAGCGTCGCGCTTTGTGCCTACGTATTCTCATCAGAGAATGAGAAATCAGAGTCAACGTAGTTCGGCCTACGACGGGTTATGGGGGAAGGTAGCTCGCCAATACATCAGTATTGTGCCTACGTACTCTCAACAGGTATGAGAGATCAGAGCTTACGTAGTTCGGGAAACTACGGTTTATTTCCTGTCTTTTACGAAAGAAGTGTTTTTTATTGTGTTTGCGATCTCAATCGCACTAGAGACTATGACCTGAGAGTGAATGCGTCGCATGTCACCCAAAGGGTACCATACTAAACATCCAGACTGTCGAAAAGAAGCTCTCCCACAACCCTTTCTCAGATAGCTTAAGGCTCGTAACGTACGAAAGAAATCATTCATGATTACTGTATCTTAAGCTGTTTTGAGATGAGAAGAGAACAGGCCCAACTAGGAGGGAGACTATCAAGTCCTACTGTTGTCATGCCAAGGATTCATCCTATGGTTGAGGTTTGAACAGGGAACTCCTAGAAGTTGTCATGCATAGGTTTCAACCTAAAGTTCTATCATCAATTCCTTATCAAAGGAAATGAGAGTCCTAAGGGATAATGTCAATGATACACCAAAACAGACAAAGCATCAGCTTAACGGTAAAATGCATGCAATGCAAGTGAGGGAGGAAATGTGTGTGGGCCTTCAGCCTCCACAAGCTCATCTCAACCTCAAGCCAGAATGGATAACAGTAATCATACTGAAACACAAAACATGCTATTAAGCAATAACAGTAAACTGCAATCATACAGAAGAAAATGAAATAAAATGCCATCAGACAAACAAACCACATGGGCAAGGGAGCTGGGCTCTACCGAATACCCGCAAGCAAAGCCACACAGTAACAATACAAGCAGAGGGAGCAACTCAACCTCTAGTGCAATCATGCTCCTAGATTCTACCTATTCTAGATATGAACTTATTCTAATGCATCAAGCAAGTCAAACAAAACACATCAATACAGCAAAGAAAAGAAAGCAGATCAACTCCTCTCTCAACCTCAAGCTTCAGCTCTTCCAACAGCAACTCCGTCTTCAGACTTCAATCACTTTTGACAAATATTAATTTGCTTTTCCAGGTTTCAACCCTTCAATATAAGTCTCAACTCATCTTCTCTTCAAGCTTCAGCTTCTTGATCAGCTCCACCTCCAGGCTTCACTATCAATCATAAGTATCAACTTGGCTCCTTCAGGATCTCCAGGTATCAAAGTAAGTATCAACTTCCTTTGTTCTTCAAGCTTCAGCTCTTCAGAATCAATCTCAATCACTTAGAAGTGTCAACTTCATCCTTCAGTCTTTACTTCATCTTCAGGGGTCTTCAAGTATCAACTTGCTCTTGTTGCTCTTCAAGCTTCAGCTGGAATGGCAATGCTCAAGGATTCATCCTTTTCTACACTCTTCATTGAAGTCTTCATCTTCAAGCCCAAGCTCAACATCTCTCAAGACAATCAAACCAGAGGAAATCACTTACTGGATAAGCTGGGGGATATTGAACTGCTTACTGACCACCAAAGGTGACCTATAAGGGTTCAACATCAAAGGAATGGTTCCCTCAAAAGTTCTACTTCCTAGGTACATCACTTATCCCTCCAAAGGAGAGAGGTGTATACCATGGAAGGACCTTGAATCATAGGGAGGAATGGAGGTGAAAGATACCATCCATGTTTAAGAAAGAATTTAACTAAGTCTAAGCTCTTCCTAATCCCTAACCCTAAAACAACAACAAGACAAATAAGATCAAGCTCTCAAGATCCTTAATCAATCTTCAAGTCTTCTGCTATGCTCCTCAATGCTTCTTAGAACAATACCAAGCTCTCCAAACCCACAAAGCAAAGCAAACAACCATACAAGCCCCCAAGGGCAACACAAACAATCATCAACTATAAAAATCATCTAAAAATAGTATACTACTATATTAAATCCTAATATAATTTCTAAGGGATCCTACATACCTACCCTTAATACCCTATATGTCCCATAGTCTAACTTGTCCTAAAAACCCAAAATTCTAGTGTTATTATGGCCCTATGTTGAAGTTTGACCTAATTCTACACAACCTAATGTCATCTAATCAAAACTATCCTAAAATTCATCACAAAATTACGGAATAAATCCAGGGGGAAGCTAAAGCTTATATCTAACTATCCTAAAAAGAATGGTCTAAAAATACTAAGGGAACTACCTAAACAAAATTCTACAAATTCATGGATCAACATAAAAGAAATAAAATGCAATAAAAGTAGAAAATATACAAAAAAATACTAAAAATGCATGAAAGGAAAATATTTTTATTTTATATTTTTCTTGACAAAAATATGAAATGGGAGCGAAAATTCCCATTAAAAAATATTTAATTTTCAAATTGATATGATTTTTACAAGATTGAAATAAAATGGAGAAAAATAAAATCAAAATATGAAGGGGTGGGTGCATCTAGCAAGGCAATGCAGTTCAATTATCATATGGACCCAGAATGGGGGTTCAGACAGCAAAGCGCTAGGCCCAAAATTAAATCAGAAAAACAAATGAAAATAACAAAGAAAAATAAAAAGATTAGGTGTGAAAAGTAAAGGATTCTAGTTCAAAATTGATTGGGCCTCACGTGTGGGGTGTAGATATCACAAGATCACTTAAGCCCATGACCAAACTTAAATGGAACGCTGCGTTTTGCCTTGTGCTTCAGACTTTCTTCTTCACACGCGAGAATAGATCTCAGCCCTCAGATCTTGGTCCCAGTCAAAGTCAGCGTGTGATCCAATGGTGTCATGATCGTCTTCTCCAATTTCAAATTTCTGGAGGGAGACCTCCATTAAAACAGAGCTTCAGCTCCTCCTTTCTCCTCATTCAAATACCCTCAAAACCTCATCAAAATCCAAAATGTAAAACCCTAACATGCTCCATTTTCCACACTGAATCCAATCATGATCTCAAATCCTGTTGAATCTCACTCAAACTCCAAACACGAATCAAACCTCAAATTATGCTCGAACATCAAAACTCAAGATTCTTGAAATTGCTTACACTAAAATGTTCACCTCCTATCACTGATCAATTTCCACTAAAGAACTAAGATTATCACTCAAGATTCAGGAGTTCTTGGTCCAAACAGAAATCTTGTCAACAACAAAACCATCACCAATTCTCTTCAAACTTTCTAGAAATGATCTCCTAGTGATTTCTAACCATTCTAACCTATCAAATCTAATCAATCATGCATAAATTAAGGTGCACGAAGAAAGTTGCAAACCTGGTAAAATCGAGTGAACAGATGGAGAAATCCTTCAATTCAGGCCTTCAATCTTTCCCAATTCCTTCACTGAGTAGTCTTCTAGCTTCTGTATGCAAAAAGAATGGCTGAAAATGCTTGATTCTTGGAAACCGATCTTGAATTGCAGAGGTGAAAATCCAAAAGCTCATGCACGATTCATCAATGGAATTGCCCTCAATTTGATCTGCACACCTTCACTAGGATGTATAGAATGTGTTTGTGTGGAAAGAATGAATGGAAATGAAGGAGAATGAGGAAATGGAACTTGACTTGCAATGGAAGATTCTTGATCTTACTCTCTCTTCTCTGCACCAATTCTCACCAACCTTGCATCTGAGCAAGTTACATATGTTATATAGAGTGGTTTAGAATCATCTAGAACCATCTAGGATCATCCAATGAGTATTTGGAAATCTCATGTCATGACATTTTGATTTCAATTCTCCTTACATGCTATCTCATGCCAAGCTTCTTGTAACCTTTGATTCTGACTTGAAATTCTCCCCATATGAGATTTATGATAAGTTACAATGCATAACCAACTTGTACATTGAGTTCTGTTGAGTTTTGCTTTGGTACCTTAACATGCAAGTAAGCCATTTCCAAAGCAGCCCTATGATCCAAGCCTCAAATCAAAATTGTGGCTGAACCATTGTTCTTAGAATGTCATTTGGAGTCAAAATGACCTATTATATGACATGGTTTCGATTTATAGCTTGTGATTTCCAATTTTCAATTTCACCTTAATTAACTTATGCCTCCATTTTAGGCCATTTTTATCACTTTTTGATACAAGCCTTTTCAACATCTCATGACCTCCTTAATAGCCTTAAAACATCATTCTAAGCAAGTTTTATGTTGAAGATTTTTCCATTTGAAGCTTGGAAATAGGAGATATGGCCTTATGCTTGAAATGACCTATAACTTCCAAATGACCAAAATGCCCTTGACTTGTCAAAGCCATAAGTTGAGTTCTACAAATCCTATCAAGGACTTATAGTACTCTCTATAAATCTAAGAAGATGCTATACAACATTCATGTTGACCAAGGGTTCATAGGAATCATCCTACTAGGGCAAAAGTTGGATGCAAGTTGGGTGACTTTCAAGGACCCAGATTCACATACCTCAGATGACCTGTAATATGTCAAAGTCATAACTTGAGCTCTACAAATCCTATCAAGGACTTTTAGTACTCAAATTAAAGCTAAGAACAAGCTCTACAACATTCATGTTATGGGGAAGATGAGATGACAATCACATCTTGAGCTAAACTGCCTTGAAGATAGGGATCAAACTAGGGGATTTTACACTGTCCATCCTTAGAAACCCTAGCTTAAAACTTCTCAAACTCCTCAATCATGATGAGTTGGTCTAGGAATCATCCTTATAGCATCTCAATACATCATTCCATGATCACATAGCTCTTGGATTAGGTCTCAACCCTCTCCAAATCATCAGTTGACCTAGGGTTGACCCAATCAAACCCTAATTCCACCACTCATGGCTGAATCTTCTGAATTCTTGCACAATGACCTCTCTAGGTTTCATGATGGCTTTCAAGACATCTCATAAGCTTTCTCAAAGCTTCAAGTCCATCCTCATAGTCTCAGAATCATCTGAGGAGCTCCCACAATTCTCAAGTTATGAGACACACAACCTTGGTTTCAACCAATCTCTCTGAGGATCTCTTGACTTTTCTGACAAAGATATCAACCTTTGGACACTTGAATAACCTTCCTGGCTAGCTTCAAAGCCTCATACAACTCTTGATGGGTAAATAAATGTTGGTCAAATTTTGGGGTGCAACAGCTGCCCCTATTCAAACGGCTTGAACCTGATTGGGTGAGGCGAACGGCTCTCAGCCAATCATGGTGCGAGACGGTTGAATACCGATAAACCCAGAAATTTGCCAACTGCACAAGTACTCTGGCAGGAACAAATCTTCGAAACCTGAAATGATAGCTGTACGGCAACTAGCTGGAGACATACTGATCTGAACCTTGTCGTCCGTTATCCACATTAAATTTCTCCATCATTGTCGTCAGACATCTGACCTCGCCGTCAGGCAACCAAAACACCCAACATCACCGCTGGAGAACTAAAGAATCTGACATCGCCGTCGGACAACCAAGACACTCAACATCACCGCTGGAGAACTAAAGAATCTGACATCGCCGCCAGAAACAAACATCCACCATCGCCGCTGGAGCTACTAAAGAATCTGACATCGCCGTCGGACAACCATCTAACCTCGCCGCTGGAGAACTAAATCACCTGACATCGCTGCCAACCAAACATAGCTCTGAGAAACACCCGACATCTCCGTCAGGTACTCAACATAATCTGACTTCGCCATCAACACTCAACATCGTCTGACCTCGCCGTCAGGGTGAAGAAACTCCATTGGGGAATTGGTCACACGGTAACCGGTAATACCTAGTCGATCATGCCATCAGGCACTCAAAGAACACTGTCGGGCATCAGCCGGAATTCAACCATCAGGTTGATCATGCCATCAGGCATTCAAAGAAACTGTCGGGCATCAGCCGGACTTCAACCATCAGGTTGATCATGCCATCAGGCATTCCGCATCAGCTGAGAGAACTACTTCATTAACATGGTCAGACTTCATTCATGGAGTCTTCAAGGGAGATTTCAACTTCGCTGTTAGAAAACCTACTGGGGAGGACGCTTCGTCGCTGGGGATTCTGGAGAACTATCAAGTAACTCTGCTTCGGGGGTCCAGAAATCATTCTGGATGAATCAACTCTGCTGAGGACTTCAAGAATCATCTTGGGCAAGTAACTCCGTCGGAGACCTTCAAGAATTATCTTGCACCGGTAACCATTTTGGAGCTTTCAGGAATCATCCTGAGCGAACACTTTGTTGGGGATTTCAGGAATCATCCTGGGCAACCTTTACTGGGGACTCTTAGCATCGGCTTGAGCAACCAATTCTGGAGACTGCACTGGGTACTTAAGAATCATCTTAAGCAAACAACCCTGCTGAGGAATTCAAGAATCATCTTGAACCGAAGCCTTCGCTGGGGATCCCAAGAATCATCTTGAGCAAGTGACTTCGTTGGGGAGAATGTCAGGAATCATCTTGAGCAATCAATTCTGCGGCGGAACACCTGCAAAACAAGAATGGTAACAACCTAGATCATGTTTATTATGCATATGCTTCGGCAATGGCGCAATGCTCCACACGGTGGAAATGCTATGCGTTTATGATAAATGCTATGCAATCATGCATAATGATGCGATCCCGTCAGCAAAATAAATGCTGAAGGGGAAATCCTCCTGTCAAGGAGAGAGAACTACTCAGATAGAGGAATCATCCTGCTGAGGAGAACAGAGTCACGCCAATCTCAATTGGACTCCGCAGGGGACACAACTTCAGTTGACTGCTGCGGGGGAAACAACTTCAGTTGATTGCTGCAGGGGGACGAAGCTCTGCGAGAACCTGGACCTGCTGAGGGAAAGCGATGTCAATCGCGGGATTAGACTGCGTGGCCTTCATGGCTACTTCTCTGGAGATAGGACTCTGTGGGGAAACAACTTCGGCTGTTCAACACTCTACTGGGGAAAACTAATCATGGCTTGAGCAGCTTCCAAGGATTCGTCTCTCTCGGGGATCTGCAAACTCAGCTGAGGAAGGAGAAATCGTTCTGCTTTGCTGGAGAGAGTACGACTCTGATGAGGAATTTCAATTCCGCTGGGGAAGAAGGAATCATCCGACTTCGGGGGAGAGTACGACTCTGGTGGGGAATTTCAATTCCGCTGGAGACTTCAGTCTTGCACCATCAGTTGCTGCACACTTCAGTGTACGCATAGTTTCCTATGAAACCTGCACTTGTGACCCGGTGCTAGGGGAGTGAATTCATGCTTCGGCGCCTGACTCAGCTGAGGAGATGACGTTCCTTCAGGATACATCAGATTGGGGAGAGAATCATCTCTGCCTGGGGAGACATATCAATGCTCACGATCTCGCGTTCAGACTCTGCAGGGAGAGGCTACTGAACTCTGCTGGAGAAGGAGGAATCATCCTGCTTCAGGGATGCGCACGACGCACTGTCTGGAATATGCTACACCTGTAACAACACAAACAAACAGACAAGATACCCTTTTCAAAGGGACCTATCAAGGTTATTATCTCGTGACAATGTTCAAGTAACTAATTGTTTCAACAATCAGTAGCCTAGGCCGGTAAGTTTATGTATGCATATTTTATCAAAAACATCGGCATTCTTTTTCGCAAACAAAACAGATAAATGCTAAACAGACAAACAGAATTGCTGAATAGTATGCATTTTATTGATAACGAACCCCTGAATGGGTAAGAATGTTTTACAACAGAGGCGAGCTCCTGGAATGAGGAAGCCGCGCAAAATAAAACATAAATATACATCAGTATATACAAATGTCGGCAACGAGGCGTAGACGAACACCATGAGTTGATCCCTCTATGACCCACTCGACTTCGATACTTCTCTGACGCTTCAGCTTCGGAAGAGATTGATTCAGATGAACGGCCCTCAGGTCTTCCAAACCACTAAACAAACAAAGTCCGCACGCGGAACGCAGTCATTTGCTTTTTCAAATCCCTAACTTTTGCGTGAACCGCCCTTTGCGGGTTTTCAGTTCACCGGGATACCCTTTTTTGCCGAAGCCGCCCAGTGTAGGTTTTCGACTTCGCGGGTGTACATTTTTTCAATTTATATCCCTAATTCTTGCCCGAACCTTTTATTCTGTTTTTGGTTTGCCAGGATGCCCCTTTTTTGCCTGGACTCTCCTTTTTTTTGTCCAGCGGGTCGCTTTCAAGCAAAGTATTTTTTAACTGCGTCCGCGTTCACCGGGGATGCAAAATCTTCACCATCCATCGTGGATAACAACAAAGCTCCTCCCGAGAAGACCTTGCTGACGACGTACGGACCTTCGTAATTCGGAGTCCATTTGCCCCGGTGATCGGAGTGTGGCGGAGGAATCTTCTTCAGGACGAGATCACCCGTCTGAAAGCTTCTAGGACGCACCTTTTTATCATAAGCTTTCTTCATTCGGCTTTGGTACAGACGACCAAACGCAATCGATGATAACCTCTTCTCGTCCATCAGGCTGAGTTGGTTCAGACGATTCGTAATCCATTCTGCCTCGTCGAGTTTCACATCAACCAAAACTCGCAAAGAAGGGATCTCCACTTCTAACGGTAGGACAACTTCCATACCATACACCAAGGAGAAAGGAGTTGCCCCGGTTGATGTACGTACCGTCGTACGATAAACGTGCAATACAAATGGCAGCATCTCGTGCCAATCATCTTCGGCCGGTAAGGAGATGAGTTGTGGTGTTCAATCTTGAAGCTCTGGCACAACTCCTTCATCATCTTGTTATTCAGATTCGAACCATTATCAGTAATGATCCGCTCGGGAATTCCGTAACGACAGATGATATCCCTCTTTATGAATTTAGCCACCACCTGCTTGGTCACGTTAGCATACGAGGCTGCCTCCACCCACTTGGTGAAGTAGTCGATAGCTACCAGAATGAAGCGATGACCGTTAGATGCAGTGGGCTCGATCTTGCCTATCATGTCGATGCCCCACATGGAGAACGGCCACAGGGAGGACATGACATTTAACGGGCACGGCGGCACATGAACTTTATCAGCATAAATCTGGCATTTATGACATCTCTTCGCAAATTTAAAGCAATCCGACTCCATCATCAGCCAGTAGTACCTTGCTCTCAGGATCTTTCTCGTCATAGCATGCCCGCCGGCGTGCGTACCAAATGTGCCCTCATGGACTTCTTCCATGAGCATACTCGCCTCTTTCTCATCTACACATCTGAGTAACACGAGATCGTGGTTTCTCTTATACAACACTCCATCAGGATTGAGATAAAAGTTTCCAGACAGCCTCCTCAGAGTCTTCTTATCCTGGGTTGACGCACCTGCAGGATACTCCTTAGTCATAAGGAAAGTCTGGATGTCATGGAACCATGGCTTGCCGTCGGCGGCTTCCTCGATTGCAAAGACAAACGCATGTCTATCAAGACGCGAAAGGACAATTCTTGGAGCCTCATTCCAAAAATTGACTTTATACATTGAAGCCAATGTGGCTAAGGCGTCAGCCATTTGATTCTCCGCTCTGGGCACATGATGGAGTTCCACTCGATCAAAGAACGGAAGTAGCCTTCTGGCATAATTCATGTACGACACCAAATTCGATTGACGAGTCTCCCACTCCCCTTTAATTTGGTTGATCACAAGCGCTGAGTCACCATATACGTCTAGATTCTTGATTCTCAAATCAATTGCCTCTTCTAGACCCATGATGCATGCTTCGTACTTCGCCTCATTGTTGGTGACTGGAAACGTCAGTCTCACAGTAAACGGGATATGGGATCCGTGGGGAGTCGTGATGATAGCCCCGATGCCACTTCCATAGGAATTAACCGCTCCGTCGAATATCAATTTCCACTGGGGTTTCCTATCTGGCCCCTCATCGGGCAACGGCTCATCGCAATCCTTCGCTTTGAGAAACATGATGTCCTCGTCAGGGAATTCAAATTTCATCGGCTGGTAATCCTCGATCGGCTGTTCGGCAAGGTAATCAGACAATACGCTTCCCTTGATGGCCTTCTGGGAAACGTACTGAATATCATATTCCATTAACACCATTTGCCATCTGGCAATCCTGCCCGAAAGAGCCTGCTTCTCGAAGACGTACTTAATCGGATCCATCTTCGAAATTAGCATGGTGGTGTGATTGAGCATGTACTGTCGTAGACGTTTGGCAGCCCAGGCTAGTGCACAACACGTCTTCTCCAGCATCGAGTAGCGAGATTCACAGTCCGTGAACTTTTTACTCAAGTAGTAAATGGCATGCTCCTTTCTGCCCGTCTCGTCGTGCTGACCGAGAACACACCCCATACTATTCTCAAGAACTGTCAAGTACATGATTAAAGGTCGTCCGGCCACTGGGGGTATCAAGATTGAAGGTTCTTGAAGATACTGCTTTATCTTGTCGAATGCCTTTTGGCAATCTTCATTCCAGATAATCGCCTGATCTTTCTTTAAAAGCTTGAACATCGGTTCACACGTGGCCGTGAGTTGAGAGATAAACCTTGCAATGTAGTTTATTTTGCCCAAGAAACCACGAACTTCTTTTTCTGTTTTTGGCGCTGGCATTTCTTGAATTGCTTTTATTTTCGCAGGATCTACCTCGATGCCTCTTTCACTCACAATAAACCCCAGTAACTTTCCGGACCGTACTCCGAAAGTACATTTGTTAGGATTCAGCCTCAACCTGAACTTCCTAAGCCTCTCAAAAAGCTTCAATAAGTTGACCAGATGCTCTTCCTCCGTTTGGGACTTCGTAATCATGTCATCAACATAGACTTCAATCTCATGATGAATCATGTCATGAAACAAAGTTACCATTGCTCGTTGGTAAGTGGCCCCTGCGTTCTTCAGACCGAAGGGCATTACCTTATAGCAAAATGTTCCCCAGGGGGTGATAAACGTCATTTTCTCCATGTCCTCCGGCGCCATCTTGATCTGATTGTAACCGGAGAAGCCATCCATGAACGAAAACACGGAGAACTGGGCTGTGTTGTCGACCAACACGTCGATATGAGGCAACGGGAAATCATCTTTAGGGATCGCCCTATTCAAATCCCGATAATCGACACACATGCGTACCTTACCGTCCTTCTTCGGTACAGGCACTATGTTGGCGACCCACGGAGGGTAAGTGGTGACCGCTAAGAAGCCAGCATCAAGCTGTTTCTGCACTTCTTCTTTGATCTTAACGGCCTTGTCTGGTCGTGTCCTCCTAAGCTTCTGCTTAACGGGAGGACAATCTTCCCGCAGCGGCAAGTGGTGGACCACGATGTCCGTGTCAAGTCCGGGCATATCTTCGTACGACCAAGCAAAGACGTCACTATACTCTCTTAGCATCTCGACCAATCTCTGCTTGACGTCACTCTGCAATGCAGCCCCTATCCTGACGTTTCTGACGAGTTCTTCAGAACCCAGATTCACGATCTCGATTTCCTCTTCATGAGGCAGAATAACTTTCTCCTCTTGTTTCAACAAGCGGGCCAACTCTTCAGGAAGGTCTTCGTCTTCATCAATCTCTTCTTCGGCTTGATAGATCGGGCGATCGAAGTCGAAGTGAGCCGTAGAAGGTCCAGAGTCGATGTCATCTGTTATGTGGATCCTGCAATCACAAAGGTTAAGTTTAAAACAAAGATGTGCAGGTTAGCACAAACCCTGTTGCCATTTTACTGTTTTTCAAAACAAATATAAAATAGGAATAACATAGATCACAAAATTTGAATACGAAGAAAACGCCTTTGGTTTATTAACAAAATGCATGTACATAATCCAACAAGGCCCTGACAATAAAACCACTATGCCCCGGGTAGGACATAGGGTTCTACAATGATTGGAAAAAGTAAATCATTACTCTTCACTTGTCATCTGGATGATATCCTTGATGGTCCAATTGTGGAGGCCCTCGCCTGGCTTGCTTGGCTGTATCCAAGAGTCGAGGTCACAATCGCTATCCCCGCTGTCTTCAGACGTCGCGTTGATGCTTTCGAAGATCACTCCGCCACTGGTAAATTGGATCGGCCCTTTACCTCGAGACGCACTACTAGAAGAAGAGGACGAAGCTTCAGCTCCAGGAGAATATCCCAACCCAAACTTATCCTGCTTGTTGGGTATCTCCAAAATTCGCCCCCAGCCTGGGGTAGATCCAGCTTGGATAACGACCCGAGCTTCTTTGAACGAGGAGAGATTCATCTCTGGCTTCTCTGTGACTACAGGAGCTACTTCTTTCACCTTGACAGCTTCGAACGCTTGGCAAAGAGTCTCATGGATTTCGCCATCCATTTCCACATACTTAAAGGACGACAAATGGCTCACCATTATGTCCTCCTCGCCGCACACGGTTACGATGCTTCCCCCGACAGCATATTTGAGCTTTTGGTGCAACGTGGAGGTCACGGCACCAGCAACATGGATCCATGGCCGGCCCAAGAGACAACTGTAGGCAGGCATGATGTCCATAATATAAAAGACCGCGTCGAACGTTTCCGGACCGACTTGGATCGGCAGGGTCACCTCCCCGAAAACGTGGCGTTTAGTTCCGTCGAATGCCTTCACAACCAGATCACTGGGTGTGCAGAGCACTCCACGAGTGTCCAACTTCATTAACGCCTTCTTCAGAAGAACATTAAGCGACGAACCCGTGTCCACCAGCACGTGCGACATGATTGTGCCCCTACACTCTATCGAGATGTGCAGGGCGCTATTGTGATTCCTCCCTTTTGGTGTCAGCTCCAAGTCTGTGAATCCTAGCCCATTCCCAGCATTTACGTGGGCTACCACCTCTTCTAGCTGATTCACCGATATTTCTTGCGGTACGTAGGCAGCGTTCGACACCTTCAGCAACGCGTTGCGGTGCGCTTCAGAACACAGCAACAAGTATAGAATGGAAATCTTCGAAGGCGTCTGCTGGAGATGATCTACAATCTCGGCATCTTTGACAAGCAAGTCTTTTTCTACCCCACACGGGACTTCTTCGACGACTTTGCTTTTACCCTTATCGATCGCATCAGCTCTGACCGCTTTATCCGCTACGACCTCTGGCGGCGCAAATACTCTTCTGCTGCGAGTAATACCACTAATTCCTGCAAGATTCTCCGCAGTCGACCCATACGGTTCCAGCTCCAATTTCTGTCTGTTGCAATAGACTTCAGCCCCATAATGCCACGGAACGGCGTTAATGCTCTCGAATGGTATCGGCCCAGCTTTGGTAATAGTAATTGTAGGCGGTCTGGGGGCAGAAATAGTTATTGGCCAGCGAGGGATGGTGATGGTGGCGACTTCATCGGCCTGCTTCAGCACTACCTCTCCTGATCCACCTTCAGCCCTCCGGCTAAACTGCAGAATCCCCTCAGTCATCAGACTTTGAATTCCTTCTACCAACTGCTCACATCCATCAGAATGTGTGGCACAGTCCATGCATAGTTCTCCGCATCCTGGAAAGAACCCTCTTTTCAGCAACTTAGCTTTAACGAAGCTAAGCGGCGTCTTTAGATCCCTGACGTCAGTCAACAGATCTGCACTCTCTTCTTCGATAATGGCGTTCACACCCCCTCCCCTATGATTTGGCATAGGGTTCTTTGTGACATTGGGCACATTATCGGAGAAGTTGATGATCTTAGCATCCACCAAATCCTGCACCTTGTGCTTGAAGGCTTTGCAGTTCTCAATTGTGTGGCCTGGTGCCCCTGAGTGAAAATCGCAAGTGGCATTGGCATCGTACCCTGGTGGAGGTGCCCCTGTCAAGGGAGCCATTGTCCTCTTCTGGACTAACTGAAGTTGAAGCAAAGTCTGTAACAATTGCGCATACGACATGGGCGGTGCCTCGAAGTGACGGTTTTCCAAAGATGCCCGATTCTGGTATTTTCTATATCCCTGTTGATTCGGTTGCTGCTGCTGCTGCTGCGGAGCTGCCGGGATATTTATACTGGCTACCTGCTGTTGAGGGCCTTTGCCCTTCCTTCGAGCGTTGGTCACAGCGCTCACATCTCCTTCTCGCCTTTTACCAGCATAAGGTTTCTTTCCACCTCCTCCAGCTGAGGATGACTCACCTTGAATTTTCTCGATCTTGATTCCATTCTCGACGTGCTCACCCATGATAATGAGAGCCGAGAACGTCCCAGACATACCGCTGACTAACTTTTCATAGTAAACCCCTGGGAGGGTGGCAACAAACATTTGCACAAGCTCTCGTTCAACCATCGGCGGCTGAACCCGAGCTGCCAACTCACGCCACTGCTGGGCGTACTCCTTAAACCCTTCATTATTCCTCTGCGACAGGTTCTGCAGTTGGACTCGGTTTGGGGCCAAGTCGCTATTGTACTGGTAGTGGTGCACAAACGCTTCAGAGAGATCCTTCCATGTGCGCACACTAGTGGGCTCCAGACCCATGTACCACTCGAGGGATGGCCCGGAAAGACTGTCTTGGAAGAAGTGCATCAGCAACTTCTCGTCTTCGGAATGAGCAGACATCTTCCTGTAGTACGATCTCAGGTGGACACGAGGGCAAGTGGTGCCCTTATATTTTTCAAATTCAGGTACCCTGAACTTAGGAGGTACCTTGAAATCAGCAATTAATCCCAGCTTGGACACATCAACGCCCAAAGTATTCTGATTCTCGATATCTCTCATTTTATCTTCAAGTGCTTTGAATCTGAGTCGCGCTTCAGCATTCAGCTCCCCTTCAGCACCTCTTTGAGAGAACACATCATCCTGATGATCCTCAAGCCATGGCTGAGGCACCAACAGATTCCCGACGTCTGCATTGCCGTTGCCCGACCCGATATTGACATTAGCTCCCAGACTCCCATTACCGACGCCCGTCGTATTGAGTCCGATGTTGGCCATCACGTTGCCATTAGCACTGACGTTTCCCCCGGCCACGGGAACACCATTCTGCGGAGTTTCAACTGGTGGAGGAGTAGGCACGGTCCCACCGTGGAGCACGCCGTTGCTATCAACCCTGGAGATCAAAGGCTGAACCAAAGTTCTGAGCTGGTCCTGGCCGTTGGCGACCACTTGCATGAGCTCCATGAAGCGATCCATCCTTTTGCGGAGCTCCTGAACATCTGTTTGCACTTGATCCATGATTCTGGTCTGATTAGCTCTAGTCGAATAACGGTGAATTAGTCTCTAATCAATCCTGGAACCCCCGGAAACAACCTGGGACAACCTGTAAACCTGAAAAACCTAGTAAACACAGAAGGGTTAGGAAAAACAACAAAATGCTCATCATGCAAATGCTTCATGCAGGTGCATGCGTGTGTCTGTGTGTTAGGGAGATCTCCCCCGATCCTAGTGCCTGAGTGCCAGTGCTGATAATAATAATAAGAAGAAGTCTGGGTCCAATCATGGAAACAACAATCTCATATATAAAGAAAGCCTATCAAGGCGGTACATAGCATCAGCGAGTACAAGATGAATCAGCAGCGTGACCTCAGCCAACAAGCCTGGTGATGGTCAGCATACAACAATGACCAAAACAAAAGGAATACAAATAGTCAAGTACGGCCACGGGCGCGATACTCTTCTAACAACTCCTTCGTTTCTGGATGATCAGGCAGAGTGAGTAACCCCTCGACGAGTAATTCCCTTTGCACAATGGTATACTGAAGTCCTTCGACCGAACCCTCCCATGCTCCTTCGCCGAAGCAATCTTCTAATTTCCGCTTCTTGGACTCAAACGTCAGCTTGCGCTCCTTCAGGTTAGCGAGAGCTTTGTTGAGCTGGCCTTCGGCGGCATATCTGCGGGCGGTTTCCTCATCAAACCTCTTCTCACTGTCCTTCACCTGGGCTTCCAGATTGGAGATCTGTAGCATCAGCTTATCCTCCCGCTCTTTCCTGGTGGCCAGGGAAGCCTTCCAGTGCTGGTTGAACTTGGATATCCTCCGATATGCCTCGTCCAAGTGCTGTTTCTTCGTAGCCAGTACGTCATTGACAGCTTTGAAGTCTCGACCCATGCGCTCCCGCTCGGCTATCTGCTTAGTCAGGTTTGTACCTAGTTGGTTCACCAATTCTGTCTGCCTTTTGAAAGAATGAACGACTTCGTTCCTCTCGCTTCGGAGCTGAGCTAATTCCTACTCCAGTTCTTCGTTCGCCCGCTTCAATTCATCCCGCTCAGCTAACACCTAGTTATGCTGCTGAATGGGCATAGTAGTAGGCTCTTCAATCATTGGAGGGCTTTCTGGCTTGGCATGAGGGAACGGCATTCCTATAGCATCGGTCCTGGCTCTGATCCAAGTCAAATACGGAGGGTAGGCTTGACTATTGCTTTTTCCTAGCAATGGCTTTCCTCGCTTACTGATACCTGTTGCACCCTAAAATTTGCTCAACCTTATTCCTTGGATTTATGTTTCATCATCATTAGCATTTGCATATAGAGTCATGTACATAGACTAACCATTTGCATAGCATAAGCATAGCCAGTCATTCAACAGGGGACCAATCATTATTTTCATCTCTAGAGGCCTATCAAGAGGTTATTATCCCAATTCAGTCATATTCAAGTCATCAGGAAAGAATTTGAAAGCAAAGAGCTCAGCAGATCAAGCCTTGAGTCCATCTCTTAGCTGAGGGTACCTGAGGATCAACAAGAGGGTTCTGAGCTATGAAATGAAGACATGGAGAGCATCTAGACATTTTGAGAGACTTAAAAAGTCATTGGGAGAAGAAAACAAGTCATTGATGAAGGCACAAGAGCTATAGTTGAAGATAGTCGACTAGGGTTTCATCTGGGTCAACCCTAGGTCAACCCTAGGTCAATTGACTGACTTAAAAGAGCATTCAAGGCTATTGGAGAGATGTGGGGATCAACATTTGACATATGAAGAAGGATATGGAGATATGACAAGGAGAATTCAAGAGAAATCAAGGAGAAGAGGAGTTACTAAATTAGGGTTTCTCTGTAAAATCCCCTAGTTTAGGTCAAACTTCCAAGCAAGATAAGTCAAAATGCTAGCTTCAAATGGCTTCTTGGCCAACATGAAACTTGTAGAGGATCTCAATACCTTTAATTTGAGTGGTGGAAGACCTCAAGGAGATTTATAGAACTCAAGTTATGGTCCTTGCAAGTTACAGGTCATCTGGGGTGTCTGAATTTTTGTCTGTGAAAGTGACTTGACTTCCAAGCTAGTTTTGCCCCTCAAGGAGATTTCAAATGAATTCTTGGTCAACATAAGAGTTGTTCCTCATTGTCTTAGCTTTCTAGAATGGTATGGTATGCCTTCATATGATGTGGAGAACTCAACTTATGGTCTTGACAAGCAAAGGGTATTTTGGGCATTTGTGAATTACAGGTCATTTTAACCTATACCCAAAACTCATACAAGGAGGCCTCAAATGGAAAAACTTACAACATTAAACTTGCTCCAAATGGGATTTTGAGTCTAGAAAGAAGGTCACAAGTTATTGGAGAAGCTCATAGCATGATGTTACACAATTGGTCAAAATATGAACTAAAAAGGCATGTAAAGTGAATAATTTCAAGTTGGAAAATGGTTTGGGAGATTTACAAGTCCAAATGGAGACTTCCAATATATGATTTTGAATGGAAAAACAATTCTAAGAACAATGGTTCACACACTTTTTTGAGTTTAGAAGGAAAAAATGAAGTTATCCATGGTTGCTTATCATTTAAGAAACATAGTCCAAAATGGATCAAAATTTGAAAACAAGGGAATGTGCAAGATGGATCTAGAATGTTCATTTGGGGTCTATATATTCATGAAATGTGCATTGATCAAGGGTTGGCCTCATTTGCACCAAGATTTCTCACAAAATTTCTCACACTTTTTCATTGAAGTTTCATCACAATTCTCTCAAATTCTTCACCAAATCTTCATCATAATCAATTCAACTCCACTCCATCATCACCATAGATCATAATTGGAGCAAAATTTTGGTGTGAATCATCCATTTTTGATCACTTTTCTTCAAGAGCATTAAGATTGAAATCCAAGTGGATTGCATGATTCAAGCAAGGAAACTCCAAATTTGTGCATACAGAATCTATACCTGAGTAATTGGATCAAGATTCAAGCCTTGGAGGTCTCACATCATCATCTTCCATAACTGTTTCTCAAGATTTCTTACAAGGTAAGTTTTCCTTCAAACAGATCGATCTAGTTAGATATGCATAGTTTTATTAGTTTAGATGTGATCTAGGTTGTTAGTAGAACAATTAGGATGAGTTTAGTGCTGTTTAGTGATGATTGTTAACAGGTGTTCAAAACTTGATTGACATAGAACTCTTAGTATAATGCACTAGAAGCTTAGGTATTTGGTTCAGAATCATCACCATAGAGTGTAGTTTAATTGGTGTAAGTTCTAGCAAGAATGGTGAGGATGAGTTGCAAACCATTTTCATGGAATCAAGAACTTAGCGCGATCGGGTTGAGAGTTGTAGTGAGATTCAAAGTAAACCAGTGGTGCATTCGTGTAGAGGGAGAGATGCTGATGATTTTTCGCGTTTACATCGTGTGATTTGGTTGCCTAGAGAGTGAGAACGAGAGGCTTGAAGATTTGTGTGTGCAGGGAACTTTCATGGGGCAAACCCTAACTCTCATGACCATTTGGAGAAGACGAAATCACTGCCTTTGATTCCAGTTTGAAAAGTTGACTTATCCCATGTAATCTACGGCTGAGATTGAAACGGAATTAGGGAGGGAAATTCAAAAGCATGAAACGGTGTAGTTTCATTAAGTGGAATGACTTGGGCTTTGATCAATTGCTTTATGCACTCCCCCATATGAGTCCAATTGGTAATTCAACGTGTTTTCCTGCTTCCCTCGCACCCCCTGCGTTTTTTATTATTTGTTTGATTTCTGAAACGAACTGGGCCTTGGCCATCCTTTACTAGTTGCACACCCCTGATAAGCCCACCATCAATTAACACATAGAATTCCTACTGAACACACCTCCCATCCGTTTCTTCCTTTTTTTTATTTTTTGATCATGCTGACTTGGACTGGGCCTTGCGCTAACTTCATATTCGCACCTCACCATCTGGCCCATCACCATTAATTGAACTAATGCGCCTGCTAACTACACCCCTCCCCATTTAATTCTTCATTTTGTTTTTTTATTTCTCTTAATATTTTTCTGTTTTCATTTAATTCATAACAAATTCATAAAAAATGCTTTTTAATCCATTCTTTTTACCATATTCTCATTAACATGTCTAGAACATTATAGGAAAATAAAATTCCAGTTTTAGTTTTATTTCATATTTTTTACATATTTTCTAAATAAATAGCATAATAAATAGTTACATTTCATGCATTATTTTTGTAATTTTTGTACTCTCACATGCTTTAATATTTTTTGATCATTCTTTTCATATTGTTTAGATAAGATGTTAAGCTTGTAGAAATATTTTAATTCCCATTTTTAGAGGTTAATTTTAGGTGATTAATAAATGCTTGAATATCATGATCAAAACTAGGGTTTTTAGGTGACAACTTAGGAAGTTCAATTTTCTCCCTTAGGACTTAGGGCTTGAATAGATTAGTTATGGGACTATATGGGCTATGGGTAGCTATCAGATCCCTTAGAAAAAGTTAGGACTCCCCTACTGATACTATTACTGTCTGTATATCTGTTGTTTGGTGTGGTGTGCCCTCTGGGGTTTATTGACTGTTTGATTGGGTATTGGGTTTGTCTGGGGCCCTGGGGAAGCTGAAGATTTGTGGAGATGAAGCCATTGGAGATTCAAAGATTGAAGATCAATTGTCAGAGTTGAGGATGAGTTTCTTGCCAGCAGTTGCTGAGGAGATTAGGGTTTAGGAGCTAGGCAGAGCTCTAGATTAGAATGATTGTTTCTCAAACATGGATTGCCTTGTCTGCATCCATTCTTCTCTGTGATTCAGAGTCTCTCTAAGACACTCACCCCCTTCCTTTGGAAGGCTTGGTGACAGTGTCTAAGAGATAGAACTCTTGAGAGAAAATGTCTTTTGTGTTAGAAGCAGTCTGTTCACCACCTTTGGTAGTCAGCTGATTGCTTAACACCCAATTCACTCTTGTGACTACTCCCTCATCCTGGAGGTTTGAGCATGAAGAAAAGCCATTGCAGATGGAAGACTGATGTCAAAGCCCTTGTCTGAAGGCCATGAAGATGGAGATTGATGCTTGTAGCTGATTGGAGATTGCTTGAAGTCAGTTGTTGAGTCAGAGTTGCTGATGCTGCTTCTATTGTTGTGTTTCATTTGTTGATGTATCGATTGGTTTTCTGAACTGTATTGTTTGCTGTTTACCCTGCTGGGTTGAAAGTGAAGCCTGTTCACTTTTGCCTATTGTTTTCTAGGTTCGAGGTTGAGTGGGACTCCCTTGCCTCGCTTGTATTGCTGCATCCATGCATTTTACTGCTTTACTGTATATATCTGATATTGTTTCTGTTTCTGCCTATCCCGTAGGATCTCTGTTTCTCTCTGTGCAAGAGAGGAGCATGATAGACACTAGGTCTTAACCCATGCATGATAACATTAGGATAGTTTGATTCCCTTCGCAACCGTAGGATAGAGTTCTGTCTCTTTCTTTCTCAGAACAAACAGAAAAACACATAAAGATTTCAAACACAATAAAAGACACTTCTTTCGTAAAAGAATGTGAACTCATCAAAACGTCATTTTTGTCCGCTTGGACCGCTAATCAGAAAACCTTTTTTCAGAAAGAATAAAATCAACCAAGACAAGCTTGTGTCTTCCGTGGCCCGAACTACGTTTGCTCTGATCTTTCATGCTGTATGAAAGTACGTAGGCATAGGATGCAATATCCTAGCGAGCAACCTTCCCCTCCTTTCCCGTAGGTAGGCGAACTACGTTGACTCTGATTTCTCGTTCCAGACGGGAATACGTAGGCATAAAGTGCGATACTTTGCCGAGTCATTTTTTTATTTCCATTTTATTTTCTTTTTAACCCTTGACCTATAGTTTAGATAGAATAACAATCCATACCCGAAAACAAGCGTGGATCCCATCGAGTACGATGGACGTGAGGGGTGCTAATGCCTTCCCCTTGCGTAACCGACTCCCGAATCCAGGTTTTGGTTGCGACGACCATACCTTTCCCGTGTTGTGCGAGGTTTACTCTGAGCGTTTCCTTTCCCTCCCGTGGGATAAATAACGCACGGTGGCGACTCTTCTGTTCAGCCGGCGCCGATTTTCGCAGTAGCGACAGCTGGCGACTCTGCTGGGGATCCAACGTCCCCTGGCTGCTAAGGACTGCGACGGTCCTTATGCATTTGGGATCCAACGTCCCTTGAGAGAGTCAATCCTAACGCTTGTTTTCCCGTCGAGGATGTTGTATGGAGTTATTTTATATTTCTAACCCTGTATTTTCAGCTTTATATATATTGTTTATTATTGCTGTATCTGGGGTGTGACGGGTGTTCTGATATGGAGAGATAAGCCGGACCTGGGCTTGAGTGCACCTAGAATTAGCGTAGAAATTAGTGGGCGCCCGCTTGCTTTGCTTGCTTTGGTGTCCCATGAAATCTACACTCAGACGAGGTTCCTCTGGTTGGCCTCCTGCCCCTTCCTTTGGTTGGCGTGGGTTGCTGGTTAGTTGGATTGTCGACTCTGGGGACCGATCATTTGGAAATTGGCTGAGTGAGGCCTCTTCAGGATTTGATGATGCCACTCCTTCTGGGAATCGTATCATCAACCCTGAAGGTCTGTGACGCCGACGACCGCATAGGATGCCGTACCTTGTGCCAGTTATAGGGCCACCCACCTGTGAGGGGATTCAGGGTTATGCAGGTAACTAGACCTCCAGACTACCGGTTATTTCCTGATCAGAGATCCGGGTTATTTATGGAGAGTTATGAGGTCTGTCAGAGACCATTTGGAGATGTATTCTGAGGTCTGTCAGAGACCAGTTATAGATGGGATTTGAGGTCTATCAGAGACCAGTGAGTTATGGTTTGAGGTCTATCAGAGACCAATATCGGAGCTTTGTTTTAGGTCTATCTGAGACCAGGGTTTGATGACTTCGGGATGGTCTATCTGAGACCTTTCTTGATTGGGTTTAGGCTATTCAGCTGCAGCTTTGGTCCCTGTTGAATGTTACTTGCATTGCATCCCTGCATATACATTCTCATTTGCATTTCACTAACGTGTGTCTGTGCTGCAGGTGCATTTGCATTTCCCTAGTTCTAGTGCCCAGACTTCCGAGTGTTTGATCATGACTGGCCTAAGGAGAACAGTTGCTTACAAGTTGCCTACGCCTGATATTGTTCCTTTACTGGGGTTGATCTCTCTTGCTGATGAGGGTGTTCGTAGGAGTTTCCGGATGAGCTATGGTAGATTATTGAGATTGGTGTGCAAACCTACAGAGGTAGAGTTAGATGGGTTGTATGCTTTGATGCAATTCTACGACCCTGCTTTGAGGTGTTTCACGTTCTCTGACTTTATTATGGGACCAACTCTGGAGGAATACGCTGAGTATGTTGAGCTGCCTGTGCAGAACCAGGTTCCATTCATTCATTACGATGCCAAACCCAAGCCAGAGGATTTGGCAAAAGCCTTGCATGTGGATGCTTCTGAACTTGTGACTACTGTTTCCCGTGGAGTTCCAGGCTTCTCATTTCAGTTCTTAGTGGGTAAAGCCCAGGAGTACGCCAAGAATGGGTGTTGGGTTGCTTTCAATGCTGTGTTGGCTTTGTGCATTTATGGCATAGTTTTATTCCCCAATATACCGGATTTTGTGGACTTCGATGCTTTCTACTTGTTCGCCGCTGGTAATCCCGTACCTACCTTACTCGGAGATCTCTATCACTCACTGCATTACAAGAATGAGAAGGGAAGAGGGAAGAATGTTCATCTTTGTGTACCCTTATTGAGTATATGGTTTGAGAGTCACCTTCCTAAGAGAGGATCTGCTGCAGAAACTACAGTTCCAGTTGGTTGGCCAGAACGGTTGATGAGGCTATCGTCGGAAGATATGGAGTGGTTTGATAGAGATTTGCTGGGATCTGAGCTCATCTTCAGTTGCTCTGGTTACCCTAATGTGCCATTGATAGGAAGAAAAGGGTGTATCAATTACAACCCTTCTCTATTCATTCGCCAGTTCGGATATGCGCTGAAGGATCCACCTCAGGAGGAGGAAGTACAGGAATCTCTGTACTTCACTGGAGACTTGAAGGGGGAGTTGTTAGCCAAGTTGCGACATGCCTGGACGAGTATTAATCGCAAAGGGAAGCCGTTGTTAGGAAAGAATGACTGTCAGGCCTATGCACCTTATAGAGTTTGGATTCAGGGGAGGGCTAGTCAGTTGAAGATGCCATTTCCAGATGCACCAATTCTTGATCCTATTCCGGTAGAAGAGCCGACCACTGTTTCTAGAGAAGCATATGAACAGGTTGTGAAGGAGAAAGAAGCCCTGGTGAAGATTAACGAAGGGTTAGAGCAAGAGTTAGCCCAGGCACGCAGCGAGAAGAACAAAGCCGTATATGCTTTCCAACAGCAGATTGAGCTGGTGAACAGGTTAGGATCTGAGTTGACCGAGGAAAAGAAGAAGCGTGAACGTCTGGGGCAAGAGTTCAGAAGTTCCCATGACATGCTGGAAGCCAAAAAGAAAGCGCTCGACGCAGCACACCGAGAGATATCTTCTTGCAATAAGACTTGGAATGCTACTCTCACCAACAACAAGCAGAGGGAAGATAAGCTAAAGCAGCAAATTTCCGACCTCGAAGAGAAGTTGAAGGCTAGCATCAAGAAGTGTGAGGAGGAAGTGATGAACCGGTATAGTGTCCAGCATGCACTGAACAAGGCAATCAAATCCAGAGATGAAGCAGTGTCCCAGAAGCGAAAGTTAGAAGATTGCTTCGGGGAAGCAACATGGGAAGAAACTGCTGAAGACGTACGCCGTGTCCTTAAGAAGAGAAACCAGCTTGTTGAAGGGCTGCTTGATCGACCAAGCCATCCGGAGACCAAGAAGTTGATAGAGGAGTACCAGACTTTTGGGAGGATCTGATCATTCCATTATTTGTATGCTTTATTTGCATAGTGCTGACCATCACCAGGATTGTTGGTTGAGGTCATGCCATCTTTGTACTCTCAGTAATATTGTACCCTGGGTTTATTGATTCTCTCTGATATATACGAGGCTTTCTATGATTCAGCTCCGATATTCCTATTGTCAACACTGTCACTGCACCGGCACCCTCGCACTAGAACTGGGGGAATGAACTTCCCTAATGCACAGACACATTGCATTGCATTCATATTCATATTGCATAACAGGTAATCTTTGAAGGGTGTCTTATCTCCTGCTTTGATTCAGGTACTTAACAGGATTCCAGATCAACATCCGCACCGCTATTCTACACGATCCAACTGTCGGAAAGTCATGGACCAGATTCAGAATGAGATGCAGGATGTACGTGAGAAGCTCGCCCTCTTCATGCAGACCATGGAGGCTATAGCAAAAGGGCAAGAGAACTTGCAGGCCATGGTCCAGCCTCTGTTGGCTCGCAACGCTGGTCATGGTAACGAAGATCATCAATCTGTCAGGGTTGATACTGCTCATGGAGATGGCACTCCAACGCCAGTGGCTCCGCCCGTCGTCAATGTGAATGCTGCTAATGTCAACAACGCTACCGCTGCTGTGAATGGTAACGTCGGAGTTGGAAATGAAACTGCTGTCCCTAACGCTGGGCTGGGTGATGTCAATTTGGGAGATAATCTCGGAGGCAATGGTTTTGTCAACGCTGGGTTCGGATTCAACGATCAGGGATTCGACAACACTGGCAAGTATGGCTTTAATGCTCAAGGCTTTGGGCAAGATGGTTATGGTATGGTCAATCAGGGCTACGGAGGTTTTGGAAACGGAAACGGTGCTGGTTTTATGGCTGGTGGTCCTGCTGGAGGTGTTCAAGGGTATGGCAACAGAGGCCGAGTTCCAGGGATGAATCAGGTCAGAGCTGGACGTAATAATGCGTATGATGGATACGGGGCTGGAAACGGTATGTGGCAAGAGGATCAACAGGAAGACGCCTTCTCGGGAGGGGGCTTTGACGGGCCGATGGATGATTCTCAAAAGATTAGAATGCTGGAAGAGCAAATGAAAGGAGTCTTAAATCAAAGCGCTGTGGGTCTGGACATGGCAACAATGGGCTTGGTACCTGGGCTGAGGGTGCCAATCAAGTTCAAAGCGCCTGCGTTCGATAAGTACAAAGGAGATACATGCCCGAAAGTGCATGTACGAGCTTATTACAGAAAGATGTCTGCATACTCCACTGACGAAAGAATGCTCATGCATTTCTTTCAGGATAGCCTGTCGGGTCCTTCCTTAGAGTGGTACATGGGATTGGAGCCCACTGATATTAAGACTTGGAAGCAATTAGCAGAAGCGTTCGTAGCCCATTACAAATATAACAGCGATCTGGCGCCCAATCGGGTCCAGTTGGCCGGGCTTTCGCAGAAGAAGGGGGAGAGTTTTAAAGAATACGCGCAAAGGTGGCGCGATATGGCTGCCAGGGTCCGTCCTCCTGTGGAAGATAAAGAAATGAACGATATGTTTGTTGGCACATTCACCGGGCTGTTTCATGATATGTTGTTTCATACGTCTCTGGCTAGTTTTTCAGATCTGATTTTAATGGGGGAAAAGATTGAGCGGAACATTAAGCAAGGAAAGTTCCAAGTTGACGAGTCAGCTGCGTCTGGCAGTAATAAGAAAGCTTATGGTGGGCGCCGTCAGGGCGAAGCTAGTGCTGTATTTGGAGGCCGAGGCCGAGGCCGAGGCAGGGGAAGAAATCAATATCGTCAGCAGCAGCAAGTGTCGAGTGTCACTATCCCTTATCAGCAACAGCCAATGCAGCAACAACAACAGGTTCAGCAGCAACCAATGCCACAGCAGCAGCAGCCTCAGCAGGGGGCACAGCAAGCTCAACGAAGATTTCAGGGTAATAAGCCGAGAAGAGTGTTCGAGAAGCCTCCCTCTAACTATGCTGATCTATTGCAGACCTTGTTGGGACTGAATCTGGTGGAGAAAAGAACCTTGGCACCGATAACGGGAACTCCCCCGTTCGGCTATGATGCAAATAGGCGCTGCGAGTTTCATTCTGGGGCCCCGGGCCATGATATAGAAGGTTGTCATGCTTTTAAGCACGTTGTGCAGGATCTCTTGGACAACAAGTCTATCAACTTCGGAACGACCGGTGCGAATATAGTCCAGAAACCCATGCCTAATCATGGGGCGAACGCCGTTCTAACCGAGGAAGGTCTGAATCTGATTATGAATGTTGAGGATTTAAAGACGCCGCTGAGCGAAATAAAAAGCCGACTGTTGCAAGGAGGTGTTTACCCGGGATGTAATGAGTACTGTTTAGATTGTTGGGCCCTGTCTGGGGGGTGTGAGGATCTGAAGAAAGGCATTCAGGCCTTGATTGATGAAGGTGTATTGCAGTTTGATAGAACAGCAACTGATGAGCCGGCAGGGGCAGTAGTGGATAATCGGAGTGATGTTGCCACAGTGATAATTCCTAGGAAGACGATCACTATTTCAGCACCAGCTCAGCGACCACCGATTACTATAACTAAAGCCGGGCCAATCCCGTATGAGAGCACGAAAGCGGTCCCATGGTCATATGGGCTAGAGGTGTATTGTGACGGGATTAAAATCGATGTTAACAAGCAGTCAGCGGAGGTTGTGGATAATGTTGTTGGCTCAGGAGGCATGACGAGGAGCGGCAGGATCTTTATATCTCCTGAAGTAGAAGCCGAAAGGCTAGCGAAAGGAAAGGGGAAAGCGGTGGAGAATGTTCCGGTTCAAGCAAATGAAAAAGAAGCAGCATCTAAAGATGTAGAGGAATTCATGCGCTTAATTCGGAAGAGCGATTATAAAATCGTGGAGCATCTGCAGCAAACGCCATCCAAAATATCTATTCTGTCATTGCTGTTGTGTTCAGAGGCCCACAGGAACGCTTTGCTGAAAGTCCTGGACACTTCTTTTGTACCACAGGATGTCTCCGTGAACCAGCTCGAAGGAGTATTGGCACACGTAAATGCAGGCCACAGTCTGGGCTTTACTGATTTCGACTTGACTCCGAAAGGAAGGGATCATAATATGGCATTACATGTATCTGTTGAGTGCAGAGGGTCAACAATGTCGCACGTATTGGTTGACACCGGGTCGTCTTTGAATGTGCTGCCTAAGAAGGCTATGATGAAGCTGGATGTTCGAGGAATTTTGTGCACACCAAGTGATTTGGTAGTCAGAGCGTTTGACGGCACGCGGAGAACAGTCTTCGGATCGATTACCTTGCCTCTGCAAGTAGGGCCGGAAGTGTTTGCAACGGAGTTTTATATCATGGATATACAGCCTGCGTACAGCTGCTTGCTGGGAAGACCTTGGATTCACGGGGCAGGGGCAGTTACGTCTACCCTGCATCAGAAGCTAAAGTATATGGTCGGAGACAGTGTAGTCACCGTGTGCGGAGAAGAAGACATCCTGGTCAGCCATCTTTCTTCGTTCAAATATGTGGAAGTCGACGGGGAGATCCACGAGACGCCATGCCAAGCATTCGAAGGTTTGCGCATAAAGGATAAGAGTCCCGGGCCAAGCAAAGTGCCAGAGATAGCTGTTTCTTCGTATAAAGAAGCTCAAGCGCTAGTGAAAGCAGGAGAAGCCACGGGCTGGGGCAAAGTATTGGACATTCCGGTGAAAATGGACCGGTTCGGACTGGGGTACCGACCATCGTCATCAACTCCTTCTGTGGGGGCCCCTCATTTCAGAAAGTCAATCACCATCTCTGCCAGTGGAGTATGCCATGAATCTGTCAATGCTGCTTCAGAATCCGATGAAGGGGACAGCGACTGTGATATGGATGCCTGGATTCAGCCAAGCACGCCAGGACAAGGACTGTGCAACTGGTCTATTCAGGAGCTTGTTCCTGTGACTTTCAAACAGTAATGCTTTGCTTTATTAATTGTTGAATAATCTGATGTCTTGCCCGGGGCATCAGAATCTGTTTAGGGCCGTGTTGTTATAAACATTGCTTCGTTAATCAGTAAATAAATGGCGTTTTTCATGTGTAAATACTGTAATCCCTGTCTTTCTTGTTTTGTATTTTTCAATAAAATGGCAACGTGGTTATCCGCTTTATACGCATTTTGAAGCACTTAACCCTTTCTTTTGCAGGATAACATTTTCAGATGACATCCTTGAACCACCTATGACTCGTCCCGACTTCGAGCACCCGGTATTCCAGACCGAAGAAGAGATTGTCGAAGATAACGACGTTCCTGAAGAACTGTCTTGGTTGGTGAAGCAAGAGGAAAGAGCCATTCTGCCTCATGACGAGGTTATCGAGATTATCGATTTGGGGTCGGAAGGGGTTGAGAAGAATATCCGTATCGGAGCTGCACTGCAGAGTGATATCAAGCGAAAACTGGTTGAAATGCTCCGAGAGTATAATGATGTATTCGCTTGGTCGTATCAAGATATGCCAGGGCTCGATACAGATATGGTTGTGCACCGTCTGCCATTGAAAGAAGACTGCCCGCCTGTCAAACAAAAACTTCGCAGAACTCGCCCAGATATGGCAATGAAGATCAAAGAGGAGGTTCAGAAACAGTGGGACGCTGGGTTCCTGGCTGTGACGAAATACCCCTCATGGGTTGCTAACATTGTACCAGTGCCAAAGAAAGACGGCAAGGTTCGAATGTGCGTGGATTATAGAGATTTGAATAAAGCAAGCCCAAAAGACGATTTTCCACTTCCTCACATTGACGTATTAGTTGATAATACTGCTCAATACTCTGTATTCTCCTTCATGGATGGCTTTTCAGGCTACAATCAGATTAAAATGGCGCCAGAGGATATGGAGAAGACTACTTTCATAACGCCTTGGGGAACATTTTGCTATAAAGTGATGCCCTTTGGTTTGAAAAATGCTGGGGCAACATATCAGCGTGCGATGACGACTCTCTTTCATGACATGATGCATAAAGAGATTGAAGTTTATGTTGACGATATGATTGCCAAATCCCAGACGGAGGAAGAGCATCTGGTGAATCTGTTGAAGTTGTTTAAAAGGCTTAGGAAGTTCAGGCTGAGGCTGAACCCTAACAAATGCACCTTCGGGGTGAGATCGGGTAAGCTCCTGGGGTTCATAGTAAGTGAAAGAGGAATAGAGGTCGATCCTGCTAAAATAAAGGCGATTCAAGAAATGCCGACGCCTAAAACAGAAAAAGAGGTGCGCGGGTTTTTGGGGAGATTGAACTACATTGCTCGGTTCATATCTCACCTAACGGCTACGTGTGAACCATTATTCAAACTCTTGAAGAAAGACCAAGCTGTAACGTGGAACGATAATTGTCAAAAGGCGTTCGACAAAATAAAGAAGTATCTGCAGGAGCCTCCTATTTTGATACCCCCGGTGGCAGGGAGACCCTTGATAATGTATTTGACGGTTCTTGAGGGGAGTATGGGTTGTGTTCTCGGTCAACACGACGAGACAGGGAGAAAAGAGCATGCAATTTACTATCTGAGTAAGAAATTTACAGACTGTGAATCTCGATACTCAATGCTGGAGAAAACTTGTTGCGCGCTAGCCTGGGCCGCCAAGCGTTTGAGGCAGTACATGCTGAATCATACAACCATGCTCATCTCGAAGATGGATCCAATCAAATATATATTTGAAAAGCAGGCGTTGTCAGGTAGAATTGCCCGGTGGCAGATGATCTTGACTGAATATGATATTCAATACGTCTCGCAAAAGGCGATAAAGGGGAGTGTGTTGTCTGAATATCTGGCGGAGCAGCCTATTGAAGAGTATCAATCGATGAGATTCGATTTTCCTGACGAGGATATCATGTATCTCAAGATGAAGGATTGTGAAGAGCCGTTACCAGACGAAGGACCAGAACCGGGGTCCAAATGGCAGATGATATTTGATGGAGCTGTGAATGCTTACGGTAGCGGAATAGGGGCAATTATCACTACGCCGCACGGGTCGCACATCCCGTTTACTGCCCGATTGACCTTTGCTGTTACCAACAATGAGGCCGAATACGAAGCTTGTATAATGGGGCTTGAAGAAGCCATTGATTTGCGAATCAAACATTTAGACGTATACGGAGACTCAGCTCTGGTGGTGAACCAGATCAAAGGGGAATGGGAGACACGGCAGCCCAATTTGATACATTACATGAATTATGCAAGGAGATTGTTGCCTTTCTTCGATAAGGTTGAATTGCATCACGTGCCGCGGGCAGAAAATCAAATGGCTGACGCCCTTGCCACCTTGTCTTCCATGTACAAGGTCAATTTCTGGAACGAAGCTCCCCAGATCACTATCTCTCGGTTGGACAGGCCAGCTTATGTATTTGCTATTGATGAAGCGTCTGATGGCAAACCGTGGTATTTTGATATCCTTAATTTCCTGAAGAATAAAGAGTATCCGGCTGGGGCATCCAGTCAAGATCAGAAGACTCTCAGGAGATTAGCGGGTAATTTCTATTTGAACCCGGATGGCGTCTTATACAGAAGAAACCACGACTTGGTGTTGTTGCGTTGTGTGGACGAGAAGGAGGCAAAGCTTCTCATGGAGGAAATTCACGAAGGTGCATTCGGCACGCATGCTGGTGGGCACGCTATGACGAGAAAACTGCTGCGGGCAGGTTACTTTTGGCTGACGATGGAAACTGATTGTTTCAAATTTGCAAGAAAGTGCCACAAGTGCCAAATTTATGCTGACAAAATACACGTGCCTCCGAGTCCTCTGAATGTGATGTCATCTCCATGGCCATTCTCGATGTGGGGAATCGATATGATCGGAAAGATCGAGCCGACGGCTTCTAATGGGCATCGGTTCATTCTCGTAGCAATCGATTATTTCACCAAATGGGTGGAAGCAGCGTCTTACGCAAATGTAACGAAGCAAGTGGTGGCTAGATTCATCAAAAGAGATATCATTTGCCGATACGGAATTCCCGAGCGGATAATCACGGATAATGGTTCTAATCTGAACAACAAAATGATGAAGGAGCTCTGTCAGAATTTCAAGATCGAACATCACAACTCCTCCCCTTACCGACCCAAGATGAATGGCGCTGTCGAAGCGGCCAATAAGAATATCAAGAAGATCGTCCAGAAAATGGTGGTGACGTATAAGGATTGGCATGAAATGCTACCTTTCGCTTTGCACGGTTATCGTACGACGGTACGCACATCAACCGGGGCAACTCCGTTCTCGTTGGTATACGGAATGGAAGCGGTATTACCATTGGAAGTTGAGATCCCTTCTCTGAGGGTATTGCGAGACGTTCAGCTGGACGAGGCAGAATGGGTAACGAATAGGTTGAACCAATTGAGTTTGATGGATGAGAAGAGGCTAGCTTCTCTGGCATACGGTCGTTTATACCAAAGACGAATGAAGAAGGCGTACGACAAGAAGATACTTCCGCGGAGCTTTCAGACGGGCGACCTTGTGCTGAAAAGGATTCTCCCGCCGCAGGCAGATCACAGGGGCAAGTGGACCCCCAACTACGAAGGGCCATACGTTGTCAGTAAGGTCTTTTCAGGAGGGGCTTTATTGTTGTCCACCATGGACGGGGAAGACTTTGCGTCACCTGTGAATTCGGACGCAGTTAAAAAATACTTTGCTTAAAATAGACCCGCTGGACAGAAAAAAGAGAGTCCAGGCAAAAATGGGGCATCCTGGCGAACCAAAAACAGAATGAAAGGTTCGGGCAAAAGTTAGGGATAAAATTGAAAAAATGTACACCCGCGAAGTTGAAAACCTACACTGGGCGGCTTCGGCAAAAAGGGGTATCCCGGTGAACTGAAAACCCGTAAAGGGCGGTTCACGCAAAAGTTAGGGATAAGAAAAGCAAATGACTGCGGTCCGAATTTGGTATTCAATGAGCATCTATGCGGGAGAATACGTTTGAGGAGTCAGTTATCGGATACAACCTCTTCAGAAGACGGATACCGGGAAAGCATTAGAGTCGGACGAGTCATGGGAGGATCAGTTCGTGGTGTTCATCTGCATCCAGTTGCCGACATGTGTACAAAATTTAATTTGTCAATATTTATGCTTCTTGTGAATACTTGCCTACTTGTATATTTGCTTTGCGTAGCTTCCTCTTTTCAGGAGTTACATCCCGTGTACAAAAACTCCGCCCATTCAGGGGCCCAATCAATGAAAATGTGTTATTCAGTACTTGATGCCTGTTCTTTACTGTTTTTGCGCATGATAAAACGCCTAAGTTTAGTGAAGCTAGCATGAGTATAACGTCACTGGCCCTTGCCAACAATTGTTAAAGCTTTGAATTAACTGAGTGTAACGTCACTAACCTGAATCGATTTGGGTTGCATAGGCTTGTCGTGTATTGTTTGTGTTGTTGCAGGTTTCATAACCGTACGAGGAAGGTGATCAAAAGATTGCAATAGTGAAAGGCTTGATTCCCACGCAGGTCATGCATGTTCTTCATGAAGAAGGATAGAATTCCCCAGCTAGCCGTAGCTTATCCAAAGGACGTGCTCCAGAGAAGTTAATCGACCTCAGCAGAGTTGGGTGATTCCAAGATCGTAGGGCTGTATTCAGACAGGTTTATCGTCCCCGCAGGGTCATGCATTCTTCACCAGCGGAGTCAGTTAATTTTTCCCAAGATAATCCAGCCATCCCCAGAGGAGTTCTCTTTTCAGCAAATGTTCTTTCCTTCCAGTGGAATTCGAAGATCCAGACTCTCCTAGGCAGAGTCGATGGTGGTTCCTGTCATTTATTTTGTCAGAGATACTGGTGATATCGATTCACGTTCCAGCAGAAAGATCAACCATATCAGGCACGTCTGCTATTCCCCAGCAGAGTTATATTCCCCAGCAGGGGGTTACTTCAATAAGACGTGTGGTTTGAGTTCCCAAATTCCCAGCAGGGTCGACTTCATCCTACCAGCATTTATTTTGTAGCGTCAGGCTATCCCCGGCGAGTCGTCGTTATCCTTCCAGCATTTATTTTGCTGAAGCAGTTTCTGTACTCTAGTAGTTCAGGTGGAGAGAGCTCTGGCTCAAATAAATTACCAAACAGTCAAGATCTCGGCAGGAGATATTCAATGATAATGTCAGTTTCGGCGGTATTCCCCACAGAGTTATCGTGATAAAACTCTCTTTGTCTCCAGCAGAGTCATTTATGCAAATGTATCTGATTTTCCCCAGCTAGAGTGGCCAGGATAAGAATCTCCTTATTCCCAAGCAAAGTTCGTTTGTCATCAACGAGTCGCATGAATCAGAATTTCGAAGCAGGTGTCCGATAGTTAGTTTTCAGACATCCCCAGTAGAGTTCATATCGAAGTCGCTGTCACGTCAGTGCTGAGCAGTTTGTGGGAAAGGATCATTGAAGAATTAAGTCCTGACGTGGACCCTTTACTCCTAGAATGACGGGGTCTCTTCAGAAGTGGGCGTCCTAACGTGGACAGGTTTGTTTTACCGGATTGGTAAGGTGTGTTAATCCTGACGCGGATAGATTCGGTCTTTTGAAATTTGGAGAAAGGGAGGTTATGACGTTGACAAAAGATTGGTTACTCTTCGTGTTGGTGTCCTGACGTGGATCATGTGTTTGCAGCAGATATCTTTATTCGTAATGGTGAAATGTGCGTCCTGACGTGGACAAGTTTGTAGTTCTTTGTGATGACAAGATACAAGAATCCTGACGTGGACAAATTTATCCTTCTTCGTGTTGTTGGCAAAGTGTAAGTCCTAACGCGGACATTTCCCCAGCAAGTCGAAGACGTGTGAGTCCTTACGTGGACAAGTCTTATTTCCTCAGCAAGTTGAAGACGCCTGAGTCCTAACGTGGACATATCAAGACGAGGTCAGTGTCCTTACGCGGACAAATCAAAGAAATTATTATTCCTTACGTGGAAAGAAGTGGGTCCTAACGTGGACGATGTAGTCCTTACGCGGACGTATCAGAAGAGGTTTCCTTATGTGGAAATGACAGTATTCCTAACGTGGAAAAAGAGAGTCCTTACGTGGACAGGTTAAGATGGCATTCCTTACGTGAAAAAATGAGTCCTGACGCGGACAAATTGGGAAAGACGAGTTTATTCCTTACGTGGAAAGATTGAGTCCTCACGCGGACATATCAAGATTGATTCCTGACGTGGAAAGAAATGGATTATTCCCGACGTGGAAAGAGAGATTGAGTCCTGACGCGGACAGATCGAAGAAGATATTCCCAACGTGGAAGAAGAAGGAAATTAGTCCTAACGTGGACAGATGCAAGAAAAGTTGAGTCCTGACGTGGACAAGTTCAGAAATGGTTGTATTCCTTACGTGGAAAGATCGGAGTCCTGACGCGGACATGGCAAGTGGTATTGGAGTCCTTACGTGGACAGATTGATGCAGTTCTCCTTATGTGGAAAGAAGATTGCTTCCTGACGTGGAAAGATGCAAGGGTTAGTCCTGACGTGGACAGACGCAGAAGAAAAGATTCCTAATGTGGACAGATGTTACTCCTAACGTGGAAGAGTGTTATTCCTAACATGGACGATTCAGTTTACGAAAATGTAGACGAAGTATCCCCAGCGGAGTTGCCGAGATTTTCCTGGGTTGACAGTAAGTGGAGTCCTAACGTGGACAAGTTTTAGTTGAGATTTCTTCGTGTTGACGACAGACGAAGTCCTCACGTGGACAAGCAAGCGATCTGTTATGACAGAATCCTCTTCAGAACGATGAAGATAATCCCCAGCACGGTCGTGCGAGATCAGTGGGTTACTCTAACAGTCAGATTCAGCTGATGAATGTCATTCCGCGAGCAGGAGCGCAGTTTATTTCTGCGGTTGGCAAATTTCTGGTTTCACTAGTATTCAACCGTCTCGTACCGCGAATGTCTGAAGGCTCCGGGCTCTTCATCCAATCGGGTCCAAGTCGCTTGAATAGGGGCAGCTGTTGCACCCTAAAATTTGCTCAACCTTATTCCTTGGATTTATGTTTCATCATCATTAGCATTTGCATATAGAGTCATGTACATAGACTAACCATTTGCATAGCATAAGCATAGCCAGTCATTCAACAGGGGACCAATCATTATTTTCATCTCTAGAGGCCTATCAAGAGGTTATTATCCCAATTCAGTCATATTCAAGTCATCAGGAAAGAATTTGAAAGCAAAGAGCTCAGCAGATCAAGCCTTGAGTCCATCTCTTAGCTGAGGGTACCTGAGGATCAACAAGAGGGTTCTGAGCTATGAAATGAAGACATGGAGAGCATCTAGACATTTTGAGAGACTTAAAAAGTCATTGGGAGAAGAAAACAAGTCATTGATGAAGGCACAAGAGCTATAGTTGAAGATAGTCGACTAGGGTTTCATCTGGGTCAACCCTAGGTCAACCCTAGGTCAATTGACTGACTTAAAAGAGCATTCAAGGCTATTGGAGAGATGTGGGGATCAACATTTGACATATGAAGAAGGATATGGAGATATGACAAGGAGAATTCAAGAGAAATCAAGGAGAAGAGGAGTTACTAAATTAGGGTTTCTCTGTAAAATCCCCTAGTTTAGGTCAAACTTCCAAGCAAGATAAGTCAAAATGCTAGCTTCAAATGGCTTCTTGGCCAACATGAAACTTGTAGAGGATCTCAATACCTTTAATTTGAGTGGTGGAAGACCTCAAGGAGATTTATAGAACTCAAGTTATGGTCCTTGCAAGTTACAGGTCATCTGGGGTGTCTGAATTTTTGTCTGTGAAAGTGACTTGACTTCCAAGCTAGTTTTGCCCCTCAAGGAGATTTCAAATGAATTCTTGGTCAACATAAGAGTTGTTCCTCATTGTCTTAGCTTTCTAGAATGGTATGGTATGCCTTCATATGATGTGGAGAACTCAACTTATGGTCTTGACAAGCAAAGGGTATTTTGGGCATTTGTGAATTACAGGTCATTTTAACCTATACCCAAAACTCATACAAGGAGGCCTCAAATGGAAAAACTTACAACATTAAACTTGCTCCAAATGGGATTTTGAGTCTAGAAAGAAGGTCACAAGTTATTGGAGAAGCTCATAGCATGATGTTACACAATTGGTCAAAATATGAACTAAAAAGGCATGTAAAGTGAATAATTTCAAGTTGGAAAATGGTTTGGGAGATTTACAAGTCCAAATGGAGACTTCCAATATATGATTTTGAATGGAAAAACAATTCTAAGAACAATGGTTCACACACTTTTTTGAGTTTAGAAGGAAAAAATGAAGTTATCCATGGTTGCTTATCATTTAAGAAACATAGTCCAAAATGGATCAAAATTTGAAAACAAGGGAATGTGCAAGATGGATCTAGAATGTTCATTTGGGGTCTATATATTCATGAAATGTGCATTGATCAAGGGTTGGCCTCATTTGCACCAAGATTTCTCACAAAATTTCTCACACTTTTTCATTGAAGTTTCATCACAATTCTCTCAAATTCTTCACCAAATCTTCATCATAATCAATTCAACTCCACTCCATCATCACCATAGATCATAATTGGAGCAAAATTTTGGTGTGAATCATCCATTTTTGATCACTTTTCTTCAAGAGCATTAAGATTGAAATCCAAGTGGATTGCATGATTCAAGCAAGGAAACTCCAAATTTGTGCATACAGAATCTATACCTGAGTAATTGGATCAAGATTCAAGCCTTGGAGGTCTCACATCATCATCTTCCATAACTGTTTCTCAAGATTTCTTACAAGGTAAGTTTTCCTTCAAACAGATCGATCTAGTTAGATATGCATAGTTTTATTAGTTTAGATGTGATCTAGGTTGTTAGTAGAACAATTAGGATGAGTTTAGTGCTGTTTAGTGATGATTGTTAACAGGTGTTCAAAACTTGATTGACATAGAACTCTTAGTATAATGCACTAGAAGCTTAGGTATTTGGTTCAGAATCATCACCATAGAGTGTAGTTTAATTGGTGTAAGTTCTAGCAAGAATGGTGAGGATGAGTTGCAAACCATTTTCATGGAATCAAGAACTTAGCGCGATCGGGTTGAGAGTTGTAGTGAGATTCAAAGTAAACCAGTGGTGCATTCGTGTAGAGGGAGAGATGCTGATGATTTTTCGCGTTTACATCGTGTGATTTGGTTGCCTAGAGAGTGAGAACGAGAGGCTTGAAGATTTGTGTGTGCAGGGAACTTTCATGGGGCAAACCCTAACTCTCATGACCATTTGGAGAAGACGAAATCACTGCCTTTGATTCCAGTTTGAAAAGTTGACTTATCCCATGTAATCTACGGCTGAGATTGAAACGGAATTAGGGAGGGAAATTCAAAAGCATGAAACGGTGTAGTTTCATTAAGTGGAATGACTTGGGCTTTGATCAATTGCTTTATGCACTCCCCCATATGAGTCCAATTGGTAATTCAACGTGTTTTCCTGCTTCCCTCGCACCCCCTGCGTTTTTTATTATTTGTTTGATTTCTGAAACGAACTGGGCCTTGGCCATCCTTTACTAGTTGCACACCCCTGATAAGCCCACCATCAATTAACACATAGAATTCCTACTGAACACACCTCCCATCCGTTTCTTCCTTTTTTTTATTTTTTGATCATGCTGACTTGGACTGGGCCTTGCGCTAACTTCATATTCGCACCTCACCATCTGGCCCATCACCATTAATTGAACTAATGCGCCTGCTAACTACACCCCTCCCCATTTAATTCTTCATTTTGTTTTTTTATTTCTCTTAATATTTTTCTGTTTTCATTTAATTCATAACAAATTCATAAAAAATGCTTTTTAATCCATTCTTTTTACCATATTCTCATTAACATGTCTAGAACATTATAGGAAAATAAAATTCCAGTTTTAGTTTTATTTCATATTTTTTACATATTTTCTAAATAAATAGCATAATAAATAGTTACATTTCATGCATTATTTTTGTAATTTTTGTACTCTCACATGCTTTAATATTTTTTGATCATTCTTTTCATATTGTTTAGATAAGATGTTAAGCTTGTAGAAATATTTTAATTCCCATTTTTAGAGGTTAATTTTAGGTGATTAATAAATGCTTGAATATCATGATCAAAACTAGGGTTTTTAGGTGACAACTTAGGAAGTTCAATTTTCTCCCTTAGGACTTAGGGCTTGAATAGATTAGTTATGGGACTATATGGGCTATGGGTAGCTATCAGATCCCTTAGAAAAAGTTAGGACTCCCCTACTGATACTATTACTGTCTGTATATCTGTTGTTTGGTGTGGTGTGCCCTCTGGGGTTTATTGACTGTTTGATTGGGTATTGGGTTTGTCTGGGGCCCTGGGGAAGCTGAAGATTTGTGGAGATGAAGCCATTGGAGATTCAAAGATTGAAGATCAATTGTCAGAGTTGAGGATGAGTTTCTTGCCAGCAGTTGCTGAGGAGATTAGGGTTTAGGAGCTAGGCAGAGCTCTAGATTAGAATGATTGTTTCTCAAACATGGATTGCCTTGTCTGCATCCATTCTTCTCTGTGATTCAGAGTCTCTCTAAGACACTCACCCCCTTCCTTTGGAAGGCTTGGTGACAGTGTCTAAGAGATAGAACTCTTGAGAGAAAATGTCTTTTGTGTTAGAAGCAGTCTGTTCACCACCTTTGGTAGTCAGCTGATTGCTTAACACCCAATTCACTCTTGTGACTACTCCCTCATCCTGGAGGTTTGAGCATGAAGAAAAGCCATTGCAGATGGAAGACTGATGTCAAAGCCCTTGTCTGAAGGCCATGAAGATGGAGATTGATGCTTGTAGCTGATTGGAGATTGCTTGAAGTCAGTTGTTGAGTCAGAGTTGCTGATGCTGCTTCTATTGTTGTGTTTCATTTGTTGATGTATCGATTGGTTTTCTGAACTGTATTGTTTGCTGTTTACCCTGCTGGGTTGAAAGTGAAGCCTGTTCACTTTTGCCTATTGTTTTCTAGGTTCGAGGTTGAGTGGGACTCCCTTGCCTCGCTTGTATTGCTGCATCCATGCATTTTACTGCTTTACTGTATATATCTGATATTGTTTCTGTTTCTGCCTATCCCGTAGGATCTCTGTTTCTCTCTGTGCAAGAGAGGAGCATGATAGACACTAGGTCTTAACCCATGCATGATAACATTAGGATAGTTTGATTCCCTTCGCAACCGTAGGATAGAGTTCTGTCTCTTTCTTTCTCAGAACAAACAGAAAAACACATAAAGATTTCAAACACAATAAAAGACACTTCTTTCGTAAAAGAATGTGAACTCATCAAAACGTCATTTTTGTCCGCTTGGACCGCTAATCAGAAAACCTTTTTTCAGAAAGAATAAAATCAACCAAGACAAGCTTGTGTCTTCCGTGGCCCGAACTACGTTTGCTCTGATCTTTCATGCTGTATGAAAGTACGTAGGCATAGGATGCAATATCCTAGCGAGCAACCTTCCCCTCCTTTCCCGTAGGTAGGCGAACTACGTTGACTCTGATTTCTCGTTCCAGACGGGAATACGTAGGCATAAAGTGCGATACTTTGCCGAGTCATTTTTTTATTTCCATTTTATTTTCTTTTTAACCCTTGACCTATAGTTTAGATAGAATAACAATCCATACCCGAAAACAAGCGTGGATCCCATCGAGTACGATGGACGTGAGGGGTGCTAATGCCTTCCCCTTGCGTAACCGACTCCCGAATCCAGGTTTTGGTTGCGACGACCATACCTTTCCCGTGTTGTGCGAGGTTTACTCTGAGCGTTTCCTTTCCCTCCCGTGGGATAAATAACGCACGGTGGCGACTCTTCTGTTCAGCCGGCGCCGATTTTCGCAGTAGCGACAATACCGTTCCATGCGCGCTGGAGCTTGGACAACAGATCCCCCTCTAGAAGACCAGTGAGGTACAGAGATTCCTGTACCTCTTCATCCTTCGGCGGAGTTCTCAAAGCATACGCGAACTGTCGAACCAACAACAACGGATTGTAGTTTATACAGCTCTTCCTACCTATCAAAGGCACATTTGGAAACCCACTGCAGCTGAAGATCACCTCAGTACCCAACCTATCTCTGTCGAACCAATAAATATCCTCTGCAGATAAACTCATCAGACGCTCGGACCATTCAGCTGTGGCTGCAGACGAGACGAAAGGACCCCTCTTGGGCAGATGGCTATCAAGCCATTTGTACAGCAAGGGTACGCAGCACGAGACATTCTTCCCCCTCCTGTTCTCGTTTTTATAGTGGATAGAATGGTAGACATCTCCGACCAAGGTAGGGACTGGATTCCCTGAAGCAAAGATGTGAAATGCATCAAAGTCTACAAAATCGGGCATATTAGGGAACAGAATAATGCCATATATGCACAGAGTGAGGATGGCATTGAATGCGACCCAACATCCGTCCTTGGCACACTGCTGAGCCTTACCCACTAGAAACTGCAAGGAGAACCCAGGAACCTTGTTCCAACTAGTCAATACTAACTCGGAGGCGTCCAGATGAAGTGAAGGAGCTAAACCAGCCAGATCAGGCTCAGCATCCATATGAACAAAAGGCATCTGCCTCTTGATAGGTACACCTAGCAAATCAGCATACTCTTCCAGCGTAGGTGCGAGAACGAAGTCCTGAAAAGTGAAACATCTCAGCGGAGGGTCGTAGAACTGCAGCAGAGCGTGCAATCCATTCACCTCGAATGTAGAAGGTTTGTGAACCAAACTGAGCAACCGGCCGTAAGATTTTCTGAACTCATCCCTCACAGAATCATCTGCTAGAGCTATCAAACCAGTCAACTTAACCACATCGGGGGCAGGGAACTTGTAAGCCACAGTCTTCCTCAGAGAGCCCATAACAATACAATAGGAGGCAAGAAATCCTGGATCGGGGAGAATGGTACCTGCAACACAGACACACGTTAATGAAATGCAAATGAGTATGCAAACTAATGCTAAATGCAATCATGCAATAAGAGGTCAGGGCAGCTGGTGTTGTGGAGATTCTGTATCAACAAAACCATAATCTTGCTCTATCAAGAACAACCACTACATCTGATAATAAGAGAACCCCGGTGTAGGACCACAAATTTGATCTGTCAAGAACAACCATCTGATAGGGCCATATACGTAGGATCATAATTCTGCTCTGTCAAGAACAAATGTCTGATAATAAGGACCTCGGATGTAGGATCAGGAAATATCTGTTGGTGAGGTCTTCAGACCCCAATCAAAAAGATGCTCTATCAAGAACAAACATACAGCTGCTGATGAGATCTTCAGACCCCACTCAACAATCTGCTCTATCAAGAACAAACAACATCTGCTGATGAGATCTTCAGACCCCAATCAAAAATCTGCTCTATCAAGAACAAACAACATCTGCTGATGAGATCTTCAGACCCCAATCAAAAATCTGCTCTATCAAGAACAAACAACATCTGCTGATAAGATCCTCTGATCAAAACCTGCTCTATCAAGAACAGACAAATCTGCAACTGAGAAACCCCGGTACCAACAAAACTGATTCACTGTCAAGAAAACCAGGTAGTCTGAAGGTCACGGTTTCCTGCAATACACCCAACCCTGCTCACAGGTATGGACCTAAACTGACTCAAGTTCGGCATCCTATGTGTTCATCAGCGTCACGGACATTCAAGAGGGGTGATACGATACCTAGAAGGTGTGGCATCACCAGCTCATGAAGCGGCCTCACTCGGCTGAATCACAAATGATCGGTCCCCAGAGTCGACAATCCACCAAACCAGCAACCGTCTCAACCCAAAGGGTTGAAAGAGAAGCCAACCGGATGAACCTCGTCTGAGCGTGGATTTCATGAGACACTAGTGCCTGCAAAGCAAGCACGCGCCCACTAATTTCCACAACTAATTCTATGGTGCACTCAAGCCTGGGTCTGGCTTCTCACTCATCAGAATGCCCCTTCCCACAACATCACAGATAATAAAATGCGGGAAATAAAGTGCGAGAAGTAAAATGCGATAAATAAACACAACCCAATAAGTAAACATACAAGCGTTAAGATTGACTCGCATAGGGAACCTTTGGAGTCCCCAGCAGAGTCGCCAGTTGTCGCTTGCGCGAAAATAAGGTGCCGGCACAACAGAAGAGTCGCCACCTTTCGTTATTTATCCCTCAGAGCGGGAAAGGAAACAATCGGAAAAACCTAACGAAAAAGGGGTAAGACAAGGTCGTCGCAACCATTGTCTGGATTCGGGAGTCGGTTACGCAAGGGGAAGGTATTAGCACCCCTCACGTCCGTCGTACTCGACGGGATCCACGCTTGTTGTGATTACTTGGACGGGTTGGTTTTACCTATCTACCTATCAAGGCTGACTTAAACAGAAAAGAAAATGACTCGGCAAAGCATCGCGTTTTATGCCTACGTATTCTCATCAGAGAACGAGAAATCAGAGTCAACGTAGTTCGCCCTACGACGGGTTATGGGGAAGGTAGCTCGCCAATACATCAGTATTGTGCCTACGTACTCTCAACAGGTATGAGAGATCAGAGCTCATGTAGTTCGGGACACTACGGTTTATTTCCTGTTTTTTTACGAAAGAAGTGTTTTTTATTGTGTTTACAATTTCAATCGCACTAGAGACTATGACCTGAGAGTGAATGCGCCGCATGTCACCCAAAGGGTACCATACTAAACATCCAGACTGTGGAAAAGAAACTCTCCCACAATCCTTTCTCAGATAGCTTAAGGCTCGTAACGTACGAAAGAAATCATTCATGATTACTGTATCTTAAACTGTTTTGAGATGAGAAGAGAACAGGCCCAACTAGGAGGGAGACTATCAAGTCCTACTGTTGTCATGCCATGGATTCATCCTATGGTTGAGGTTTGAACAGGGAACTCCTAGAAATTGCCATGCATAGGTTTCAACCTAAAGTTCTATCATCAATTCCTTATCAAAGGAAATGAGAGTCCTAAGGGATCATGTCAATGATACACCAAAACAGACAAAGCATCAGCTCAATAGTAAAATGCATGCAATGCAAGTGAGGGAGGAAATGTGTGTGGAGCTTCAGCCTCCACAAGCTCATCTCAACCTCAAGCCAGAATGGATAACAGTAATCATACTGAAATATAAAACATCATGCTATCAAGCAAAATACAGTAAACTGCAATCATACAGAAAAAATGAAATAAAATACCATCAGGCAAACAAACCACATGGGCAAGGGAGCTGGGCTCTACCGAATACCCGCAAGCAAAGCCACACAGTAACAATACAAGCAGAGGGAGCAACTCAACCTCTAGTGCAATCATGCTCCTAGATTCTACCTATTCTAGATATGAACTTATTTTAATGCATCAAACAAGTCAAACAAAACACATCAATACAGTAAAAGAAGAAGATGAGGAAGCAACTCCTTTCTCAACTTCAAGCTTCAGCTCTTCCAAAAGCAACTCAGTCTTCAGACTTCCATCACTCTTGACACATGTCAATTTGCTTTTCCAGGTTTCAACCCTTCAACATAAGTTTCAACTTATCTTCTCCTTTAAGCTTCAGCTTCTTGATCAGTTCCACCTTCAGGCTTCACCTAATCTTCAAGGGTTTTCAAGTATCAACTTGCTCTTGTTGCTCTTCAAGCTTCAGCTGGAATGGAAATACTCAAGGATTCATCCTCTTCCATACTCCTCATTGAAGTCTTCATCTTCACATTCAAGCTCAACATCTCTCAAGATAATCAAACCAGAGGAAATCACTTACTGGATAAGCTGGGGATATTGAACTGCTTATTGACCACCAAAGGTGACCTATAAGGGTTCAACATCAAAGGAATGGTTCCCTCAAAAGTTCTACTTCCTAGGTACCATCACTTATCCCTCCAAAGGAGAGAGGTGTGTACCCTGGAAGGACTTTGAATCATAGGGAGGAATGGAGGTGAAAGATACCATCCATGTTTAAGAAAGAAGTTAACTAAGTCTAAACTCTTCCTAATCCCTAACCCTAAAACAATCAACAAAACAAATAAGATCAAGCTCTCAAGCTCCTCAGTGCTCCTCAATGCTCCTCAGAACAAAACCAAGCTCTCCAAGCCCACAAAGCAAAGCAAACAAAAATACAAGCCCACAAGGGCAACACAAACAATCATCAACTACAAAAATCATCTAAAAATAGTATATTACTATATTAAAACCTAATATAATTTCTAAGGGATGCTAAATACCTACCCTTAATACCCCTATATGTCCCAATGTCTATCTTGACCTAGAAACCCAAAATTCTAGTGTTATTGTGGACCTATGTTAAGGATTAACCTAATTCTATACAACCTAATGTCATCTAATCAAAACTAATCTAAAATTCATCACAAAATTATGGAATAAATACAGGGGGGAGCTAAAGTCCTAATCTAACTATCCTGAAAAGAATGGCCTAAAAATACTAAGGGAACTAGCTAAACAAAATTCTACAAATTCATGTATCAACATAAAAGAAATAAAAAGCTATTGAAATAGAAAATATACAAAAAAAATATCAAAAATGCATGAAATACAAATATTTTTATTTGATAATTTTCTAGACATGAATATGAAATGGGAGAAAAAATCCCCACTTAAAAATCATTATTTTTCCATTTATTATTATTTTTCAAAGTTTAACATAAAATGGAGAAAATGAAATGAACAAGATAAAACCTAGGTGCAGATAGCAAGCATGTCCAGTTCAGATTTCATATGGGCTAAAAACGGGGGTGTGGATAGTCACGCGTGCTGGGCCCAATTAATCAGAAAAACAATTAATGAAATGAAAATAAAAAATAGAAAGAAGCGGTGCGAATAGAAATGATATGTAGTTCAAAACCAAGTGGGCCACGAAAATGGGGTGTGGGAAGCAATCCAGCCCAAAGTTCCTTTAATGAAACAGAGCGTTTCATGACTCAGGGTTTCCCTCTTCAATTTAAATCAAATCTGGTCCGTCAGATCTTAATCTCAGTCAATGGTCCTCTCACGATCCAATGGCTATGAACTCACCACTAACCTCCAGCTAGGGTTTGCTGCAACTTCTCCATGGAAACAGAGCTCCATACACAAACTTCCATCCATTCGTGCTCTCTCATTTCTTGCTCAAAATTAACAATCCAAAGCTCTAACATGCTCCATTTTTCATGCTGAATACAACCATAACCCTAGATTACACTGAAACCTCCTCCAACATGAAACACAATTCAAGATTGAAATTATGGTCAATCCTCAACTTCAACAATTCTTGGATTTTCTTGCATCAGAATACTCACCAACTCACACTGAATGAAATTAGCTATCTAATTCATGCTATGCCTCATTATTCCACGAGTTCTTGATCATCAAAGAAATGGTGTCCAATATTCAATCTTCATCAATTGATCCCTAACTCTCCAAAATCCATCTCCTATTGGTCTCTAACATTTCTACACTAACAATTCTACCTAAAGATGCATAAATCATGGTGTAATGGAGAATTTGCAAAACTGGTATTTCTTGATCAACAGATAGTGAAAACCTCCACTTCAAGCCTTGAAATTCTTCAGAAAGTTTCCTTGGATGCTAATCTTGCTACTGTTTGCAAAAACTTTGAGGGAGAGTGCCTGAATCTCAGAATTCGATTCTGACTTGCTACCTTGAAAATTCAATTGCCAACTTCTCAATTCACCATGGATTTGCTCTCAAATTGATCTGCACAGCTTCACTATGATCTATGGAATGTGTTTAGATGGAAAGAATGAATGGAAATGGTTCAGAATAGGGAATTCACTTTCAACTTGCAATGGAAGCAATTGAAATAACCAACTCTCTCTTCTCTCAAATCTTACACCAACCTTGCATCTGAGCAAGTTATACATGTTATATAAAGTGGTTTAGAATCATCTAGAACCATCTAGAGCCTTCCCATGAGAAAATGGAAATCTCATGTCATGACATTATGAATTCACTTCTCCTTATGTGCTATCTCATGCCAAGCCTCTTGTAACCTTTGATTCTGACTTGAAATTATCCCCATATGAGATGTATGATATGTTGAGATGCATAACTAACTTGTTTATTGAGTTTTCTTGAGTTTTGCTTTGGTGCCTTAAGATGCAAGCAAGCCATTTCCAAAGCAGCCCTATGATCTAGGCCTCAAATCAAAATTGTGGCTGAACCATTGTTTTTAGAATGTCTTTTAGAGTCAAAATGACCTATTATATGACATGGTTTGGATGTATAACTTGGGATTTCCAATTTTCAATTTCAACTTATTTAACTTATGCCTCCATTTTAGGTCATTTTTATCACTTTTTGATACAAGCCTTTTCAACATCTCATGACCTCCCTACTAGCCTTAAAACATCATTCTAAGAAATTTTGATGTTGAAGATTTTTCCATTTGAAGCTTGGAAATAGGAGATATGGCCTTATGCTTGAAATGACCTATAATATCCAAATGACCAAAATGCCCTTGACTTGTCAAAGCCATAACTTGAGTTCTACAAATCCTATCAAGGACTTCTAGTACTCTATAGAAAGCTAAGAAGATGCTATACAACATTCATGTTGACCAAGAGTTCATAGGAATCATCCTACTAGGTAAAAAGTTGGATGCAAGTTGGGTGACTTTCAAGGACCCAGATTCACATACCTCAGATGACTTGCAACTTGTCAAAGTCATAACTTGAGCTCCACAAATCCTATCAAGGACTTCTAGTACTCAAATTAAAGCTAAGAACAAAATCTAAAACATTAATGTTGTGGGGAAGATGAGATGACAATCACATCTTGAGCTAAACTTCCTTGAAGATAGGGATCAAACTAGGGGATTTTACACTGTCAAGCCTTAGAAACCCTAGCTTGAAACTTCTCAAACTCCTCAATCATGATGAGTTGGTCTAGGAATCATCCTTATAGCATCTCAATGCATCATTACATGATCACATGGCTCTTGTATTAGGTCTCAACCCTCTCCAAATCATCAGTTGACCTAGGGTTGACCCAGTCAAACCCTAATTCCACCACTCATGGTTGAATCTTCTGAAGTCTTGCACAATGACCTCTCTAGGATTCATGATGGCTTTCAAGACATCTCATAAGCTTTCTCAAAGCTTCAAGTCCATCCTCATAGCCTCAGAATCATCTGAGGAGCTCCCACAACTCTCAAGTTATGAGACACACAACCTTGGTTTCAGCCAATCTCTCTGAGGATCTCTTGAGTTCTCTGACAAAGGTATCAACCTTTGAACACTTGAACAACCTTCTTGGCTTTCTTCATAGTCTCATACAACTCTTACTGGGTAATCATACCTCTTGACCTACTGCACACATATCAATGAGAAGCAGATGATCATGCTAGTGAGCACAAGCTTGGTAAATAAGTGTTGGTCAATTTTTGGGGTGCAACACATAGGACCGTTTTTTTTCTTTCTAAATCCGTTTTAACAAAGAGCAGCAAATCAGGATATGAAATTGGAAGGTTTTAAATTTCTTTTTGAAATCTTTCTAAAACCATCAGACAAATCAACACGAACTGGAATATTAAAGATCTTTTTGAAATCTTTCCAAACCCATTTCGAATAGAATCAACAGAAAAGGAAGGTCTTAAAGAAAAAATGTTATTGCATGTCTCCGGATCCGAGTATAAAAGAAGAAGAAGAATGTTAGAAGTTCAGATGAGGATTCCTTACCAAATCACCATCACGAAAAACCATCATTTGCCAAAAACTCATATCGGAAAACGTCATCATCGCAAAAGCTCAGATGTTTTTCGAATCATCATTGCAAAAAACCCAAAATCATCATAACAGTTTCATCAAAAATCGAAAAACCACCCAAGAATTACAAACCCGGGACGAGACTCAGAGAACCCAAACTTGTTCTCGTCATCATCTCCAAACTCACAAAAATCAAAAACCCGCACAGATCCTTAAACAAAAGACCCAAATCGCAAACCATCCGCGAAAGACGAGAAGCCACAAAGCCACGGTCCGTCACCCACGTCACCGCCGCGGAGCCCTCCAAAGAAACCAGGTATCATTTCTAATACATCTGTGGGACAGGCTCGGACACATTGAGTACATCCTATACATGTATCATAAATCTTTACTGAATGTGACATTATCTATAGTAATTTTGGATGTTCAAAAATGCAAATTATCAATCTAGTAAACTCGTAAATGAATCGTATATTTATATACCAGATGAATCAATGATTTGTGATAATATTGTTAACTGTTAATAAAAAAAGGCGTCTAGATAAATTTACAAGAGGGAATACGTGAGCTACTAACACTTTAGCATTTCTTTGTTTGTTTGGTTCGTGCAGGAAAGAAGAAGGAAGGGAGAAGCACATGCAAGGAGGGGGAGATTTACAACAGAGAAGATGGAGAAAAAAGAGTTTAGAAGAGAGAAAGAAAGGGGAAAGGGCGAAGCGGTTGAGAAAGAACGAGGCAGGGATTTAGGTTTTCTTTATGAGTTGTATTTATATATTATAATCCTGTACATAGTCCACACGGTAACACCATGCACACACATGATCACAGCCACCCATCACCTGTCTTATCACTATCTCGCGACCCTCATTGCACATCCACGGTGCACCCATCATCTTCGCGCCTCACCGTAACACGCACCCCACCACTAACTCTCAATTTATCCCTCATTAACCTTTTTAATATGCATTTAATCCGTTTAATCATAACTTATAACCTTTTTTTAAATTAACAAACCTTTAATCTGCCACTTATTTAATATAATCATTACCTTTTTTTTAAATTAATCTAAACTAATATTATCTTTTCATAATCAGCTTTTTTTTTATTAAAAACAAATTAATAACCCTTCCATTTAATTAAACCTTTTTCTAATTATTTAGTTTATTTATTTAATTAATCAACCCTTTTTATTAGTTAACTTATCTTATTTAATTTGCTATTTATTCAATAAATTCATTTATTTATCAACTTAAAATGCCTTTTATTAAATAATAATATAATTGTTCACAAAACTCTATTTTCTAAATAACTTTTATTTTATCGATAGCTAATTTTTATTTATAATAACAACCTATCCAACCATTTAATTTTAAAAATAAGAACCCCTTTTCGTAACGTAACTCTATTTATTAGGTTTTCCTAAAAGAAATATATAGTAACTTTTTTAATAAAAAGATCTATTTCGTAATTTTAATCTTTAAGACTGCCTAGAATTTAGTAAAACCCTTTATTTAATAATCTTTATTTATTTAGAATCATTTTTATTTAGAAATTTGATAATCCAATTTCAATTTCACTAAAAGAGGCTAATTCAACTAATACAACAACTTCTCATTAAAATCAAATTCGCCTAAAATTTAATCAACACGCTGCAGACACCTCTGCGTTCTAGCACCGACTTTATTTCGAATTTGCAAGACTCTCGTGCTTGTCTTATTTAAGAATTTTTATCTGTGTGTATGATTTTATTTTTATAGTTCTTTACTTTATCGCATCGCATGTCCAAAGGAAGAACCTGCGCATGACTTAATAATTTGTGCGTATTGCATCTTCATATGCATCATTTTCCCTCTTGATCCTTGATCATTTTCAAGTCGATCAGTTAAGTCTAGATCCTACCCAATAAGGAGGATCTTTTTCTTTTACAACTTAGAAACACTATTCAACTCATTCAAATTGCTCTCCCTATTAGAGAATAAGACGTTAGTCATCTTGACAGTCGAGAAATAAATCTCCTGCCCCATAACACAATCGAGTGATGTAGATCTTTCCGCTTGAGAGAGATAGTGGCATACTCGTCGACAATACGAGTGTTCGAGCCCTTCTCTCAAGACGACGCAAAAACCATCTCCTAGAAGTTGTGGTGGTTAAGTCGAGTGTTCCCCCTTAAGATGACAACTCGTCTTTTCTCCTAGAATCAATCAATCAACAAACCTTATCCCTTTGGAACTTTGACCAACAGTCAATGGTTCCTCGAACCCTTTAGGGGAACTACAAATACTCTGATTCCATTCCCGTCAGGATATGTAGGCACAAGATGCGACGTCTTGGCGAGTATACTTAGAATTAAACCATTAGGTTTTTCACCCTTAAGAAGATAACCCTTAGCAATAAACAACATAAAACAAGAGGTTCATGTAGAGTACTACATAAACTTAGGATGCTAGCACATTCCCTAAGTTTAACCAACGCTCGAACCTAAACTCTCTAGCTTTTGCATTTGCATTTCATTGTGGGTAATTCGATATTTTTCCCTTCCTTTGGACAAATTAAGACCGGTGGTGAACCAATGAATTAAGATTCAAATTAATTAATAATTTGACATCCAATTCTCACCGTGATACTTGGTATAATCTTTAGTAAAGTTATCAAAGTAAATAAAAACACTTTGAAAGGTACACTACTATAACATATACCTATGGTTAGACAATATTACTACGGTCATTTTTTCAACAATAGTAATATCTCATTTTTAACGAGCATGTTTTTATTTATTTATTTATTTTAGTAAAACACTTTTCATCACACTTCCTATTAACAACCATGGTGAAAAGTGGAGTGTGGCTATAAGTTCAAATCCCAGCACCAGCATTTTTTGGTTTTTTAATTAATTTTAAGCCACTTTTAACAACAGTTGGAATCCCAACTGTGGTGAAAAATGGCGTCTAGTCATGGCTTCGAATCCTATCACTAAATTTTATTTTTATTTTTTACTTTTTTTTAAGTCACTTTTTGCCACTGTTGGAACTCCAAACGTGGTGAAAAGTGGTGCCTTCATATTTTGTTTTTAAGATATATGACGCTCTTAGTTCATTCACTATTTCTCTAGACGCACTTAGACAAACTTCATCTTATGCCTCCAAAATTATTCCATTTAGTTAGCACTATTCTTTCACTAAACCAAACTTGAAAACATCATTTCTTCCGTAAACGAAACTCAAAAAATTTCTTCCATTAACAAGTTTTGGAACTTCATCATCTCTTTTCCAAATTGAACGAGGCATGAAAAACATGGATTCAAATTAGCAACGTTAGTTGTTGCTGTTGTGTTAGGAAAAATGTTCTTATTTAACGATTTCATTCATTTATTTTGTTGTTGTTTCTTTGTTCTTGTTGTTCTTCTTCTTATTGCTTTTGTTGTTTTTGTTGTTGTTCTTGTTCTTGTTTTTATTCTTGTTGTTGTTTTTATTGTTTTTAGTGGTGGTGGTGGTGTTTTTTATTATTGTTGTTCTTGTTGTGGTTATTGTTGTTATTATTGTTGTTCTTGTTGTGGTTATTATTGTTATTGTTGTTGTTCTTGTTTTTCTTGTTGTTCTTGTTGTTCTTGTTTTTGTTTTTGTTGTTGTTGTTGTTATTATTCTGGTTGTTGTTATTGTTCTTATTGTTCTTATTGTTCTTATTTCTCTTGTTGTTGTTATTGATATTGTTGTTGTTCTTGTGTTCTTCTTATTGTTCTTATTGTTCTTGTTGTTGTTTTTGTGTTAAAATAATTTAATAGTATACATTATGATGAAAGTTATCAATGTACTCAGGAAAAAATATGGCAAAAATAAAAAATTATGACGCACATTTCACCACGAGTATTTAAAACAACTATGGATATAGGTAATGCGCTTTCTAGTTTTCTACCACAGGCACTGGACCGTGGTTGTAATAACCCACATACAATCACACGCTACCTAACAACAATAATCGTTGTTATAGGTCTTTCGCAACCGTGATTATATGTGTTTTTCATAGTAAAGTTGTAGCAACTTTGATGTTGGTAGAGTGCTTGTCTCGGTGGATTTGGGACCTCTAATTGATATTGAAATAAAGATACGGTTTGGTTCCATATATACTCTATTTAAGTTGTGGAGAAAGTTGTTGTTCCTTGTTATCGCACTCCTTTTTTGCCACCTTCCAACTCAATTTTAAAAGAGGATAACAACTCAGTTAAGGTCTCTTTGGAGACTATTGATGATGATGTATTTGATTGAGATGCTTAGGGAGTTTATGCATCGAGTGAAGAGTAAGAAAAATAAACTTTTTCTGGGTTGAATGGTGGTTTTTCAAAGGAATTTTGTGGGGAGGAAGTTGACCTAGTTGTGTCTCCTAGTGAGATAACCTCCATCACACGTAGCATGGCCTCATTGCCTATCTTGTGTATGATTGGTGGGGGATTGTCGATTGTGGGGTATATTGCTTATGACGATGGAAGAAGACATGTCGTCTCTCTGCCACTGCATACCTCGTACAAGTCATGTCTTTAAAGCCTACAACCTACATTTGATTGGGTGCAAATTTTAAAAAGTCAACTTGCTTATGAAGGAGATTTCTCATTGGCCAAGGTTTTGTCAGCAAAATCTTTCTCACCTAATGCTTTCTTGGATCCATTCAACATGTTTTGTAACTCCATTCCAACCAATTCACCACCAGCACCTAAAACTGCCGATTATTCCTCACTTTCACTATCATGGCTGGAATCACATGGACTCTTGGTAAGAGATAGGAATTGGGCTTTTGTACTCGGCCTAACTACTATTTCAGCTTCTCATTTGGGCTAGATTATAGCAAAAAATACTAGGCACTGTGCAACACAACCCCATATTGATACTTTTCATACCCCCAAAAAATTAGCTTTCTCTAATAAATTTTTGGGAAACCCTACTACTCATTTGGGTCTTGGTGGGATGTGTGAGGAAAATTTTAAAGGCCCCAAAGATGATTTTCCCCTTTAAATGGGCATTGTGTGGATCCAGTTGTAATTGAATTTTTATCACCTTCTTTATATATAGCTTTGGAGTGCTTCTCACATCCGGTTGAAGAGATATCTAAGCTACCTACCGAACCCTCTCCTCCTCGCAAATTTGTTGATGTAGAGGGTACAAAAAGTTTCTTGGAGCAAGAATCAAATGATTTTCCAGTTGAAGGACAAACGCCAGACTCTTCTTTTGGATCTGCCTCAGAGCAACAAACCAATATTCTTTTGGAGCAAAATTCAGGTATTTCTAATCCTCTAACTCATATTGGTTTTTTTTCACACGATAGAAATCCTCGATCTATCCCCGAGGAGGGTTTGAGTTCACAGGTGCTTAACTTGTCCATATGCTTGGAATTTGTTTTTTTCCTTGTCTCTATAATCACTGAAGTCCTATTCCTATATCACCTAGGTTCTAAAATTAATTGATAGTAAGAAAGCGGCAAGGGTCTTTAATAAAGCTAAGAAATTAGGGTGTACCTTCCTTTTAAGTGATAATGATGAGGTTAAGAGATTATTGGGTCTTGAGTCTAGAGATAGATAGGTGAGGTCTACTAGACTTTCTAGAAGTTGTGCTCGATGCTAATTAGGTCTTTTAATGTGTGCGGTTTGGGTAATAGGACCGAAAAAAGTAAGGTTATAGATCTCATTATCTATAAGTCCCTAGAGTTCCTTGCAATTTACGAGACTAAAATTTCTTAGTCTCTACCTTTTTGGTTCATTCTCTTTGGGGAAATGCTTTCTGTGACTAGAGTTTTTTTACCATCTATTGGGTAATAGTGGCGACCTTCTTTCTATTTGGTGCAACTCAAAAGGGTTTTTCTTATTTTCCTTTGCGGATCCTGGTTACCTTGTGGTTTATTAGGAGTGGGGGGTCTCCAAGACTAAGTGTATGGTTATTAATATTTATTCTAAGTGCAGCCCTAGTGAGATGATGGCTCTTTGGAGATACTTACTTTTTATAAGAGCCTCCCTTGAAGAAAATGTTTGGTGTGTTCAGGGTGATTTTAATAATATTTGCTCCCTTTCTGAGAGGGTTGGCAGTGTCTATAACACCTTGAATTCAATTAAATTATTTTATTGAATTTAGCTGCATTTTTTGATATTTGAGTGATTTAATATACTTTTTATTACTATTTAGTGAATATATGTGGTATGTGGCATTAATGGGTATGTTGGTGGGAGTTACGAAGAGTGGTAGAAATTAATTCTAATTTTTCATTTATTTTAAAATAAGTAGAAATATAGAATAGTAAATAAAATAATATAAATAGTGATATTTGAGTGAAAATTAGAGTTTTTTAAAAAAAAATAAGGGAAATTAGAGATGAGAATGATAAAAGTCGAATAACTAAAATAGCATAATTATATTTTAATTTAAAAAGAAAAGTGTGAGGGTTGAAGGAGTTTATTGATACATAGAAGTTTTTGAGAAAAATAGGCAAGAGGCAAAGTGAGAAAAAGGAAGAACAAGGGCTTGGGAAAAAAGATCACCATATCTAGAGCTTGAGTAATTGTTAGAAATTCAGATAGGAGGAGGTGGGGAATTACTCTAATATAAGTGTTATTGCATGAAAGGTAGAGAGGGTGTCGCACCTCGAAAAATACGACCATTCGCGATGGATGCAAAAGAAAATTTAGTTCTAACAAAGTCGTCACCGAACTTTATTTATCCCAATGAAGGAATAGGACAATATTGATAAAACCTTTAAGAAAAGAAGATGGTCGTCGCAATCAAATTCTAGGTTCAAGAGTCGAGTATGCAAAAGGAAGGTATTAACACCCCTCACGTCCGTTGTACTCAACGGAAACCTCTTAGTGAGATTTGCAATTGAATATTAGCACATGTCTATTTACCTTCTTTGAATGATAAAATGAACTAAAGAGAAAAGAAAAGAAACCACTAAAGGGGAAAAGCAAATGTTATCTACACTAGGGTGCTCGCCAAGGATTGGGGTACTTGTGTCTATATATTCTCATTAAGAAATGAGAAATCAGAGTGTCCGTAGTTCTGAGGACTAAGGGAGAAAGGTTTGGATAAAAAAATAAAAGCTATCTCACCAAGATCTCGCAATCCTGTGCCTGCATACCCTCTTAGTGCAATGAAGAAGTCAAAGTAATCGTAATTCGGGGAATACCATTGGTTGGTTTGTGTATTTTAACGAATGAGTGTTTAGATTGCATTCTAACTCCTAAACATTGACTTGTCTGCTCACTAGGGGAGGCTGAATCACTAGTTTATATGCGTGATAGAAGGGACTAAACAATGTTCTTTGAGAAAAGTTGTTTGATTTCACGAGGGCAAAGAATTAGTGTCTTAATGAAAGGGAGCAGTCTTCTTGCATAATCTCTGTATGGAATCAAATTATCCTGATGAGTTTCCCACTCTTCTTTGATTTGATAGATCACCAAAGCAGAATCTCCATACACGTCCAAGTTCTTGATTCTCAGATCAATTGCCTCTTCAAGGCCCATAAGGTATGCCTCATACTCGACTTTATTGTTTGTGCATGTGAAAGTCAATCAGGAAGTAAATGGGATGTGGGATCCATTAGGAGTCACAATGATTGCCCCAATCCCTTTCCCATATGTGTTGACAACACCATCAAAAACAAACCCCATTGAGAGTTTGGCTCAGGCCCTTCATCCGGCAAAGGTTCTTTACAATCTTTCATCTTTAAATAAATCACATCCTCGTCTGGGAAATCATCCTCAACAGATTGATGGTCTTCAATGGGTTGATGAGCTAAGTGATCAGCCAAAACACTCCCCTTAATAGCCTTCTATGTATGGTATTTAATATCATATTCTGGAAATAACATCTACCATCTGGAAATTCTTCATGTTAGAGTGGGTTTCTCAAAGATGTATTTGATTTGGTCCATCTTAGAAATCAGCCAAGTGGTATGGTTTAGCATGTACTGATGCAGACGTCGTGTAGCCCATGCTAAGGCGCAACAAGTTTTCTCTAGAATTATCTATCGAGACTCACAATTAGTGAATTTCTTACTCAAATAATAGATAGCATGTTCCTTCTTTCCTGTCTCGTCTTGTTGACCGAGTACGCACCCTATGGAATCTTCCAAAATGGTTAAATACATGATCAAGGGTCTTCCTTCAACCGAAGGGATCATAATAGGAGGCTTAAGGATATGCTTTTTGATACTGTTAAATGCTTTCTGACAATCATCAGACCAAACACAACCCTGGTCTTTTCTAAGAAGCTTGAAAATTAGTCCACAAGTGGCAGTCATATTCGAGATAAACCAAAAAATATAATTCAAACGTCCCAAGAAACCTCTGACCTACTTTTCTGTAATTAGAGCTGGCGTCTCTTGTATGGCTTTAACCTTATCAGGATCTACCTTAATACCTTTTTGGCTAACAATGAAACCTAAGAGCTTCCCTGAGCGAACACCAAATGTACACTTGTTAGGATTGAATTGGAGTTTATACTTCCTCAACCGCTGAAACAACTTCAACAAATACTCAACATGGTCCTCTTAAGTCTTGGACTGAGCTATCATGTCATCTACGTAGACTTCAATCTCTTTGTGCATCATATCATGGAAAAGGGTAGTCATGGTCCTCTGATATGTTGCATCGGCATTTTTCAGACCGAACGACATAACTCTATAACAAAAGGTGCCCTAAGGTGTAATAAACGATGTTTTCTCAATATCTTCAGAAGCCATCCTGATTTGATTATAACTTGAGAAACCATCCATAAAGGATAATACCTTGTATTTTGCAGATATGTCTACCAAAATGTCAATGTGTGACAGAGGAAAATCATCCTTTGGACTAGTTTTGTTCAAATCTCGATTATCGACGCACATGCAAACCTTGCCATCCTTCTTTAGAATAGACACAATATTGTCTAACCACTATGGATATTCAGATATAACGAGGAAACCTGCATCAATCTGCTTTTGTACCTCTTCTTTAATCTTCAGAGCCTTGTCAGGGCGAGTTCTCTTGAGTTTCTGCTTAGCTGGCGGACATTATGACTTTAAAGGCAAATGATGCTCCACTATAGTATTATAAAGACCAGGCATATCTTGGTATGACCAAGCAAACACATCAACATACTCCTTGAGAAATTTAATCAGTCTCTCTTTCACATCATGCACAAATAAAGCTCCAATTTTCACTTCTTTACGGTCTTATTCTGTACCCAAATTAATGACCTCTACATGTTCCTTGTGATGCTGAATGGCTTTATCTTCTTTCTCAAGTAATTGGGAAATCTCCTCAGAAATCTCTTCTTCTTCTTCTTCAGCTTCGAACACAGGAAACTCAAAGTTTAGAGAAGGCATTGGGTCATTGTTTTTGATGGTTTGTTCGTGCAATAATTTGCACGTGTGATTTGGCTTTATTTTAGATTTTATGAAAGTGGAAGTGTGTGATCAAATAATGCAAAGTGACAAAATTTTTGGTTTTTTATGATTACCGTTTTCTAGAAAAGTAGAAAAGTAAAAACAAATAAGATGAAATCACAAAATGACGATGTTATTAATGATAGCAGTTTTTAAACAAAAGCCCTAACATAAGATCACCTTTACTTTGGGCAGAGCAAAGGGAATTATGAAAAGATAAGCCCACACAACAACTCTTTCGCCTCGGGCAGAGCGAAGAGCTTAAAACACACACAAAAATTACTTTGATAAACGAACAACAAGAGGAACATTGACAACACTCCAATTCTGGGCAACCGTTCCATGCATCACAAAGTCAGGTTGATCTTCATCAAACTCGTCTTCAAGTATAGAGTTGACTTTAGGTGGATGGATGATTCCTCCGCTAAGGAAAACCTCTTCAATAGGTGGAATAGTCATGCTTTTTGTAGCAGGCTTGTTGGAGTTGACAGAGGAGAAACCAAGACCCTCTATGTTCCTTTTTTTTGGCAAAGATAAAACTTTCCCCCATCCTTCTTGAGAACCACTCTCCACAACACGATGTGCATCCGTGAAAGATGAAATAGAGACCTCATTCTTCTTGGCACTACTACCAGCAATTGAAAGAGCCTGGAATTGGGTTCCTACTTCTTCGTTTGCATCAATGTATGAGAAAGAAGATAGATGACTTACCACCAAAGCTCTCTCCCCACAAATTGTAACCAACTTTCCTTCATTAACAAACTTCATTTTTTGGTGCAAGGTAGACGTGATCACTCCAGCCTCATGTATCCATGGCCTACCCAACAAACAGCTATAGGCAGCATGAATGTCCATGACCTGAAAAATGATTTGAAAAATATGGGGCCCAATACTAATTGGTAGGTCCACCTCCCCAATCACGGTCTTCCTTGACCCATCAAAATCTTTAACAAAAACATCATTTGGTCTCATAGGCGACCCTTGATAGGTCAATCTCGTAAGAGTTGTTTTCTGAATCACATTTAATGACGATTCAGTGTGAACCAGCACACTAGATAATGCATCATTCATGCAATTGATAGAAATGTGTAGTTCCATGTTGTGCTTCCTCCCCTCCTCTCGAAGTTTTTCTTCACAAAAATTGAGATTGTTTCACGAAGTAATTTTGCCTATAACTCCATCAAATTGATCCTCGGTCACGTCATGGTCGACGTAAGCTTGTTCAAGGACTTTCTATAGCTCCTCTTTGTGAGCTTCAGAGCTCATCAACAATTGTAACACATAAACTTTGGACGGAGTTTGCATAAATTAGTCTACAATATTATACTCACTTCCCTTAATCATCTTTAGAAACTCATCAGATTTAGAAAAGGGGTCAGTCCCATTAGTCTTCCTCATAGTAGAATCTTTCACAATCGACTGCTCAAAATAAACCTCCTTCTCCTTTGTAGGTGTCGAAGAGAAAACACAACCACTCCTAGTAACCCTGCTAATATCAGCAATGCTAACAATAGATGGCATGACAAGAAGAGGCACCTCTCTCCCATTCTCTAACATAGTGGTATTATAGTTATAAGGAACCGCCCTATCAGAAACATAGGGGGTTGAGCCAGGAACATTGATGACCAAAGGAGTTGTGGAAGATTTTCTACTGTCATAAGTGAACTCAAGATGCTCCAATTCCTTAAAGTGAGGTACAATTACAAAAAACTCTTCATCTTCATCTATCTCAACTAGATTTCTGTCATAGGTGACAATGATAACCCTTCAGTCCAACAAATATTGAATGTCACTTCTTACCAACCGACACCCTCGTGAATTGGCAGAGTAAACACTATAAGCATCATAATTATGTCTTTCATGGCTAAAGAAAACTATTCTAGTCAATCCTCCATACATCGTCACCAAAGATTCTCGAAAGTACCTGATATTGAACACACCATACTTCCTAGGGCACCCCTGCATCATATTGACATTGGCAGCTCCATGTGGGGGGAGAGGATTGGCTTGTATATTTGGATTTGTGTCCTTGAAGGAAAAAAATCCCACATTTGACTAACCTCGGTACATATGCTTTCATCCCAATATAATTTTCAATCTTATGACATGGCGCGCCTTGATGATGTGGAGACTTAGTATGAATTTGTCCTTTCTGCAACAAAGCGGGAAACAATTCTGCATAAGTAATTGGGATAGGATCAAAATTTGGCTTCCTATGCCCACGAATATGATTGTTGGAAGGTTGTCGAGCCTATTGGGAAGGCTGTTGATTCTGATAACGCTGATGTTATTGTGGAACCTGTGGTTGTGGTTGATATAGATGCGTAAACTGCGGTTGATAACCGAGAGTACTAATAAATGAAGACACAATTGCAATTTATTGATATGGTCGATACCTCCTCCTGGATCGACCATGGTGTACAACACTCACTGCTTGTTCTTTCTTCTTCATAAAACCACTTCCATGCTTCTTTGCATTGGTAGAAGTACCAGCTTCTTTAGTCAGCCTACCCTCACGAACTCCCTCTTCCAGACGTATTCCCATGTTTACCATCTCAGTAAAATCACTGGGTGCGCTACCTACCATCCTTTCATAGAAAAAGGGACTTAAAGTCTTCAAGAATATCTTGGTCATTTCTTTTTCCTCTAGAGGTGGTGTGATCTGAGCAACCACTTCGCGCCAGCGTTGGGCATACTCTTTGAAAATCTCTCTATCCTTCTGACTCATGGCTCTCAACTGGTCTGTGTCAGGTTCTATATCAACATTATACTTGTATTGTTTGATAAAAGCATCACAAAGATCATTGAAAGTATGGATCTCCATACTATCTAGCCCCATGTACCACTTAAGGGATGCACATGTCAGACTATCTTGAAAGTAATGCATAAGCAGATGATCATTGTCGGCCTATGTTGACATTGTTCAGACATACATAACAAGGTGACTCTGAGGGAAAGAGTTGCCTTTGTACTTCATGAAGTCAAGAACCTTAAATTTGTGAGGAATCTTGAGACTTGGGACTAGACAAAGATCAGAAGCACTTTTCCCAAACAGCTCTTTCCCACGGAGGGCCTTAATCTCTTTCTGCATCTCCAAGAACTTATCTTGGAACTCATCCATCCTTTCATAAAATAAAACATTCTCACTAGGTGCAGTGTGGAACATTGCTTCTTCAAGAGCATAAGGAACAATATTCACCAAGGGCAGTGGCACAGTCATTACAGCAGTTACAACAGTTACATCGGGAACTTTTGGAACTGGTGGACGGTATCTGACTAGAGTAAAAAAATGAGGCATTCCCCATGGAAAACCAGGAGGCATGTTATACTGTAGTTCACTTGTGGGCGCCACTAGGATCGATATGAATATAATTTTTGAGATTATAGTTCTCTGGACATGATCCTGTGAGTTGTGTGACGATTGATTTTGGGCAGCCGCCAATGTTTCCATCATAGTGTTAAGTCTCTTCAAGGTTTCTTCATGGATTTCCCTATTTTCTTACTCTAACTGGTCCATTCTGTGCTAATGGCCTGCCCGAGTATTGTACCGATGATTCAGCTTGGCTAAGGAAGGAAGAAGCAAGAGTGAGAACCTGGAATGCAAAGGATACAATGCAAATGATGTATGCATATGTGTCCCTACTGCGAAAATCGGCGCCGGCTGAACAGAAGAGTCGCCACCGTGCGTTATTTATCCCAGCGGAGGGAAAGGAAACGCTCGAAGTAAACCTCGCAAAAAACGGGAAAAGGTATGGTCATCGCAACCAAAACCTGGGTTCGGGAGTCGGTTACGCAAGGGGAAGGTATTAGCACCCCTCACGTCCGTCGTACTCGACGGGATCCACGCTTGTTCTCGGGTATGGATTGTTATTCTATCTACTCTACAGGTCAGGGGTTAAAAAGAAAATAAAAGGACTCGGGAAAGTATCGCACTTTATGCCTACGTATTCTCGTCTGGAACGAGAAATCAGAGTCAACGTAGTTCGCCTACCTATGGGAAAGGAGGGGAAGGTTGCTCGCTAGGATATCGCATCCTATGCCTACGTACTTCCACACTGCATGGAAGATCAGAGCAAACGTAGTTCGGGCCACGTACGACACAAGTCTGTCTTGGTTGATTTTATTCCTTCTGAAAAAGGTTTTCTGATTAGCAGTCCAAGCGGACAAAAATGACATCTTGATGAGTTCACATTCTTTTACGGAAGAAGTGTCTTTTATTGTGTTTGAAATTTTATTGTATTTTCTGTTTGTTTTGAGGAAGAAGAGACAGAACTCTAACCTACGGTTGCGAAGGGAATCAGACTAACCTAATGTTATCATGCATGGGTTAAGGCCTAGTGTCTATCATGCTCCTCTCTTGCACAGAGAGAAACAGAGATCCTACGGGATAAGTGGAAACAGAAACAATATCAGATATATACAGTAAAACAGTAAAATGCATGGATGCAACAATACAAGCGAGGCAAGGGAGTCCCACTCAACCTAGAACCTAGAAAACAATAGGCAAAAGTGAACAGACTTCACTTTCAACCCAACAGGGTAAACAGCAAACAATACAGTCAGGAAAACCAATCAATACATCAAGAAATGAAATACAGCAGAAAAATAAACAGCATCAGCAGCTCTAACTTCAATCTTCAGCAAGCATCAATCTCCATCTCCATAGCCTTCAAGCAAGGTCTTCATTATCAGTCTTCCATCTGCAATGGCTTTTCTTCAAGTCTCAATCTTCAGGAGAAACATCAGTCAACAAGATGAAGTGAATGAATGTTAGACAGTCAATTACCTACCAAGGGTGGTTCATTAACTATTAACATTATATAGACAATTTTCCCTCAAAAGTTCTATCTTTCAAATACATTCACTGATCCTTCCAAAGGAAGGAGGTGGATATTTGAAAGAGACTTTGAATCATAAGGAAAGGATGGATGCAAACAAGGCATTCCATGTTTGAGAAACAAGCTTTCTAATCTAGAGCTCTGCCTAGCTCCTAAACCCTAGTTTCCTCAACAGCTGCTAGCAAGAATCTCCTCTCCAATCTCTGGAAGTTGGTCTGCAAGCTCTGGATCTCCAATGGCTTCAACATCACAAGTCTTCAGCTCTGCCAATCCCCAGACAACCCCAATACCCACACAGACAAATCAATAATCCCCAGAGGGCACACCACACCAACCAATCAAATATGGCAGTATATACTAATAGCAGTAGGGGAATCCTAGTGGTTTCTAAGGGGATCTATCCTATACCCATAACCCCTATAGTCCATACCCCAAAAATCAAATGAAAATTTCCTAAAAGAATTAAACTATCTCACCTAAGTTGATTTAAAACCCTAATTTTGTTCATGTTATTCACACCTAAACTAAACACCTAAAATTAAATCCTAAAAATGAGAACTAAATTGTATGTACAAGTTAACAATGTCTATTAATCAACCTAAAAAGAATGGGTGAAAAATATTAAAGCATTTATTAGAACAAAAATTAACAAAATCATGTATGAAATGGAACACCTAAAATAGGCATTTATTTGGAAAATATGGGAAAAATATCAAATAAAAAATAAAATGCAATTTTTATTTTTTATAATTTTCTAGACATCTTGAAGAAATTAATGCAAAATCATTGAAAAATATGAAGTTTATGATTTATTATGATTTTTTTAAAAGATGAGAAGATATTAAAGAAATAAAAATGACAAACTATGGAAATTAAATGGGAGGGGTGAGAATAGCATCTGCGCCTTAGTTGTTTTATCCAGGTGGGCCAGAAGATGGGGTGCGAATAGAACAAGGTCTTAGGCCCATACGCGCTTCAGAAAATAAATTGGAAAAATGCCAGAAAAATATTAAACCTCCGGTGCCAATAGCAGTACAAACACGTTAAAATCAATGGGCCTATCCAAAAGGGGGTGGGGATAGTCATCTGAACTCAAGCCCATGCTGATGCAATTAGTGAAACGCATCGTTTCACATTTTTGATTCCCTCCGTTTCTGAATTGAATTCTGGCCGTGTGATTAGACGAAAGAGTCAACAATTGGGGACAATCGGACGGCTGGGAGGTTGTCTTCAACCTCCAGCTAGGGTTTTATCTCAAAACAGCTTTCATGCATGACATTTCCACCTCCTCGTTCTCCCTACTCACTCCATGAAATAACACGATCCAAAGACCAAAATAACTCCTCTCCTCACCCTCTATACAGCCATGGTGTTAGATTTTGCTAAAGCTTCTCCAATAGTCAAACCCGATAGCTATAAGTTTGGGGCACCACTGATTTCCACTGATACGTGTGCTGAGGATTCTTGATAAAACCTATACTAATGCGTTCTATAGCTCATGGTGATCATCCTAAACCTAATCTCCAGTATCATAGCACTCTAACATGTGAGTTCTTGATCACTAACCAGAAACTTCCATGGAAACAACCTTCAAGAATAACCCTTAAACTACTCATGAATCATCCCCTAATGGTCTCTATCACATATATCCTAACCATTCTATCTAATACCTCCTAGAAGAAGAGATATAGATTGAAATGCATACCTTGCAATGTTGATGAAACAATGGTGGAATTGTACACTTCAAGACTTGTTAACCTCCAATATTGATCTCCAATGGATGCTAATTCTTCTGTTTGCAATGGTTGTGGCTCAAACTTCTTGAATCACCTTATCCCCTTCTTCATGCAAGTTGGAGTGTAAACTTGGATCACCCTAACCAGCCACGAATTCCCTTCAATTTCCTTTGCCAATTACTCTATGATAATGGTGGATGATGATGATAACAGAAATTGAGATGATTGATGAAGCTTCAATGGAGTTTGAAGAGAAAATGCAAATGGGAGTGAAGGAATCAAAGTAATGTTTGCAAGCTCAAAGAATCACCAACCAATGCACAAATGGATTCATTTCCTTATATAGGTGAGGATTAACAGAATGAGAAGCTTCTAGATTGGTCCTAGAGGGATCTAGAAACTTGTGGAACTTTCATGAACTTATCATTTGATGGTATTTTGATTCATCTCATATCATGCTTGCACCTTGGGTAAACTTGAGTGAAAATATCCTTTCATGAGATATTAGGAGTGTATGTATGAAAAACCAAGCTTTTCCTTGCCTTGTGTTAAGTTTTACCATGTTGCCTTATGATGCAAGAAACAACTTTACAAAGGAAGTCCAATTTTTAAGCCTAAACTCAAACATGTGGCTGAACCAATGTCTTTAAAATGATGTTGGGAATCAATTTGGTATATTGGATGACCCATATTTGATTTGTAGATCTCTCAAACCAATTTTTTATTTCAACTTTTTCAACTTATATGCCTTTTTTAGGTCATTTTTCACCAACTTTAGTCAAGTCTCATTCTATGCATTTCCAAGCTTTCATGACTTCTTTTCTAGACTTAAAATGGCATTTTGAGCAACTTTTATGTTGGGAAGTTTTTCATTTGAAGCTCCCTTGTATGAGTTTTAGGCATAGGCTAAGAATGACCTGTAATCCTCAGATGACCAAAATACCCTTTTCTTGCCAAGACCATAAGTAGAGTTCCACAAATAATATGAAGGCATACTATACCATTCTAGAAAGCTAAGACAAAGAGGAACAATTATTATGTTTACCAGAAATTCATTTGAAATCTCCTTGAGGGGTAAAAATAGCTTGGAAGTCAAGTCACTTTTACAGACAAAAGTTCAGACACCTCAGATGACCTGTAACTTGCAAGGACCATAACTTGAGTTCTATAAATCTCCTTAGTGTATTCCACCACTCAAATTAAAGGTATTGAGATCCTCTACAAGTTTCATGTTCGCCAAGGATCCATTTGAAGCTTGCATTTTGACTTATCTTGCTTGGAAATTTGTCCTAAACTAGGGGATTTTACACAGAAACCCTAATTTAGAAACTCCTCTTCTCCTTGATTTCTCTTGATTTCTTCTTGGCATATCATCATATCCTTATTCTCCATGTCAAATGATGAACCCCACATCTCTCCAATAGCCTTTATTGCCTTTTAATCAGTCAATTGACCTAGAGTTGACCCAGGGTTGACCCAGATGAAACCCTAGTTGACTGTCTTCATCCACAACTCTTGTGACTACACCAATGACTTGTCTCCTTCTCCAAATGCCTTTCTAAGCCTCCCATGCTGTCTAGATACTGTCCATGCTCAGCCCACAACTCACACTTTCCTTATTGTTCCCCAGATACACTCAGTTAGGAGATAGATGAACTGCTTGATCCATTGACTTGATAGCTTCCCAATTCTTTCTGATGACTTGAATGAGATTGAATTTGAATAATAACCTCTTGATAGGCCTCTAGAGATGAGAATAATGATTGGTCCCCTGTTGGATGACTTGCTATGCTTATGTTATTCAGATGGTTAGACTATGTTTATGACTCTATATGCAAATGCTAATGATATTGAAACATAAACCAAGTGAATAAGGTTGAGCAAATTTTAGGGTGCAACAGCTGCCCCTATTCAAGCGACTTGGACCCGATTGGGTGAAGAGCCCGGAGCCTTCAGACATTCGTGGTACGAGACGGTTGAATACTAAGAACCCAAAAAATTTGCCAACCGCAGAAATAAACTGCGCCCTTGCTTGAGGAACGACCTCCACTGCCTGGATCTGACTGCTATGGCTACCAATTGATCCACTAGCGACCGTGCTGGGGATTATTTGTCTGCATTTCATCAGGAATAAATCGCCCACGTTAAGAGTAAACTCTTCCACGTTAGGAATAACATTGTCCACGTTAGGACTCACCCTTCCACGTAAGGAATAACCGTTCCACGTTAGGAATAACACCGTCCACGTTAGGACTCACCTTTCCACGTAAGGAATAACCGTTCCACACTAGGAATAACACTGTCCATGTTAGGACTCACCTTTCCACGTAAGGAATAATCGTTTCACGTTAGGAATAATACCGTCCACGTTAGGACTCACCTTTCCACATAAGGAATAATCGTTTCACGTTAGGAATAATACCGTCCATGTTAGGACTCACCTTTCCCCATAAGGAATAATCGTCTTTTCCACGTAAGGAAGCCAACTTGATCTGAATCTGCCCACGTCAGGACTAAACTTTCCACGTAAGGAATCTATCTTCTTCTTCCACGTAAGGAATACAAACTCAATCTGATTTGTCCATGTAATGAATACCCTTTCCACGTTAGGAATATCGCCGTCCACGTTAGGACTCACATTTCCACGTAAGGAATACATCGCTTTTCCCCGTCAAGGATGACTTTTTCTCTGCTTTGTCAAACTCTTCCACGTAAGGAATACGTCTTCTTTTGCTTTGTCCATGTAAGGACTCTTTCTTTTTCCCCGTTAGGAATCACAAATTTTCCACGTAAGGAACCCCAATCTTTCCACGTGAGGAATACTATATCAATCTTTCTTTCCACGTTAGGAATGTCATCTTTCCACGTAAGGAACACCTCTTTTCCCCGTTAGGAATGCAACTTTCTTTCCACGTAAGGAATACCTCATCCACGTCAGGACCCGCCTTTCCACGTTAGGAACACGATCTCTTTTCCACGTAAGGAAACATTTCCTCTTTCTACGTAAGGAATATCATTTCTTCTTTCCGTCCACGTCAGGACTAAACTTTCCACGTAAGGAATCTATCTTCTTCTTCCACGTTAGGAATAACTCCTTTGATCTGTCCGCGTCAGGACTAAACTCTTCCACGTCAGGAATAATCTCTTTCTTTCCACGTCAGGAATCAATCTTAATATGTCCGTGTAAGGACTCAATCTTTCCACGTAAGGAATAAACTCGTGTTTCCACGTAAGGAAACCATTTTTCTTCCACGTAAGGAATGCTCTTGATATGTCCACGTAAGGACTCTGATCTTTCCACGTAAGGAATACAATCTTTGATCTATCCACGTCAGGACTAAACTTTTCCACGTAAGGAAACAACTTCTCTTTCCACGTAAGGAATCAACTTCTTTTCCACGTAAGGAATCTCACTTTTCCACGTTAGGAATCACCATTTTTCCACGTAAGGAATAACTTGTCCACGTTAGGAATCACAACTGCTCCACGTAAGGAATCAACTTTTTCCACGTAAGGAATCAACTTCTATCCACGTAAGGAATAAATCTTTCCACGTAAGGAATCATATTTTGATATGGCCATGTAAGGACTCATCTCTTTCCACGTAAGGAATACAATCTTCTTGATCTGTCCGCGTAAGGACTCCAATCCTTCCACGTAAGGAATCAATCTTGCTATGTCCGCGTAAGGACTCAATCTTTCCACGTAAGGAATACATTCGTCTTTCCACGTAAGGAAACCAATTCTTTTCCACGTAAGGAATCTCATCTTTCCACGTTAGGAATAAACTCGTCTTTCCACGTAAGGAATCTCCATCTTTCCACGTAAGGAATCTCCAACTCTTTCCACGTAAGGAAACTATTTTTCTTCCACGTAAGGAATGCTCTCTTTCCACGTAAGGAATGCTTCTTTTTCCACGTAAGGAGTACAACCTTCTTTCCACGTTAGGAAACAAACTTCTTTTCTTTCCATGTTAGGAAACACAATCTTATCTTAGTTTGTCCACGTCAGGACTCCAATCTTTCCACGTAAGGAATGAACTTCTTTCCACGTAAGGAAGCACATTTTCTTTCGGTTTGTCCACGTAAGGACTCCAACTTGTTCCACGTAAGGAATCACATCTCTTTCCACGTAAGGAAACCATCTTCTTTCCACGTAAGGAAGCATCGTCTTTCCACGTAAGGAGAACATCGTCCACGTTAGGACCCATCTTTCCACGTCAGGAACACCATCTTAATCTGTCCACGTAAGGACTCCAATCTTTCCACGTAAGGAATATAATCTTTTTCCACGTAAGGAAACAACTTCGTTCCACGTCAGGACCCATGTTTCGTCTTGATTTGTCCATGTTAGGACTCAGGCACCTTCGACCCACTGGGGAAATAAAACTTGTCCACGTCAGGACTCACATCTTCATCGGTCCCAACCCACAAACTTCTTAGCACTGACGCGACAGCGACTTTGAGGCGGACTCTACTGGGGATATTTGGAAACCAGACTACCGGACGCCTGTTCTGATAACCGGTTGCAACTTCTGAAATTCTGATTCATGAAACCCCTGATGACAAATAACCCTGCCGGGGAATAAAGGGAAACTTATCCTGGTAACTCTGTGGGGAATACTGCCGAAACTGACATTATCATTGAATATCTCATGCCGAGATTTTGAGTGTTTGGTGGTTCATTTGAGCAAGAGCTCTCTCTACCTGAACTGCTAAAATACAGGAACTGCTTCAGCAAAATAAATGCTGAAGATAATGCCAACTTCGCTGGGGATAACCAGGTGCTACAGAATTATTCCAGCAAAATACATGCTGGAAGAGTGAAGTCAACCCTGCTGGGAAATTGGGAACTTAAACCAAGCACCTTGTTGAAATAACATCCTGCTGGGGACTATAAATCTGCTGGGAAGTAGCAGATGTGCCAACTACGATTGGGCTTCTGCTGGAGAGTGAACAGGTATCCCGCGGTACCCTGACAAAATAAATGTCAGAACACGACCAACCCTGCTGGGGAGAGTCTTGATCTTCGAGTTCTACTGGGAGGAAAGAACACTTGCTTAAAGGAGAGAACTCCGCTTCGGGGATACTAACATGCCCCAGTTTGTATTTTTGCTTAGCTTGCCCCTGAATCTGCAACAATTTTGGAATGGACCCTACAGTCTTTGTATCCTGACAACCAGACACGGACTGCTTCTACACTTCGGACCTCGAAGGGGTGTTCTGAGAACATAACTTTCATGCTTTTTAGGGTGACCTGCCCCGGTCTCGCAACAACCTTTTGTCTCTGATCGACTGAGTCGTGGAGCACGGCCCATAGCTATGAGAGATTTGCCAAATCTTGACCTGACTGCCCCAGATTTACTGATTCTAGGATGACTGGCTCTGCCTGAATTAATCAGTATAGCTTGCCCCAGTTCACGAAACATTTGGGCATTCTGCATTTTATCCCGATCATACCTTCCACTGTAGGAATCTTTCCTGTCGGCATGCGCTTACTCGCAAGTAACACAAGTTGTTCTGCATAAAAGATATATTAAACGCAATGCATATGACAGTTTCAAAATCCAAGTCTGTTCACTGAAAAAAATTTGTGACATGTAATGAATCAATTATCAAAATGCCAATATGAAAGCTGGTAAGAGGAACCCTTTTAGGAGTCAGAATCGACGAGATCTTTACTGACGTATGCTCTTGACCAAACCTGTTTCAATTAGGACTTTTTCGGGTTGTAACGTGGTCAGGTTCACGGTTAACAAGGAAAGATAAAGGCTCAAAATTTATTTCGACCCACCCATTCTTCGTGATGTTCTCCAATCCTATGTTCAGCTAATCTGACTTCAGCGTTCACCTATTAGAGGTGGAATGATAGGAGTGATGGTTCAGGATACCACACGTTTTTTGTTTTTGAGTGACAGTCATTTGCTTTTCGTCTTTGGGTACCTAGAGTCACACGACTTTGTCCTTTTCGAGGATTTTTTTATTTTCTTTGGCAATCCTTTCCGTCTTTCGTTTTTTCGTTTTTTCATTCCCTAACTTTTGCCTGGACTGAGTATCTTTTGAGATTCTTTTGATTTTCCAGTCCAGCGGGATGCCCCTATTTTTGCCTAAGTCATTTGTTTTCAAGTCTTGACTTAGCGGGCTTTTGATTCTTTTTCGCTTTTCGTTTTTTTTTCCGAACAAGTCGTGTGACACTGGTTTGTCTGACTTTGTGTGGAATAATGTGACTGTTTCACTCTTTGTCGGCAAGGTTTAACCATTGCGGTTCTTTAGGCACGACCTATACAAGTGTGATTTATCCTCAAACGGCCACTCCTTCCGTAATTCGAACGCTTGGTCAAACTAACTGACACCTACCCTGCCCCGGGTTAAGATTTAGGGTTTTTTCATTTTCAAAAAGGAACTCCTACTACTGGCTCGAAAGGGGTTATCAAGGGATTATCTTCTTTATATCTCCGGTGTTTATGGATTGAAACAATGCCTGTATTTCATCAACAAGTTTTTATCCAAAAGCATACAATCGGAATATTATTCGTCATCTGTTTTCGTCATCCTCCCCAGATTCCTGCTAAAACAAGCATTAAGCATTAAAGAAAAACAAGGAGTGAACACGACTGGATTAATTCAAAACATGCATATTCATTTCGTTTATTAATATCAATTGAAAAACAACAAGTTTTAAGAGCGAAATTTGCAATTACACAGAAAAGAAACCACAAATGCGAGAACATGAACAAGATAACATGAAAAAATGTCGGTGTCTCAGAACTGGGCTTCCTGCACTTTGACTTATTGGCGAGTCAATCATCCTCAGAAGCTATCATCAGGGGTAGTCTACTGCTGTCTCGATCTTCTCTCAATGTCCCGATCAAATCTGGGAAACCTTTTCATCACCCCGGCTTTTGCTTGTCTATGGCTTTGCACCACCTTGGGGACCCTATCAGAGAAGTTAATGACCCTGCTGTCGATTAAATCTTGGACGTTATGCTTGAACGCGTGGCAACCTTCAATATCATGTTCGGGAGCCCCGGAGTGGAATTCACAGTGCCTGCTTGCATCATAGCCATCCGGCAGAGTGCCTGTTATCGGCGCCAGAGTTCTTTTCTCCACCAAGTTCAATCTTAATAGTGTCTGTAACAAATCTGCGTACGTTGAGGGAGGCTTTTCAAACACCCTCCTTGGCTTCTTTCCCCGCATTCTTTGTTGAGCCGTATACTGGCATCTTGTATGCTGCTGGCTTTGCTCGGACGATTCCTTAGGCTCAAGCGCTATCATCCTTAAATTCAACCCTGGCATCGGCAACTGTTGTGGACATGGGGACTTAGCTTCCAGCGGCTCTGGGATATACCTCGATTCGTCTGCAACCTCTGGCGAAGAAATAGGAATATCAGTCCCGGCAACTTTTATACCCCCTGGTACAAACTCAATTGTTTTCTCATCCAGCAAATCTTGGATCTTATGCTTAAAAGCTTTGCAGTTTGCAATGTTATGCCCTGGTGCACCGGAGTGAAAGGCACAATGGGCGTTCAAGTCATAGTCTGGTGGCGGCTGCCCTGTCAGTGGAACCAAAATGCGGGGCTCAACCAGTTGAAGTTGGAACAAGAGTTGCACCAGCTGATCATAATCCACTGGGATCTTATCAAATACTCTGTTAGAAGACCTCATCCTCTTACCACACCTTCTTGAGTTATCCTGAAGGATCAATTGCGACTGCTGACAAGGAGAATCCTGAGCTTCGAATCGTGGAGAGGGTCTCTTACGCCTATCATGCGTGGGTAACGGTTCTTCAGACCCCTGAGGAGCAAACAAGCCAGCCGCGTCTTCCGACATTTGCCCTCCTTCTCTTCTGAGTACGTTCCTTAATACTTCAGCCATCAACCCCATATGTGCCTTCAATCGGCAATTCTCTTCTTCTAGCGTCTCTTGATTCGAGTGCAATACTTGCATATCTTCCGTGAACTGCCCCAGCTGTCCCCGAACATCTGTTAATTCTGCTTGAACCTGCTTGATGGCTATCCCCACAAGTTGGCGTATGCGGCCTGGGAGAAAACCTTGATTCTCTAGCTGAGCAAAATCGGCAGCTCTATCATTAGCCCGTGCAATCAGAGGCTGCACCATATTCTGCAACTGTTTCTGACTCTCGGCCATGGCTTCCATCACCTGTATGAGCCTCATTATATTGTCGTGCACCTCTTGCATCTCAGTCGGATCCTGACTCATGACTTCCTCACTGTTGCTTTTGGTTGAACGCCAGGGAATTCTTTGGTCGCTAATCTTGGAGGACCTGGTAGATACCGGAGATGAGATACAGTTTAATAATTACCTGTAATGCAATATGAATATGAATGCAATGCAACGTGTGTGTCTGTGCATTAGGGAAATTCATTCCCCGATTCTAGTGTGAAGGTGCCGGTGCAATGACAGTGCTAGCAATACAAAGATCGGAGTTGAATCACAGAAAGCCTCATATATTGCAGAGAAACCAATAAGCCAAGAATATAATATTACTGAGAGTACAATAAGAAGGCATGACCTCAACCAACAATCCTGGTGATGGTCAGCACTGTGCAAATAAAGCATACAAGTCCATACAAGAAATGTTCAAATCCTCCCATAAGTCTGGTACTCTTCTAGCAGCTTCTTGGTCTCCGAATGGCTTGGTCGAGCAATCAGTCCTTCAACAAGTTGGTTTCTTTTCTTAAGAACACGTCGCACGTCTTTAGCAGTTTCTTCCCATGCCCCTTCTCCGAAGCGATCCTCTAGTTTACGCTTCTGGAGACTATACCTGGACATCACTTCTTCTTCGCACTTATCGATGCTGGCCTTCAACTGCTCTTCGAGGTCGGAGATTCGCTGCTTCAACTTATCTTCCCTCTTCTTGTTGTTGGTCAGTGTAGCATTCCAAGTCTTATTGCAAGAAGAGATCTCTCGGTGTGCTGCGTCGAGCGCTTTCTTTTTGGATTCCAGCATGTCATGGGAGCTTCTGAACTCCTGCCCCAGACGTTCGCGCTTCTTCCTCTCCTCAGTCAACTCAGCCCCTAGTCTGTTCATTATCTCAATCTGCTGTTGGAAAGCATGCACGACCTTGTTTTTCTCACTGCGTATCTGGGTTAGCTCCTGCTCTAACCCTTCGTTGATCTTCATCAAGGCTTCTTTTTCTTTCACAACTTGCTCGTAGGCCTCCCTAGAAACAGTAGTTGGCTCTGCTACCGGAATAGGAACAAGAACTGGTGCATCTGGAAATGGCATCCGCAACTGACTTGCTCTCTCCTGGATCCAAGCTCTGTAAGGTGCATAAGCCTGATAGTCATTCTTCCCTAACGACGGCTTCCCTCTTCGGTTAATACGCGTCCAGGCATGCTGCAATTTGGCTAGTAACTCCCCCTTCACGTCTCCAGTGAAGTACAGAGATTCCTGTACTTCCTCCTCCTTTGGAGGGTTCTTCAGCGCATATCCGAACTGGCGGACCAACAGGGATGGGTTGTAATTGATACACCCTTTCCTTCCTATCAACGGAACATTAGGGTACCCATAACAACTGAAGATGAGCTCAGATCCCAGCAGATCTCTATCAAACCATTCAATGTCTTTAGCAGTTAACCTCATCATATGCTCTGGCCAGTCGGGCGTGATTGCATTATCCACGAAAGGTCCCCTTGAGGGAAAATGGCTCTTGAACCACATATACAGCAAAGGTACGCAACAAGAGACGTTCTTGCCTCTCCTGTTTTCATTCTTGTAGTGCATCGAATGGTAAAAGTCCCCGATCAGCGTTGGTACTGGGTTACCAGCAGCAAACAGATGAAATGCGTCCATATCCACGAAGTTTGGGAAGTTAGGAAACAGCACTATCCCATAAATGCAGAGGGCCAAAATAGCGTTGAAGACCACCCAACACCCATTCTTGGCGTACTCTTGAGCCTTACCAACCAGGAACTGAAGAGAAAAACCTGGAACCCCTCGCCACGCAGTCATCAACAACTCAGAAGGATTCATATGCAGGGCCTTGGCTAAATCCTCCAAATTGGGTTCAGCGGCTGAGTGAATAAAAGGAACTGCATTCTGAACCGGCAGCTTCGTAAACTCTACATACTCCTCCATGGTAGACCCCAAGATAAAGTCCGCAAACGTGAAACATCTCAAAGCCGGGTCATAGAACTGCGTTAAGGTGTACAGCCCATTCAATTCATCATCAGTAGACCTGCGCACTAAACCCAACAACCGTCCGTAGTTCTGCCTGAAGCTTCTACGGACATCCTCATCTGCAAGAGAAATCAGACCCAGGAGTGGAGTAATATCGGGGATAGGTAGCTTATACGCAACGGTCATCCTCAAACCAGCCATGATCAAATACTCAGAAGTCCAGACACTAGAACCGGGGGAATGCAAATGCACCTGCAGCACAGACACACGTTAGTAGGATGCAATGATGATGAGTATGCAAGCAATGCAATGCAAGTGACATGCAACAGGAACCAAATGCCGTAGCTGAAAAGCCTGAACCATATCAAGAAGTCTCAGATAGACTCTCTAGAAGTCCTCAAACCCTGGTCTCAGATAGACCTAAAACAAAGCTCCAACAATGGTCTCTGACAGACCCACAGCATAACTCTGGCTGGTTTCTGATAGACCTCAAATCATAACTCCAATAGGTCTCTGACAGACCTCAAAACTCCTCAACTGGTCTCTGACAGACCTCATAACACATCTCCAAATGGTCTCTGACAGACCTCATAACTCTCCATAAATACCCCAGATCTCTGATCAAGAAATAACCGGTATCTGAAGGTCTAGTTACCTGCATAACCCCAAACCCTCTCACAGGTGGATGTCCTAGTAACTGACAAAGGTATGGCATCCTATGTGGTCGTCGGCGTCACAGACTTTCAGGGTTGATCATACGATTCCTAGAAGGAGTGGCATCATCAAATCCTGAAGAGGCCTCACTTAGCCAACTTCCAAATGATCGGTCCCCAGAGTCGACAATTCAACTAACCAGCAACCCACGCCAACCAAAGGAAGGGGCAGGAGGCCAACCAGAGGAACCTCGTCTGAGTGTAGATTTCGCGGGACACCAAAGCAAGCAAAGCAAGCGGGCGCCAACTAATCTCTACTCTAATTCTAGGTGCACTCAAGCCCAGGTCCGGCTTCTCACTCAGTATCAGAACACCCGTCACACCCCAACACAGCAATAATAACCAATATATATAATGCTGAAAATAAAGGTCAGAAATATAAATCCATACAAAATCCTCGATGGGAAAACAAGCGTTAGGATTGACTCTCTTAAGGGACGTTGGATCCCAAATGCATAAGAACTACCGCAGTCCTTAGCAGCCAGGGGACATTGGATCCCCAGCAGAGTCGCCAGCTGTCGCTACTGCGAAAATCGGCGCCGGCTGAACAGAAGAGTCGCCACCGTGCGTTATTTATCCCAGCGGAGGGAAAGGAAACGCTCGAAGTAAACCTCGCAAAAACGGGAAAAGGTATGGTCATCGCAACCAAAACCTGGGTTCGGGAGTCGGTTACGCAAGGGGAAGGTATTAGCACCCCTCACGTCCGTCGTACTCGACGGGATCCACGCTTGTTCTCGGGTATGGATTGTTATTCTATCTACTCTACAGGTCAGGGGTTAAAAAGAAAATAAAAGGACTCGGCAAAGTATCGCACTTTATGCCTACGTATTCTCGTCTGGAATGAGAAATCAGAGTCAACGTAGTTCGCCTACCTACGGGAAAGGAGGGGAAGGTTGCTCGCTAGGATATCGCATCCTATGCCTACGTACTTCCACACTGCATGGAAGATCAGAGCAAACGTAGTTCGGGCCACGTACGACACAAGTCTGTCTTGGTTGATTTTATTCCTTCTGAAAAAGGTTTTCTGATTAGCAGTCCAAGCGGACAAAAATGCCATCTTGATGAGTTCACATTCTTTTACGGAAGAAGTGTCTTTTATTATGTTTGAAATTTTATTGTATTTTCTGTTTGTTTTGAGGAAGAAGAGACAGAACTCTAACCTACGGTTGTGAAGGGAATCAGACTAACCTAATGTTATCATGCATGGGTTAAGGCCTAGTGTCTATCATGCTCCTCTCTTGCACAGAGAGAAACAGAGATCCTACGGGATAAGCGGAAACAGAAACAATATCAGATATATACAGTAAAACAGTAAAATGCATGGATGCAACAATACAAGCGAGGCAAGGGAGTCCCACTCAACCTCGAACCTAGAAAACAATAGGCAAAAGTGAACAGACTTCACTTTCAACCCAACAGGGTAAGCAGCAAACAATACAGTCAGGAAAACCAATCAATACATCAAGAAATGAAATACAGCAGAAAAATAAACAGCATCAGCAGCTCTGACTTCAATCTTCAGCAAGCATCAATCTCCATCTCCATAGCCTTCAAGCAAGGTCTTCATTATCAGTCTTCCATCTGCAATGGCTTTTCTTCAAGTCTCAATCTTCAGGAGAAACATCAGTCAACAAGATGAAGTGAATGAATGTTAGACAGTCAATTACCTACCAAGGGTGGTTCATTAACTGTTAACATTATATAGACAATTTTCCCTCAAAAGTTCTATCTTTCAAATACATTCACTGATCCTTCCAAAGGAAGGAGGTGGATATTTGAAAGAGACTTTGAATCATAAGGAAAGGATGGATGCACACAAGGCATTCCATGTTTGAGAAACAAGCTTTCTAATCTAGAGCTCTGCCTAGCTCCTAAACCCTAGTTTCCTCAACAGCTGCTAGCAAGAATCTCCTCTCCAATCTCTGGAAGTTGGTCTGCAAGCTCTGGATCTCCAATGGCTTCAACATCACAAGTCTTCAGCTCTCCCAATCCCCAGACAACCCCAATACCCACACAGACAAATCAATAATCCCCAGAGGGCACACCACACCAATCAATCAAATATGGCAGTATATACTAATAGCAGTAGGGGAATCCTAGTGGTTTCTAAGGGGATCTATCCTATACCCATAACCCCTATAGTCCATACCCCAAAAATCAAATGAAAATTTCCTAAAAGAATTAAACTATCTCACCTAAGTTGATTTAAAACCCTAATTTTGTTCATGTTATTCACACCTAAACTAAACACCTAAAATTAAATCCTAAAAATGAGAACTAAATTGTATGTACAAGTTAACAATGTCTATTAATCAACCTAAAAAGAATGGGTGAAAAATATTAAAGCATTTATTAGAACAAAAATTAACAAAATCATGTATGAAATGGAACACCTAAAATAGGCATTTATTTGGAAAATATGGGAAAAATATCAAATAAAAAATAAAATGCAATTTTTATTTTTTATAATTTTCTAGACATCTTGAAGAAATTAATGCAAAAGTAATCATTGAAAAATATGAAGTTTATGATTTATTATGATTTTTTTAAAAGATGAGAAGATATTAAAGAAATAAAAATGACAAACTATGGAAATTAAATGGGAGGGGTGAGAATAGCATCTGCGCCTTAGTTGTTTTATCCAGGTGGGCCAGAAGATGGGGTGCGAATAGAACAAGGTCTTAGGCCCATACGCGCTTCAGAAAATAAATTGGAAAAATGCCAGAAAAATATTAAACCTCCGGTGCCAATAGCAGTACAAACATGTTAAAATCAATGGGCCTATCCAAAAGGGGGTGGGGATAGTCATCTGAACTCAAGCCCATGCTGATGCAATTAGTGAAACGCATCGTTTCACATTTTTGATTCCCTCCGTTTCTGAATTGAATTCTGGCCGTGTGATTAGACGAAAGAGTCAACAATTGGGGACAATCGGACGGCTGGGAGGTTGTCTTCAACCTCCAGCTAGGGTTTTATCTCAAAACAGCTTTCATGCATGACATTTCCACCTCCTCGTTCTCCCTACTCACTCCATGAAATAACACGATCCAAAGACCAAAATAACTCCTCTCCTCACCCTCTATACAGCCATGGTGTTAGATTTTGCTAAAGCTTCTCCAATAGTCAAACCCGATAGCTATAAGTTTGGGGCACCACTGATTTCCACTGATACGTGTGCTGAGGATTCTTGATAAAACCTATACTAATGCGTTCTATAGCTCATGGTGATCATCCTAAACCTAATCTCCAGTATCATAGCACTCTAACATGTGAGTTCTTGATCACTAACCAGAAACTGCCATGGAAACAACCTTCAAGAATAACCCTTAAACTACTCATGAATCATCCCCTAATGGTCTCTATCACATATATCCTAACCATTCTATCTAATACCACCTAGAAGAAGAGATATAGATTGAAATGCATACCTTGCAATGTTGATGAAACAATGGTGGAATTGTACACTTCAAGACTTGTTAACCTCCAATATTGATCTCCAATGGATGCTAATTCTTCTGTTTGCAATGGTTGTGGCTCAAACTTCTTGAATCACCTTATCCCCTTCTTCATGCAAGTTGGAGTGTAAACTTGGATCACCCTAACCAGCCACGAATTCCCTTCAATTTCCTTTGCCAATTACTCTATGATAATGGTGGATGATGATGATAACAGAAATTAAGTTGATTGATGAAGCTTCAATGAAGTTTGAAGAGAAAATGCAAATGGGAGTGAAGGAATCAAAGTAATGTTTGCAAGCTCAAAGAATCACCAACCAATGCACAAATGGCTTCATTTCCTTATATAGGTGAGTATTAACAGAATGAGAAGCTTCTAGATTGGTCCTAGAGGGATCTAGAAACTTGTGGAACTTTCATGAACTTATCATTTGATGGTATTTTGATTCATCTCATATCATGCTTGCACCTTGGGTAAACTTGAGTGAAAATCTCCTTTCATGAGATATTAGGAGTGTATGTATGAAAAACCAAGCTTTTCCTTGCCTTGTGTTAAGTTTTACCATGTTGCCTTATGATGCAAGAAACAACTTTACAAAGGAAGTCCAATTTTTAAGCCTAAACTCAAACATGTGGCTGAACCAATGTCTTTAAAATGATGTTGGGAATCAATTTGGTATATTGGATGACCCATATTGGATTTGTAGATCTCTCAAACCAATTTTTTATTTCAACTTTTTCAACTTATATGCCTTTTTTAGGTCATTTTTCACCAACTTTAGTCAAGTCTCATTCTATGCATTTCCAAGCTTTCATGACTTCTTTTCTAGACTTAAAATGGCATTTTGAGCAACTTTGATGTTGGGAAGTTTTTCATTTGAAGCTCCCTTGTATGAGTTTTAGGCATAGGCTAAGAATGACCTGTAATCCTCAGATGACCAAAATACCCTTTTCTTGCCAAGACCATAAGTAGAGTTCCACAAATAATATGAAGGCATACTATACCATTATAGAAAGCTAAGACAAAGAGGAACAATTATTATGTTTACCATAAATTCATTTGAAATCTCCTTGAGGGGTAAAAATAGCTTGGAAGTCAAGTCACTTTTACAGACAAAAGTTCAGACACCTCAGATGACCTGTAAATTGCAAGGACCATAACTTGAGTTCTATAAATATCCTTAGTGTCTTCCACCACTCAAATTAAAGGTATTGAGATCCTCTACAAGTTTCATGTTGGCCAAGGATCCATTTGAAGCTTGCATTTTGACTTATCTTGCTTGGAAATTTGTCCTAAACTAGGGGATTTTACACAGAAACCCTAATTTAGAAACTCCTCTTCTCCTTGATTTCTCTTGATTTCTTCTTGGCATATCATCATATCCTTATTCTCCATGTCAAATGATGAACCCCACATCTCTCCAATAGCCTTTATTGCCTTTTAATCAGTCAATTGACCTAGAGTTGACCCAGGGTTGACCCAGATGAAACCCTAGTTGACTGTCTTCATCCACAACTCTTGTGACTACACCAATGACTTGTCTCCTTCTCCAAATGCCTTTATAAGCCTCCCATGCTGTCTAGATACTGTCCATGCTCAGCCCACAGCTCACACTTTCCTTATTGTTCCCCAGATACACTCAGTTAGGAGATAGATGAACTGCTTGATCCATTGACTTGATAGCTTCCCAATTCTTTCTGATGACTTGAATGAGATTGAATTTGAATAATAACCTCTTGATAGGCCTCTAGAGATGAGAATAATGATTGGTCCCCTATTGGATGACTTGCTATGCTTATGCTATTCAGATGGTTAGACTATGTTTATGACTCTATATGCAAATGCTAATGATATTGAAACATAAACCAAGTGAGTAAGGTTGAGCAAATTTTAGGGTGCAACAATATGCACAATGCAAAAAGCTTCATGGAAATTAAATATTTGCAAACATCATAAATAGATAGCAAAATAAACTCCTATTCATTAATCAAAAGAGAGGATTATAACTTTAGCACTTATTTCAAGAGTCCAAAACAAAATCTAAATAAAAGCTAACAAAAAGTCCTAAGAAGCTTCTCCTAATAGCTTCATGTTGAGCTCTTTAATCTTCTCTTCCATCTGAGCCTTCTCGAGAACGGGTTTATCCACTATCAGCTTCCAAGGAGTTGACTGAGAGCTAGAGGAAAATAAATCCTCTTGCGCCTTCCTCTTCTTACCAGAGAGTACTTCTCCAGTCTTCATTTGTAGTTGTCTTTGGAGTTCTGTGTTCTCTTCGACGACCACTTGATACTTATTCTTCCAAGCCTCTCCTTCTTATTGCATTTTACTCAAAGCGATATTCAACTTCTCTTCTTCAGACATAAAGACCAGGACATGTTCTCTCTTCAGAGACATGGGCTCTTGACGATGATAAGGCAACTTCAGCTTGATGGCCCTATCTCGGACCCATTGGAGATAGGATTCCAAAGAAACACAATTGGGTTTTCCCAAATTCGTCTTCCCTCTCTTGTGAAAATGGCGCCAAGCAACCACAATCTTATCCTTAAGATCTTTGCTATCCTCACCATCCTTAAAGAAAATACCCTCCACGTGAGCACTATTGGACTTGTCTTTCAAGGGATATCCTAGTTGACGGCAAGCCAAAACTAGATTTTAGATGATTCCTTCTTTGGTGCCAAGAAGAGGCACATTAGAAAAGTATCCATAGCTATCAACAATCATTACCCGCTCGTGAACAGGATTGTACCAATCAATGTCAGAGTGAGTAAGAGCCATAATCTTTTGTGACCACCATGAACCATTCTTAAGATCCCAAAAAGAGCTATACTTGGGCAAGAAATAAACCACTTGTACAATAATGGCACACAACATGTAATCATTCCCCATTGTGAAAGTTCCTTAGATGAACAGAGTGATAAGCATATGCTAATAGAGTAGGCACTGGATTCTTCTTCAGGAAAATCTTGATAGCACTGATATCAATGAAGTCTTCAAAGCTGGGAAAAAGAAATACACCATAGACGAGTAGGGCAAGAGTATCCTCAAATTCATCCATGCTCAAATGGTCAATATAATATTTAGCTCTTCCCATCAGAAACTTTGTGGTCAATCCAAAGACTCCCCCTTTAATGCTCATGTTGGCTTGTATTTCAGATAGTCCCAAACGTGTAGCCTTTGCAATATCTTGCTCTTTAGGGTCTTTCTCAAAGATAGGAAAGGGAGACTCATCGAGGATAGGCAAACCAACTACATAAGAATATTCTTCCAAGTTAGGCACATGCTGGTAGTCAGGGAAAGTAAAGAAGTGATAGACTGGATCATAGAACTGAAGTAGTATGGATAAAAATCCATTTCCCACCTTAGTCTTCAACAGTGATAACAACTTCCCATACTTATTCTTGAACCTTTCTTAATCTAAAACCAAAGCTCCCAACCTCCTTAGATCATCCAGCTTAGGATTCATGAAAGTGTACTTCAAAGTCTTTTTTCTCTCGCAACCCATGATAATCTTATGATGTTTCCAAATAAAAAAGCTCTAAGTTCCATGAAACTTTTATGAAAATGATGCTCATGAAACAAGGGCCTAGGTTTGAAGATCACGAGCATGGAGCCATGGTCTACCCATCCCAAATGGTATGTACCATGGATTCATTTGTACCTATATAATGGGTTCTACAAAGTTCCCAAAGTCATCAGTCTATCTTTCGAATATCATCAACTTCCTAATTACTCAGTAATTAATAACATTCTCAAGAAAATCTCTTTTGAGTGTAGTATCGCATATCAACTATTTTGGTAATACTCCCTCATAGTCACCACACTACGTCCTAAGAAGTTCCTCAATGTCACGGGCTCCTAGGTCGAAAGTAGTAATTTTTCACGAATACTCGTTTAACAAATACTACTCCCAAGAGGGCCTCAACTGAGTGGTGGTTTCTCAAGTTAGTTTGGTCGGGAATCAACTCCCTATAAGCCTCCTTGAATATACCACCTTCTTATCATAGGTGCACTCAAGTCCGGTTTAGGACTTATCTCACAATAGTATGTAACAACCCCGCACACAGAAAAATCCAAGCAGGCAGATATATATATACACACACACACACACACACACACAAGTATACAAATATACAATAGATAACACATAAAATAAGTTAGGTGTAACCCTCTTTGGGGAATCAAGTGTCCCCAGTGAAGTCTCCATTTATGTCGCGGTGAGAATAGGAGACCATAGCTATTGAGTTAGCTAGGCTTCACAAATTTTAATTCACCACCGATCTTTAATTTATCCAAGGGAAGGGAAAAAGAACGAATAAACCCACAAGTATGAAATGCAAAAAACAAAGCAAAAGAGAATCTAAGGTTCGGGGGTTGGTTATACCTAGGGAAGATGCTAGCATCTTAAGTATCTGTAGTACTCTACAGGACCCTCTTGTTTTATTGTGTTATTTTTTTTTAAGGGTGAAAAGGAAAAGGGAGACCTAAGGTGCTATTCATAAGTATGCTCGCCAAGACATCGCATCTCGTGCCTACGTATCCTGACTAGGATAGAATCAGAGCATTCGTAGTTCACCTCACTACGGGTGAAAAAAGTTTATTGATTAGTTTTAGAAGAAGAGACAAGTTGTCATCTTAAAGAGAATACTCAACTAAACCACCATAAACATGTGGAAGATGGATCTTTGCTTCACATTAAAGAATGGCTCTAGCTCGGATATAGAATCTACGAGTATGCCACATACATCTCTCAAGTGGAAAAGAAATCAACATCTTTCTCAACTATGTCATGGGATAGGAGAATTACATCTCAAATAGGGATGACTCATATGTAATTCTCTCATGGAAGAAAGGGAACCTAATTGTAGGTTATCTAAAGTTGAAACAATCTTAAGAGGAACTAGCCTAAGGATACAGACTAAGTGTGTTAGTCTAAGGGGAATAGTCTAAGTGTACACATCCTAAGGTAAACAACCTAAAGGGGAAACAGGGATCAAGAAAAAAAAAGTAAGAAGAATAAAATGGAAATGAAAAATAGATGCAACACATGACAATATAGTCAATTGAAAAGTCCTTCCTTTGGATTCACAACAGAGGCAACCACGGTCTCAGAGGAATATAGATGATGGGCATCAAATGTTAAAGCCAAAGATCAATGATGAATATCAACATGTGAGACAAGTAATATAACATTCAATCAACTTATAAAGCAAAGTATACCATCACGAATCAAGAATGCATCATACCAAGTACAAGTGAGAAACATGTATGCAAAACACATAAGGGTACGAAACCCCAAACAGACATCAAAAGTCAAAGCATCCAAACAAAATTGAAAAAGATAAAATGAGATAAAAGAAGGCCAGTAGCTACATCATATCATGTTCAACTCATATGAAAGATTAGAAGAGGAGAAAAACGCACAAGATTGTGAGGGCAAAGCCTCATATATAAGATGTCAAAAACTTAGCTCCATAGAAGAATCGATGTTGGACGTCATCACCATGTTGCATTTGTATATCTTGTCTCTCATGATTCAATTGCTCGCATAAAAATATCTCGGTTGTTGCATATAGATTGTCAAAATGTGTGTCATATGAGTTAGACTTTATTGGTGTCGTTTGCCATATCATAGATGTCATCAAAAAGTGTCAAGAATATGAAAATATGTATTTTTTTTGGCAATTTCAGGGCTTTGAGTCGACCAAAGATTTGTTCCGGTCGACTCACACTGTGAGTCAATTTTGTGAATTTGCTTCAGGTGGGCTCGCGTCGACCCACCGGTCGACTCATAATGTATGCATTTTAATCTGTCTAAAATTGCATGTTATGCGTCGACGCATACCTTGTTCCGTTCGACGCATGGTTATGTGATTTGCACAAGTTTGCAACCAGATCAGCTCAAGTCAACCCTGTATTCTGCATAGTTCGACCGCTCGTTGTTTTATGTCATTTTTTTGTTATGTCAACTGTCTTTGTGAAGTGGTTTTAGTTGTTATGACAGTTATGTTTGGCATATAAGCTCAGTTGCTATTTTCACTTCATAATATTGAGAAAAACAAGAAAAGTGAAATAGGTGTCGATTCGGTTCTCATCCTCTTCATTCTCTTCATAGCATATCACAACAATTACACATAATCATCTTTGTTGTGCATTGTGAGGTGATAACGTTCGAAGCCGAAGATTTGGTTATCCAGTTCGGGTTGAGGAATCGACAGGTTTTTCTTGAATAAAACCTCTAGGGTTTTGTCCTCCAAGATTCTCTAAATTTGGGGGTTTTTGCACGACTCGTCTCATCACATATTCAGCCGAGTGAAGTTGTGTAGAGGAAAAGAGGTGTGTCTGTGAGTATGAAGCAGAGAGAAGAGAAAGGATCTATGTAGGATGATTCCAAGTTTTTTGCAGGTCATTATGAAGGATATGAGAGGCGGTAAAGAAGGTTGTAGTGGAAAGAACACAGTGGAAACATCCCAGTATTTTGCGTGTATGACCTTTTAATAAGGTGTGTGCAAAAAGTTGTTTGTGTAGTGAGGAATGAAAATGCATGGAAACCGTTATGAGGTATGTGTGCGCAAGACAATTCTTTTGGTCCATGCCCTGCGTGAATTTGTTTTTCTTTTTCAGTTTGCAGCTTAACTTGGAATTAGCTTTGGTGGGTTCCATTTGGTCTTGGCTTGGAGGTGTTGGCTTAGGCTTGCTACGTTTTCGTGTAATTTTTGGCTTGGAGGTGTTGGCTTAGGTTTGCTACGTTTTTGTTTCCATTTGGTTCCATTTGGTCTTTAGTAGCGACTTGGAAAGCTTTTGGCTTGGAACCTTGTTGAAGCTTTTTTTTTGTAATTTTTTGTAGTTGTAATATGGATTTTTGGCTAAAATGTTATGGGAATTTATTTTGTAAAATATTTTGGGATGAATGTATTGGCTTTCACTTTTGTCATAAGCATGAGCCCTTTTATTTTCCATAGACAAATAGGTTTTTCTATTTTTTTTTAAAATTTCATGGACCATTGTATATGTATATTTTTTTCGTAGAATTTTCTCATGATGAATGGACTTTGAACATGCTACTTTCACCTCACATTTTGATCACTGAACCATGATTGACAAATTTAATAATGAAGATTTTGAAACCTCGATTCTTGATTAAAACTTGAACTTCAATGTGTGATCCAAAAAATTCATAAACCAGATTCCACTCTTTTTATAACTCTCAATAGAAATAGGTCCTTGAACTTGAAATAAACTGGGACCTTGAATCAGTAAATCCATCTGTACCTGCTCACTTGAATACTGATAAACCAAATCAGTAAAGAGTCGTGAAATCAGAGGACTGTGAATTGGGATATGGACTTCAATACACTGCACAAAACTATAACTAAAATGAACTGGATTTTGATGAACATCAACCATAAAGAATTTGATTTGATACAACCTGATAACTTATGAATGAAGCAAACTTCTCGTTTGACAAAGATTAGTTCAAACCCAACTGAACTTCAACCACTAAACTTGCACACACACTTGCCCTGATAGCCTGGACAGAAACCTGAACTTAGACAACGAGCAAAATGAAGCAACAAGCACAAATTTTTGGATTTTGAATAATGGTTAGTCAACATAAAGCAAAAAGAAACAAATAAGGGTAAAATTATACAAGTAGGACAAAATTGGGGTATTAAAGAGGGATCCTCACCCTCCTCTGTGTTATTTTCTCAATTATTGTGTGTAATGAGTTCTTATTTATGATTATGTGACATCCATGTTAATTGCCATGTTCAACATACAAATTTGTGCTCTGTTGTGTGGTGATTATTGTAGATGATTTGTTGATTGAATTCTGGATATTGGTGTTGCCATTGTTGTGTGCTTGGTGTTTTGAACATAACCTTGAATCTGTGAAAAAGTGATGATTTTAAGTGTTAATTGATACTTATGTGTTGTTTAATGATTGTATAATATGTGACTATTAATTTTTGGTCGATTTGGGTGTTGGGGTGGAAAATGTTTTAAGTTACAAATTATTTTATTGTGTTTTTACTTGTGAGTCCACCAAGGGAGTTTAAGACATATTGAAACGATTTATGAAGTTTCTCTAAGTTTAAAACAAGAGGGAATGAACATAATAACCTAGGAAGTTGAAACATCAAATAATTGTGAAGGTTATCTTCACAAATGGTGCTCAACCATTGGAAACCTTGGAGGATATACTAGAAAGTTTTTTTTTTCTGAAAAATATCTAAAAGTTAAGAATTGGACTCAGAAATCTTCTAAGAGTTAACATAAGGATAAGGTAGATGATGTTGTCTTTGCTGGTGGGTCTTCTAGGATTCCCAAAGTACAATAATTATTACAAGAGTTTTTCAAAGGGAAAGAGTTACGCAAGAGCATTAACCTTGATGAGGTTGTGGCTTATGGGGCAGCTCTTTAGGAAACATTGTTGAGTGAAGACATTAAGAATGTTCCAAAGTTGGTGCTACAGGATGTTACACCTTTTTCTCTTGGCAGGTCTGTAGTAGGAGATATCATAGATGTGGTGATTCCTAAGAACACTTGCATTCCCGTCAAGAAGACAAAACCAATGCAATCATTGTAGATAACCAATCAAGTTCTTTGATTAAGGTATATGAGGTGAGAGAACAAAAGCAAGTCACAACAATTTTATTGGTTCTTTTTGTCTTTCTGGTCATGCCCTGGCTCCTCACGGCCACCATAATGAGAAAATAAAATTTGCATCAAAAGAAAAGAATGATCATGTAGTAGAAGATGTGGAGAAATATGTTGAGACATTATGTGAGGATGTGGTAAGTTATGATAAAAGCATATTTATGGGGTTTGTTTTTAATAGCAAGGTATATAGATTTTTTACCAAGGGCATACAATCTATAGATGATGTTCAAACAGAAATGAATCCCCATAAATATGAATATTTTGATCTCATTGATCTTGATATTGAGAAAGTTTTTGTTGACAAATTCGGAAATGTTATGCCGTTTGCTGAAGAAGATGGAAGTTTATATGATGTTGATCATATTTCCTATCTTGGAGCCATCAGATTGATACAAAGACTGTCTTATATTCTGAAGCTCAAAATTTATCATATGGATATGAAAAGTGTCTTCCTTAATAGGTACTTGAATATGGAAGTCAATCAGGATGCTAGTAATTATGTCACTGACAAGGATGGTGCCATTAAGAAAGATGATTATGTGGATGTCATTATGGATGCGACTACTAATATTAAAAACATGGAGGGTGTCAATATAGAAGACAATGAGAATCTGATTATTGCTCACATTTATGTTGAAGATATTGTATTATGTAGGATGTGAGTTAAGATGTTAAAGTATTTTGTTCAACATATGTCGTCTCAATTTGAGTTGAGCGTGGTAAAAGATGTTAGATACTTTCCTGAGTTTCAAGCGAAGAAAATGAAGGATTAGACCTTTGATTCCCAAGGTATACATACTGTAAGTAATTGCATTCACCTGTTGCAGAGTTACCAAATGCTCAAAGTTGTCATCAATGATGGTAATGAAAATGTCAACCAGGATGTGCCAGACAACATGTGTGACATGTTGGTGACTGATTTTTCAACTCAGAGGAAGGATGAAAAAGTTTCTCTTGTTAATTTTGAAGCGAATAGAAAGCTTGTTCAAGCAAGTGAATCTGAGATATATGTTGAAGGAAATGTCAAGGATATTGTGTCCACCATAAGGAGAAAGGTTGGTGGGAAGAGAATTCATGTGAAAGTTTCCGATGTGCACATGGATAATGTGTCATTCCATTCTGAAACAAGAGTTCAGAAGTGGAAATAGGTTTCTCTAAGAAGGACTACAACTAAGAGAGAGCTAAGTGTTTCACCCTAAAATTTGCTCAACCTACTTCACTTGGTTTATGTTTCAATTGCATTAGCATTTGCATATAAAGTCATGTACATAGTCTAATCATCTGCATAGCATAGCATAGCAAGTTATCCAACAAGGGACCAAGTACTATTCTTATCTCTATGAGCCTATCAAGAGGTTATTGTTCAAATTCAGGCCTATCCCAGTCATCAGAAAGAAATTGAAATCTGAGAAGTTAGTGGATCAAGCAGTGGATCTATCTCCTATCTTGAGGGCATTTGAAGATCATCAAAGGAGTTGTGAGCAAGGAATTGAGGTCATGGATGGTATATATACATCATGGAAGACATAGAGAGTCATTTTGAAAGTGAGACAAGTCATTGATATGATTACAAGAGTTGCAGTGGAAGACAGTCAACTAGGGTTTCATCTGGGTCAACCCTAGGTCAACCCTAGGTCAAATGCTTGATTGAAAGGCATCAAGGTCTATTTGAGAGATGTGCGGTTCATCATTTGACATGTAGATATGGATTTGGTGTTGTGCCAAGGAGAAATCAAGAGAAATCAAGAAGAAGAGGAGTTTCTAAATTAGGGTTTCTGTGTAAAATCCCCTGATTTAGGTCAAACTTCCAAGCAAGATAATTCAAAATGAAAGCTTCAAATGGATCCTTGGCCAACATGAAACTTTTATAGGATCTCAAGACCTTTAATTTGAGTGGTGGAAGACATCAAGGAGATTTATAGAACTCAAGTTATGGTTCTTACAAGTTACAGGTCAGCTGGGGCATCTGAAATTTTGTCTGTGAAAGTTACTTGTCTTCCAAGCAACGTTTACCCCTCAACGAGCTTTCAAATGGATTTCTGGTCAACATGAAAGTTGTTCCTAATTGTCTTAGCTTTCTAGAAAGGTATGGTATGCCTTCATCTGATTTGTGGAACTCTACTTATGACCTTGGCAAGCAAAGGGTATTTTGGTCATTTGAGAATTACAGGTCACTTCAAGCCTATGCCCAAAACTCATACAAGGAAGCTTAAAATGAAAAACTTCACAACATCAAACTTGCTAAAAATGACATTTTGAGTCTAGAAAAGTGATCATGAAAGTTTGGAAATGCTCATAGCTCAAGGTTCCAAATTTGGTCAATTAAAAGGTGAATTTAATGAATAAAAGTGACCTAAAAATGAGATTTTTCATAACATGTCCAAATGGGATGAAATTATAGGTCATTTTGATTGGGAAGAATGTTTTAAGACCATTGGCAATAGTGGATTTTTGAGTTTAGTTCAGAATTTGGAAGTTATCATTGGTTGCTTATGTATGAAGTTACACATGCCAAAACACAAGGGATTTGTGCACAAGAAGTTTCTAACAAGTTCTAGAGGGTTCCATGAGCATCTATATATTGAGTAGAGTGGATCCAATCATTGGTTGGTGATTCATTTGGTTGAAAACTCATAGTTGCATCTCATTCCTCAATTTTGCAAATTCATTCCAATCTCTTCAATTCTTCATCAATCATTCAATTTCATGATCCAAATCCACTCAAGAATCATCCCTGAGTACATTGCAAGCAAGATTTGAAGAAGAAATCACAAGAATCGTGATATACAATTTCATCCTCCAAATTGCAAAAAGAATTGGTTATGGAAATCCAAGGTGTTTAAGCAAGAATTTCTGCATACAGTATCAAGATCCACCTCCATTGATCAAGTCCAAAGCATTGCAAGCTGTGAATCCAAGAGATCATCCTTCTGTTTTCAATTTTACACCAGGTTAGTTTTTCTATCGAATTGGCTAGAATTAGTTAGCATGATGTAGAATCCTTAGGTTAGAACTGTTAGGAATAGGTAGATGAATAATTCTGGTGAGTTTAAGAGCATTTCATGGAGGTTTTTACATGAGCACCAAAACTGTTTTGACCTAGAACTAAGAGGATAGAGAGTGTTAATTCATGTGGATTAGTTTAGAATGATCAGTGATGTTTGGTGGTTGTGTTGATGCCAAGAAATTGGAGAAAGAAGAAGTTGGAAATTGGAGCATCCATGGAAGTAGAGTTATCGGGTTTGGCATCTTAGGGCGTTTTAGTGAAAACTAATGTTGTAGTTCTACTCAGCGTGAGAATTGGAGCAACTTTGCTCTTTACAGAATTGGATTTAGTTGAGAGATGAAGGAGAACAAGGCGATGGAAGATGGCTGAGAAGAGCTTCGTGCATGGAAGCTGTTTCACAAACCCTAGGGCTGGAGGTAGGAGACGACCTCCCAGCCGTTAGATAGACACGAGACCTTGACCTAGAAAGCGCATCCAATGGCCAGGATTTGAAGTTGAAACGCGAGGGAATTCTGAAAACGCAAAACGCATCGTTTCATTAAACGACTCAGACTGGGCCTAATCAATTGCTAGCCACACCCCCAATATCCAGGCCCATTCATTTTGAACTAACATAATTGCTTCCTGCACCGTTGTGGTTTTTTTTATTTTTCTTGTGAGTTTTCTGATTAACTGGGCCCAAACGCGCCTTGCTATGCGCACCCCCAGTCTGGGCCCATCATTCATTTTCCAATGCATTTCACTACTAACTGCACCCCTAACCAATTTTAAATCATTTTAATTTCTTTTATTTTTGTTAATTGTTTGAAAAATCATAACAAATTGAAAATTCCATATTTTTGAGTGGTTGTTTTTGCACCTTTTTCTTATATCTGTTAAGAAAATTGTCATATAATAAAATTAGCATTTTATTTTATTTTTGCATTTTTAGTATATTTTTCTTTTAAATAAGTTTTAAATGATGTTTAGTTTAATACTTGATCTTGTTGATTTTAGTTTAGCTAGATCCTTTTATATTTTGGACCCATTCTTTTTAGAGTACTTCACTTAGGACTTCAAATTTCATATGAGATTTAATTCATGATTTTAGGACTAAATTTTAGATGGTTTGTTTAGGTGTGATTAGGGGAATCAAAATTAGGGTTTAGATATAACATAGGTGTAATAAATCATTTCTTTTAGGAGTTGTAGTTTGAATTTTGGGGTATGGGACTATAGGGGTATTATGGGTAAATAATAGATCCCTTAGAAAATGTTAGGCTTCCCCTATTCTATTAATACTACTAGTATATTTCTTGTATTTGATTGATTGTGTGGTGTGCCCTCTCCAGGGTTATTATTTGACTGTGTGGGGTGTTGGGCCTGCTTGTTTGGGTTTGAGCTGAAGACTTTGCTGATGAAGCCCATTGAAGATTAAGAGAATGAAGACCAACTTCCAAGGTTGATGAAGAATATCTTGCTGGCAGCTGTTGAAGGTTATAGGATCTAGGAGTTAGGCAGAGCTCTAGAGTAGAAAACTTGATTCACAAACATGGAAGGTCTTGGTTGCCTCCATCCCTCTCTATGATGCAGAGTCTCTCTAAGACACTCACCCCCTTCCTTTGGAAGGCTTGGTGATAGTGTCTAAGAGATAGAACTCTTGAGAGAAACATTCTATGTGTGGTTAGCAGTCTGTTTGCCACCTTTGGTGGTCAACTAACTGCTTAACACCCCAGTTCATCCTCTTGATTGGTTCCTCAGCTTGGAGAAGATGACTTGAAGACAAGCCAGTGAAAGATTGAAGATAGAGACCTTGCTTGAAGGCTTGAAGATGAAGACTGATGCTTGCTTGAAGCTTGTAGATGTTTGAAGATGACTTGAAGACAGATGTTGGTGAAGATTTTTGCTGTTTATCATTTTTGATGTATTGTTTGAATTTCCCGGACTGTATTGTTTGCCTTTTAACCTGTTAGGTTGAAAGTGAATCTTGTTCACTTTTGCCTGTTGTTTTCTAGGTTCGAGGTTGAGTGGGACTCCCTTGCCTCGCTTGTATTGTTGCATCCATGCATTTTACTGCTTTATTGTATATATGCTATTGTTTCTGTTTCCGTTTATCCCGTAGGATCTCAGTTTCTCTCTGCGCAAGAGAGGAGCATGATAGACACTAAGTCTTAACCCATGCATGATAACATTAGGTCAGTGATTCCCTTTGCAATCGTAGGATAGAGTTCTGTCTCTTCGTTCTCAAAACAAACAAAAAAACACAATAAGATTTCAAACACAATAAAGGACACTTCTTCCGTAAAAGAATGTGAACTCATCAAAACGTCATTTTTGTCCGCTTGGACCGGTAATCAAAAAAGACCCTTTTTTTAGAAGGAGATAAAAGCAATCAAGACATACTTGTGTCGTGCGTGGCCCGAACTACGTTTGCTCTGATCTTTCATGCTGTATGAAAGTACGTAGGCATAGGATGCGATATCCTAGCGAGCAACCTTCCCCTCCTTTCCCGTAGGTAGGCGAACTACATTGACTCTGATTTCTCGTTCTAGACGGAAATACGTAGGCATAAAGTGCGATACTTTGCCGAGTCGTTTTATTTTCTTTTAACCCTTGACCTGTAGAGTAGATAGAATAACAATCCGTACCAGAAAACAAGCGTGGATCCCGTCGAGTACGACGGACGTGAGGGGTGCTAATACCTTCCCCTTGCGTAACCGACTCCCGAATCCAGGATTTGGTTGCGATGACCATTCCTTTCCCGCTTTGCGGTAGGTTTACCTCGAGCGTTTCCTTTCCCTCCGTTGGGATAAATAACGCACGGTGGCGACTCTTCTGTTCAGCCGGCGCCGATTTTCGGAGTAGCGACAGCTGGCGACTCTGCTGGGGATCCAACGTCCCCTGGCTGCTAAGGACTGCGATAGTTCCTTATGCATTTGGGATCCAACGTCCCTTAAGCGAGTCAATCCTAGCGCTTGTTTTCCCGTCGAGGATTTTGTATGGATTTATATTTCTGTCATTTACTTTCAGCATTATATTACTGTTATTATTGCTGTATTGGGGTGTGACGGGTGTTCTATGATTGAGAGATAAGCCGGACCTAGGCTTGAGTGCACCTAGAATTAGAGTGGAAATTAGTGGGCGCGCACGTGCTTTGCATGTCCTAATGTCCCGCGAAATCCACACTCAGACGAGGTTCTTCTGGTTGGCCTCCTGTCCTGCCCTTTGGGTGGCTCGGGTTGCTGGTTAGTTGGATTGTCGACTCTGGGAACCGATCATTTGGAAGTTGGCTAAGTGAGGCCTCTTCAGGATTTGATGATGCCACTCCTTCTGGGAATCGTATCATCAACCCTGAAAGTCTGTGATGCTGACGACCGCATAGGATGCCATACCTTTGTCAGCTACTAGGACACCTACCTGAGAGAGGGTTTGGGGTTATGCAGGTAACTAGACCTTCAGATACCGGTTGTTTCTCGATCTGAGATCCTGAGTATTTATGGACAGTTGAGAGGTCTATCAGAGACCAGTTGGAGTTATGATATGAGGTCTATCAGAGACCAGTCAGAGTTATGTTATGGGGTCTATCAGAGACCAGTGTTGGCGCTTTGTATTGGGTCTATCTGAGACCAGGGTTTGAGGAATTCTGGAGGGTCTATCTGAGACTTTTGATATGGTTCAGGCTTCTCAGCTATGGCATTTGGTCTCGGTTGCATGTTACTTGCATTGCATTGTTCGCATAACCATTATCATTGCATCCCATTAACATGTGTCTGTGCTGCAGGTGCATTTGCATATTCCCTGGTTCTAGTGTCCGGACTTTTGGGTATTGATCATGGCTGGTTTGAGGATGACAGTTGCCTACAAGTTACCTATCCCTGATATTACTCCCCTCCTGGGTCTGATCTCTCTTGCTGATGAGGATGTCCGTAGAAGCTTCAGGCAGAGTTACGGAAGGCTGCTGAGATTGGTTCGCAAATCAACTGATGATGAACTGAATGGGCTATATACACTGATGCAATTCTATGACCCTGCTTTGAGATGTTTCAAATTCGCTGACTTTATTTTGGGGCCTACCATTGAAGAGTATGTAGAGTTTACTGAGCTGCCAGTACAGAATAAAGTTCCTTTTATTCACTCTGCCGCTGAGCCCAAGTTGGAGGACTTAGCTAAGGTCTTGCACATGAATGCTTCTGAGCTGTTAATGACTTCTTGGCGCGGGGTTCCAGGTTTCTCTCTCCAGTTTCTGATTGGTAAGGCTCAAGAATACGCCAAGAACGGATGTTGGGTAGTCTTTAACGCTGTTTTGGCTCTATGCATTTATGGGATAGTGTTGTTTCCCAATTTCCCGAACTTCGTGGACATGGATGCATTTCATTTGTTTGCTGCTGGCAACCCTGTACCCACATTGATCGGGGACTTCTACCATTCGATGCACTACAGAAATGAGAACAGGAGAGGCAAGAACGTCTCTTGTTGTGTGCCTTTGCTGTACATGTGGTTTAAGAGCCATCTCCCCCTGAAGGGACCTTTTGTGGATAGCGCAACTACAGCTGACTGGCCAGAGCGCCTGATGAGACTATCCTCTGAAGACATTGAGTGGTTTAACCGAGACTTGTTGGGGTCTGAGCTTATTTTCAGTTGTTCTGGGTACCCTAATGTTCCGTTGATAGGAAGAAAAGGGTGTATCAATTACAACCCACCTCTGTTCATTCGCCAGTTTGGATACGCGTTGAAGAACCCACCTAAGGAGGAAGAAGTATAGGAATCTCTGTACTTCACCGGTGATTTGGATGGAGAGTTACTAGCAAAGCTTCAACATGCCTGGATGCGTATCAACCGAAGAGGGAAACCACTGTTAGGGAAGAACGATTGTCAGGCTTATGCACCCTACAAAGTTTGGATCCAAGAGAGAGCAAGACAGTTGCGGATGCCATTTCCAGATGCACCAGTCCCTGTTCATATTCTGGTGGAAGAACCAACCACTGTTACTATGGAGGTTTACGATCGAGTTGTGAAAGAAAAAGAAGCCTTGATGAAGATCAACGAAGGGTTAGAAAAGGAACTGGCTCAGATGCGTAGTGAGAAGAACAAGGCTATGCATTCTTTCCAACAGCAGATTGAGCTAGTAAACAGACTAGGTGCTGAATTGACTGAAGAGAAAAAGAAGCGTGAACGCCTGGGGAAAGAGTTCAGAAGCTCTCATGACATGTTGGAGTCCAAAAAGAAAGCACTCGATGCCGCCCACCGGGAAATCTCTTCTTGTAACAAGACGTGGAACGCTACGCTAACCAACAACAAAAAGAGGGAAGACAAATTGAAGCAGCAAATTTCTGAACTCGAAGAACAGTTGAAGGCTAGCACTAAGAAGTACGAAGAAGAGGTAATGGCCAGATATAGTCTCCAGAATGCATTGAACAAGGGCATCGAAGGCAAGAAAGAAGTTGTGTCTCAAAAGCGGAAGCTAGAGGATCGCTTCGGAGAAGGGGCATGGGAGGAATCTGCTGGTGATTTGCGACGTGTTCTCAAGTGGAGAGACCTACTTGTTGAGGGTCTGCTTACCCGACCAAGTCATCCAGAGACTAAGAAGTTATTAGAGGAATACCAGGCATATGGGAGTACTTGACCATTTCATATATTAATGTGTATGCTTTATTTGCATAGCGCTGACCATCGCCAGGATTGTTGGTTGAGGTCATGCCTTCTTATTGTACGCATCGATATTGTATTCTGGGCTTAATGGATTTCTCTGCAATATATGAGGTGTTTTCTATAATTCGACTCCGATCATCGTATTGCTGTCACTGTCACCACACTGACACATTCGCACTAGAATCGGGGAATGACATTCCCTAATGCACAGACACATATTGCATTGCATTCCCATTCATATTGCATTACAGGTGATTATTGAATTGTATCTTATTTCCTGCACTGTACCAGGTCTTTTTAGGATTGAAAGTCAGCGCCCGCACCGATACTCCACTCGTACCAACTGCCGAAGAATTATGGATCAGATGCAGAATGAAATGCAAGACATGCGTGAGAAGCTGGCACTATTCATGCAGACAATGGAGACCATTGCGAAAGGCCAGGAGAATTTGCAAGCTTTGGTGCAGCCTCTGTTGGTAAGGAATGCTGGGCACGGAAATGAAGACCATCATTTTGTGCGAGTCGACACTATTCACGGGGATGGTACCCCCACACCGGTGGCTCCACCTGTGGTAAGCATACCTGCTGTCAATGTGAACAACGGCGCTGCCGCTGGGAACGGTAACGTTGGAATCGGCAACGAGACTGTCGTCAACAATGTTGGGCTCGGAGATGTCAACCTGGGTGATAATATGGGAGGTAATGGCTTCGGCAATAATGGATTTGGCTTCAATGACCAGGGGTTTGATCATGCTGGGAAGTACGACTTCAACGCTCAGGGCTTCGGACAGGACGGGTTTGGTATGACTAATCAGGGTTATGGCGGATTCGGAAATGGAAATGGCGCTGGGTTAATGGCTTTTGGACCTGCAGGAGTCGCTCCGGGGTATGGTAACCGGGGGCGAGGCCCTGTAATGAATCAGGCTAGAGTTGGCCGTAACAATGGGTACGATGGATACGGAACTGGGAATGGTAATTGGCAAGAAGATCAGCAAGAGGATGCTTTCTCCGGTGGAGGTTTCGAAGGTCCTATGGATGATTCTCAGAGAATCAGGATGCTCGAGGAGCAGATGAAGGGGGTCGTGAATCAAAGCGCTGTTGGCTTAGATATGACTACAATGGGTCTGGTGCCTGGCCTAAGGGTACCAATAAAATTCAAAGCTCCCACATTCGACAAATATAAGGGGGACACCTGTCCAAAGGTGCACGTGCGGTCATACTACAGAAGGATGTCGGCGTATTCAAACGATGAGAGGATGCTGATGCATTTCTTTCAAGATAGCTTGTCTGGTCCTTCCCTCGAATGGTATATGGGGTTGGAACCAACTCAGATAAAGACATGGAAGCAGCTGGCTGAAGCATTTGTGGCTCACTATAAGTACAACAGTGACTTGGCACCCAACCGGGTCCAATTGCAGGGATTGTCCCAGAAGAAGGGCGAGAGCTTCAAAGAGTATGCGCAGAGATGGCGCGACATGGCTGCTCGAGTTCATCCCCCTTTGGAGGACAAGGAAATGAATGATATGTTCATATGAACATTCACTGGCATGTTTTATGACAAGTTGTTTCATACTTCTTTGGGCAGTTTCTCAGACTTAATACTGATGGGAGAGAAGATTGAAAGCAACATTAAACAGGGAAGGTTCCAAGCTGAGGAATCCACCTCAGCTGGCAGTAACAGAAGGGCTTTCGGTGGGCGCCGTCAAGGTGATGCAAGCGCAGTGTTTGGGGGCCGAGGCCGAGGCCGGGGCAGAGATCGAAACCAGTACAATCAGCCGCAGCAGGTGGCAAGTGTTACTATTCCATTTCAGTAACAACCAATACAATAACAACAACAACAGCAGCTACAACAGGGGGCACATCCTGCCCAGCGCAGAGTCCAGGGGGGCAAACCAAGGAGGGTGTTTGAAACGCCTCCTTCAACGTATGCAGAATTGCTACAGACATTACTGGGTTTGAACTTGGTGGAAAAGAGAACTCTGACGCCAATAACAGGCACTCCTCCATACGGTTACGATGCAAGCAGGCACTGTGAATTCCACTCCGGGGCTCCTGGCCACGATGTAGAGGGTTGCCACGCGTTCAAGCATGTGGTGCAGGATCTATTGGATAGTAAGGCTATCAATTTTGGACAGGCAGGTCCGAATATAGTGCAAAAGCCCATGCCCAATCATGGGGCAAACGTCATTTTAACTGAGGAGGGCTTGAACTTGATTATGCATGTCGATGACCTCAAGACACCGTTGTGTGAGATAAAGAGAACGTTATTGCAAGGAGGTGTGTATCCAGGTTGCGACGAGTATTGTTTAGAGTGTTGGACCCAAGCTGGGGGGTGTGCTGACTTAAAGAAGGGTATTCAGACCTTAATAGATGGAGGCACATTACAATTCGACCGAACGGCAGTTGAAGAACCTGCAGAGGTATTAGCAGAAAAGCAAAGTGATGTAGCTACTGTGACGATTCCCCGAAAAACAATAACTATAACGGCGCCGGCCAAGCGACCGCCGATCACTATCACCAAGGCAGGACCAATCTCTTATGAGAGCACTAAGGCAGTCCCCTGGACCTATGGGTTGGAAGTATACTGTGATGGGGTGAAAATTGATGTTAATAAACAGCCAGTTGAGGTTGTAGACAACGTTGTCGGTACCGGAGGTATGACAAGAAGTGGGAGAATCTTCATATCGCCTGAGGTAGAGGCTGAACGACTGGCGAAAGGAAAAGGAAAGATGAATGAAACTGTCCCGGTGCAGAGGAACGAAAAAGAAACGGCATCGAAGGATGTAGAAGAGTTCATGCGCCTTATTCGCAAGAGCGATTATAAGATTGTTGAGCACCTTCAACAGACGCCGTTAAAGATATCTATACTGTCGTTGCTATTGTGTTCTGAAGCTCACAGAAATGCATTGCTGAAAGTTCTGGATACTTCCTTCGTACCCTAAGATGTTTCCGTGAATCAGCTGGAGGGGGTGTTGGCGCATGTGAACGCAGGCCATAGCTTGGGGTTTACGGACTTTGATTTGACCCCGAAGGGGAGAGAGCATAACATGGCGTTGCACGTCTCAGTTGAGTGTAGGGGCTCAATCATGTCTCATGTACTGGTAGACACCGGATCTTCCTTGAACGTGCCGCCCAAGAAAGCGATGATGAAACTGGATGTCAGAGGAATCCTTTGTACGCCTAGTGACTTGGTGGTCAGGGCATTTGATGGTACACGGAGAACAGTCTTTGGATCCATAACATTACCTCTCCAGGTGGGGCCGGAGGTTTTCACGACTGAATTTTATATTATGGACATCCAGCCAGCATACAGCTGCCTTCTCGGACGACCCTGGATCCATGGTGCTGGGGCAGTCACGTCTACCTTGCATCAAAAGCTGAAATACATGGTAGGGGACAGTGTGGTCACTGTTTGTGGGGAAGAAGATATATTGGTTAGCCATCTGTCATCATTCAAATATGTAGAAGTCGACGGCGAGATTCATGAAACACCCTGTCAAGCCTTTGAAGGGTTGTGCATCAAAGACAAAGGTCCCGGGCCGAGTAAAGCGTCAGAGGTAGCCGTCTCGTCATATAAGGAGGCTCAGGCTCTAGTAGAGACTGGTGAGACAAAGGGCTGGGGCAAGGTGTTGGATATTCCCGTGAAGATGGACCGATTTGGGTTGGGATATCAACCGTCGTCATCAACGCCTGCTGCTGGGGCACCCCGTTTCAGAGGACCGATAACCATCACTGCTAGTGGAGTGTGTCACGAGGCCATCAACGCTGTTTCAGATTCCGAAGAAGGAGACAGTGACTGCGACATGGACGCCTGAATTCAGCCAAGCGTGCCCGGACAAGGATTATGCAATTGGTCTATTCAGGAGATTGTTCCTGTGACTCACAAATAGTAATACTTTGTTTTCTTAATTGTTGAATAATCTGGTGTCGTACCCGAGGCATCATGATTTTGCTTAGGGCCGTGCTGTTATGTACATTGCGTTGTTTAATCATTTAAATAAAAGGCGTTTTTCATGTACAAATATTGTGATCTCTGTTTTTCTTGTTTTGTGTTTTACAATAAAATGGCAACGTGGTTATTCGCTTTATACGCATTTTGAAGCATTTAACCATTCCTTTTGCAGGATCACATTTTCAGATGACATCATTGAACCGCCTATGACTCGTCTCGACTTTGAGCACCCGGTATTTCAGGCCGAAGAAGAGAGTGTCGAAGATGGCGACGTTCCCGAAGAATTGTCTTGGTTGGTAAAGCAAGAAGAACGAGTCATTCTGCCTCATGAGGAGGTCATCGAAATTATTAACCTGGGGTCGGAAGGGGTTGAAAAGAACATCCGTATAGGAGCCACGCTGCAGAGCAACGTCAAGCGAAGACTGGTTGAAATGCTCAGAGAGTATAGTGATGTGTTCGTTTGGTCGTATGAAGACATGCCTGGGCTTGATACAGATATGGTTGTGCACCGCCTGCCGTTAAAAGAAGAATGCCCGCCGGTCAAGCAGAAGCTTCGCAGAACTAGACCTGATATGGCAGTGAAAATTAAGGAGGAGGTTCAAAAGCAGTGGGATGCTGGTTTCCTAGCTGTTACAAAATATCCCTCATGGGTCGCTAATATTGTACCAGTGCCAAAGAAAGACGGTAAAGTGAGAATGTGCGTGGATTACCGTGATTTGAATAAAGCGAGCCCGAAAGATGATTTTCCGCTTCCTCACATCGATGTGCTAGTTGACAACACTGCTCAATTCTCCGTATTCTCCTTCATGGATGGCTTCTCGGGCTATAATCAGATTAAGATGGCACCAGAAGACATGGAGAAGACTACTTTCATAACACCTTGGGGAACATTTTGTTACAAAGTGATGCCCTTCGGACTAAAGAATGCTGGGGCAACGTATCAGCGTGCAATGACGACTCTTTTCCATGATATGATGCATAAGGAGATCGAAGTTTATGTCGATGATATGATTGCCAAATCCCAGACGGAGGAAGAGCATTTGGTGAATCTGCTGAAGTTATTCAAAAGGCTTAGGAAGTTCAGGCTGAGACTGAACCCTAACAAGTGCACCTTCGGGGTGAGATCAGGTAAACTGCTGGGGTTTATCGTGAGTGAAAGAGGAATAGAGGTTGATCCTGCAAAAATAAAAGCGATACAAGAGATGCCGACACCTAAAATAGAGAAAGAGGTGCGCGGGTTTTTAGGGAGGTTGAACTACATCGCCCGGTTCATATCTCACCTGACAGCTACGTGTGAGCCATTATTCAATCTGTTGAAAAAAGACCAAGCCGTAACATGGAATGAAAATTGTCAAAAGGCGTTCGATAAAATAAAGCAGTATTTGCAGGAGCCTCCTATTTTGATACCCCCAGTGGTAGGGAGACCCTTGATTATGTATTTGACAGTTCTTGAGGGAAGTATGGGTTGTGTTCTCGGTCAACACGACGAGACAGGAAGAAAAGAGCATGCGATCTACTATTTGAGTAAGAAGTTTACGAAATGTGAATTTCGATATTCAATGCTCGAAAAAACTTGTTGCGCGCTGGCCTGGGCCGCCAAGCGTTTGAGGCAATACATGCTGAATCATACAACCATGCTCATCTCGAAGATGGATCCTATCAAATATATATTCGAAAAGCAGGCGCTATCGGGGAGAATCGCCCGTTGGCAGATGGTTTTGACTGAATACGACATCCAGTATGTCTCGCAGAAGGCTATAAAGGGGAGTGTACTGTCTGAGTATTTGGCAGAGCAGCCTATTGAGGACTACCAGTCGATGAGGTTTGATTTTCCTGACGAGGATATCATGTACCTAAAGATGAAAGATTGTGAAGAGTCGTTGCCAGAAGAAGGACCAGAATTGGGTTCCAAATGGAAGTTGATCTTTGACGGAGCTGTAAACGCCTACGGTAGCGGAATAGGGGCAATCATCACTACTCCACACGGGTCGCACATCCCGTTTACTGCTCGATTGACCTTTCCAGTTACCAATAATGAGGCCGAATACGAAGCTTGTATCATGGGGCTTGAAGAAGCCATTGATTTGCGAATCAAAAATCTAGATGTATACGGAGACTCAGCTCTGGTGGTGAATCAAATAAAAGGAGAATGGGAGACACGTCAGCCCAATTTGATACCGTACATGAACTACGCAAGGAGATTGTTGCCTTTCTTCGACAAGGTTGAATTGCATCATGTACCGCGAGCAGAGAATCAGATGGCTGACGCCCTGGCCACTTTGTCTTCTATGTATAAAGTCAACTTCTGGAATGAGGCTCCCAGAATTGTTATCTCTCGGCTTGACAGACCTGCCTTCGTGTTTGCTATCGACGAAGCATCTGATGATAAACCGTGGTATTTTGATATCCTTAATTTCCTGAAAAACAAAGAGTATCCGGCTGGGGCATCCAGTCACGATCAGAAGACTCTCAGGAGATTGGCGGGTAATTTCTATTTGAATCCAGACGGTGTCTTATACAGACGAAATCACGACTTGGTGCTACTACGTTGTGTAGACGAGAAAGAGGCGAAGCTGCTCATGGAGGAAATACATGAAGGTACATTTGGTACGCATGCTGGTGGGCATGCTATGACGAGGAAGCTGCTGCGGGCAGGTTACTTTTGGCTAACTATGGAAACTGATTGTTTCAAGTTCGCGAGGAAGTGTCACAAGTGCCAAATCTATGCAGATAAGATCCATGTGCCTCCGAGTCCTCTGAATGTGATGTCATCGCCATGGCCATTCTCGATGTGGGGAATCGATATGATTGGAAAGATCGAGCCGACGACCTCTAACGGACATCGGTTCATTCTAGTGGCAATTGATTACTTCACCAAGTGGGTGGAAGCGGCATCCTACGCAAACGTGACTAAGCAGGTGGTAGCCAGATTCATCAAGAGAGATATCATTTGCAGATATGGAATCCCCGAGCGGATAATCACCGACAACGGTTCAAACCTGAATAACAAAATGATGAAGGAGCTGTGTCAGAATTTTAAGATCGAGCATCACAACTCCTCCCCTTACCGACCCAAGATGAATGGCGCTGTTGAAGTGGCTAATAAGAATATAAAGAAGATTGTTCAGAAGATGGTGGTGACCTATAAGGACTGGCATGAGATGCTGCCTTTCGCTTTGCACGGTTATCGTACGACGGTACGCACATCAACCGGGGAAACCCCATTCTCGTTGGTATACGGAATGGAAGCAGTATTACCATTGGAAGTCGATATTCCTTCCCTAAGAGTATTACGAGATGTCCAACTAGACGAGGCAGAATGGGTGAAAGACAGGTTGAACCAGCTAAGTTTAATAGATGAGAAGAGGCTAGCTTCTCTAGCATACGGTCGTTTGTACCAGAGCCGAATGAAGAAAGCATATGATAAGAAGATACATCCTCGGAGCTTTCAGACGGGCGACCTTGTGCTGAAAAGGATTCTCCCGCCGCAGGCAGATCACAGGGGAAAGTGGACCCCCAACTACGAAGGGCCATACGTTGTCAGAAAAGTCTTTTCAGGAGGGGCTTTATTGTTGTCCACCATGGACGGTGAAGACTTTACGTCGCCTGTGAATTCAGACGCAGTTAAAAAATACTTTGCTTGAAATTGACCCGCTGGACAGAAAAAAAGAGAGTCCAGGCAAAAATGGGGCATCCTGGCGAACCAAAAACAGAATGAAAAGTTCGGGCAAAATTAGGGATAAAATTGAAAAAATGTACACCCGCGAAGTTGAAAACCTACACTGGGCGGCTTCGGCAAAAAAGGGTATCCCGGTGAACTGAAAACCCGTAAAGGGCGGTTCACGCAAAAGTTAGGGATTTGAAAAGCAAATGACTGCGGTCCGAATTTGATACTGCGGTGCGCATTGGTGCGGGAGAATATACCTGAGGGGGCGATTATCAGATACAATCTCTTCGGAAGTGTGAATACCGGGAAAGCATTAGAGTCGGGCGAGTCATAGGAGGATCAGTTCATGATGTTCGTCTGCATCCCGTTGCCGACATGTGTACAAATTTGATTTGTCATCATATTTATGCTTCTTGTGCATACTTGTATATTTGTTGTGCGTAGCTTCCTCTTTTCAGGAGTTACGTCCTGTGTACAAAACTCTGCCCATTCAGAGGCCCAATCAATAAAACATGTTATTCAGTACTTGATGCTGGTTCTTTACTGTTTTGTACGTGATAAACGCCTAGGTTTTAATGAAACTAGCAAGTGTATAACATCGCTGGTCTTTGCCAATAATTGCTAAAACTTTGAATTAACTGAAAATGATGTCACTAACACTGCCTTGAATAGATTCGGTTGCATAGACTTGTCTTGTCTTGTTTGTGGTGTTGCAGGGTTCGTAGCCGTATGAAGTGGACGATCAAAAGATTGCAGTATGGACCAGAAGCTCGCAACGGAAAGACTCGATCCCCATGCAGGTCGCGCTTTCAAGATAGCATTGTTCCTCACTGAAGAAGGATCGAATTTCCCAGCTAGTCGCAGCTTAGCCGAAGGACATTCTCCAGCAAAGTCGTTTACTCTCAGCAGAATTGACGATTCCCAGATCGAAGGCTGTATTCAGACAGTGTGGTGTCCCCCAAAAGGATCCCCCATACTGAGCAGAGTGGTTTAGCCTCAGAAGATTAACATTTCCAACTCGTGAACTGTACTTAGACAGTCTACCCTTCCCAGTAGGGTCATTTACTCTCCCCCAGCGGAGTCAGTTGATTTTCCCCAAGAGAATCGTTTCGTCCCCAGCGGAGTTCTCTTTCAAGCAAGTGTTTTCTTTCCTCCCAGTGGAACTCAAAGATTAAAAAAGAAAACTCTCCCCGGCAGAGTTGGCTGTGGGCCCTGGCATTTATTTTGTCGGAATACCGTGTGATACCCGTTCACTCCCCAGCAGAAGTCCAATCATGATTGGCGCATTCAGCTATTCCTCAGCGAAGCGGGCTTCACTTTTCCAGCATTTATTTTGCTGGAATAATTCTGTGGCACCTGGTTACCCCCAGCGGAGTTGGCGTTGTCTTCAGCATTTATTTTGCTGAAGCGGTTTCTGTATCCCAGCAGTTCGAGTCTGCATTTGCATCGGCATATAGTGTCATACTTGCATCCACCAAATAAAAAAACGCGTAGCATTTCCATGTCGAATGGAGCATTAAGCCATTGTCAAACATATGCATTTTGAAACATAAACCAGGTTGGTTAACCGTTTGTTTTCAAGTATTGTTTCCCATGCAGGTGGAGGGAGCTCTTGCTCAAATTAATTACCAAACATTCAAGATCTCGGCGTGAGACATGTAATGATAATGTCAATCGTGGCATTATTCCCCACAGAGTTGCTTGATTAAGTTTCTCTTACCCCTCCAGCGGAGTATTCCTTCAGGGTTGTTGTTGTGACAGCACCAAAAGATTTCGTGAATCGATCTTTCGAAGTTGTCTGGCAGTGTGGAATCAGAAAATCCCCGGTAGAGTCCTTCTCAGATTTGCTGCCATGTCAGCGTTGAAAATTGGAAGACTAGACTCATATTATGTTACCCATGTGATGGATGGAGTTAGCTGCTGCAAAGATAGGCAGAAAACCTGTATTCGACAGAGTATTACCCGCAGCAGAGGCGGAGATATGTTCCTGTATTCGACAGAGTATTACCCGCAGCAGAGGCGGAGATATTTTCCTGTATTTGACAGAGTGTTTACCCGCAGCATAGACAGAGATTGTTACCTGTGATAGACAGAGATGTTACCCGTGTTGACGGAGATTGTTACCTGTGATAGACAGAGATTGTTACCCGTGTTGACGGAGTCGTTACCCGTGTTGACGGAGATGTTACCTGTGATAGACAAAGATTGTTACCTGTGTTGACAGAGATGTTACCTGTGATAGACAGAGATTGTTACCCGTGTTGATGGAGTCGTTACCCGTGTTGACGAAGATGTTACCCGTGTTGACGGAGTCGCTACCTGTGATGGACAGAGATGTTACCCGTGTTGACGGAGATGTTACCCGTGTTGACGGAGATGTTACCTGTGATAGACAGAGATTGTTACCCGTGTTGACGGAGATGTTACCTGGGATGGACAGAGATTGTTACCTGTGTTTAGACAGATGGTTTTCCCGTATGGATAGACGGATGGAGTTTCCTGTGATTAGACAAAAATGTTTCCCCAGCGAAAGCGCCGGGATTTTTCCGTGATGTGAGTCCTGACGTGGACAGATTTGTGTTTATTCGTGATTTGGCGAAATTTGGGTCCAGATGTGGACAAGGTTACTACTGTGACAACAGAATCTCTATTCGTGTTGACGAATTTGTCCCTCTTCTTGTGTTGATAAGGTTAGTCCAATTGTGGACAGAGGTGTTTTGCGAAAAGTGTTCAGTACCTGTGGCGTTACATAGGTGGTTAAAGTTGAGATCAGAGTCATCAGACGTCGGATCAGTTGTTACCGTAACAACCAGATTCAGGTGGTGGATGTCGTTCCCCAAACAGTGGTGCAGTTTATTTCTGCGGTTGGAAAATTTCCGGGTTCTTAGTATTCAACCGTCTTGTACCTCGAATGTCTGAAGGCTCCGGGCGTTTCACCCAGTCGGGTCCAAGTCGCTTGAATAGGGGCAGCTGTTGCACCCTAAAATTTGCTCAACCTACTTCACTTGGTTTATGTTTCAATTGCATTAGCATTTGCATATAAAGTCATGTACATAGTCTAATCATCTGCATAGCATAGCATAACAAGTTATCCAACAAGGGACCAAGTACTATTCTTATCTCTATGAGCCTATCAAGAGGTTATTGTTCAAATTCAGGCCTATCCCAGTCATCAGAAAGAAATTGAAATCTGAGAAGTTAGTGGATCAAGCAGTGGATCTATCTCCTATCTTGAGGGCATTTGAAGATCATCAAAGGAGTTGTGAGCAAGGAATTGAGGTCATGGAGGGTATATAGACATCATGGAAGACATAGAGAGTCATTTTGAAAGTGAGACAAGTCATTGATATGATTACAAGAGCTGCAGTGGAAGACAGACAACTAGGGTTTCATCTGGGTCAACCCTAGGTCAACCCTAGGTCAAATGCTTGATTGAAAGGCATCAAGGTCTATTTGAGAGATGTGGGGTTCATCATTTGACATGTAGATATGGATGTGGTGTTGTGCCAAGGAGAAATCAAGAGAAATCAAGAAGAAGAGGAGTTTCTAAATTAGGGTTTCTGTGTAAAATCCCCTGATTTAGGTCAAACTTCCAAGCAAGATAATTCAAAATGCAAGCTTCAAATGGATCCTTGGACAACATGAAACTTGTATAGGATCTCAATACCTTTAATTTGAGTGGTGGAAGACATCGAGGAGATTTATAGAACTCAAGTTATGGTTCTTACAAGTTACAGGTCAGCTGGGGCATCTGAAATTTTGTCTGTGAAAGTTACTTGTCTTCCAAGAAACCTTTACCCCTCAAGGAGCTTTCAAATGGATTTCTGGTCAACGTGAAAGTTGTTCCTAATTGTCTTAGCTTTCTAGAAAGGTATGGTATGCTTTCATCTGATTTGTGGAACTCTACTTATGACCTTGGCAAGCAAAGGGTATTTTGGTCATTTGAGAATTACAGGTCATTTCAAGCCTATGCCCAAAACTCATACAAGGAAGCTTCAAATGAAAAACTTCACAACATCAAACTTGCTCCAAATGACATTTTGAGTCTAGAAAAGTGATCATGAAAGTTTGTAAATGCTCATAGCTCAAGGTTCCAAATTTGGTCAATTAAAAGGTGAATTTAATGAATAAAAGTGACCTAAAAATGAGATTTTTCATAACATGTCCAAATGGGATGAAATTATAGGTCATTTTGATTGGGAAGAATGTTTTAAGACCATTGGCAATAGTGGATTTTTGAGTTTAGTTCAGAATTTGGAAGTTATCATTGGTTGCTTATGTATGAAGTTACACATGCCAAAACACAAGGGATTTGTGCACAAGAAGTTTCTAACAAGTTCTAGAGGGTTCCATGAGCATATATATATTGAGTAGAGTGGATCCAATCATTGTTTGGTGATTCATTTGGTTGAAAACTCATAGTTGCATCTCATTCCTCAATTTTGCAAACTCATTCCAATCTCTTCAATTCTTCATCAATCATTCAATTTCATGATCCAAATCCACTCAAGAATCATCCCTGAGTACATTGCAAGCAAGATTTGAAGAAGAAATCACAAGAATCGTGCTATACAATTTCATCCTCCAAATTGCAAAAAGAATTGGTTATGGAAATCCAAGGTGTTTAAGCAAGAATTTCTGCATACAGTATCAAGATCCACCTCCATTGATCAAGTCCAAAGCATTGCAAGCTGTGAATCCAAGAGATCATCCTTCTGTTTTCAATTTTACACCAGGTTAGTTTTTCTATCGAATTGGCTAGAATTAGTTAGCATGATGTAGAATCCTTAGGTTAGAACTGTTAGGAATAGGTAGATGAATAATTCTGGTGAGTTTAAGAGCATTTCATGGAGGTTTTTACATGAGCACCAAAACTGTTTTGACCTAGAACTAAGAGGATAGAGAGTGTTAATTCATGTGGATTAGTTTAGAATGATCAGTGATGTTTGGTGGTTGTGTTGATGCCAAGAAATTGGAGAAAGAAGAAGTTGGAAATTGGAGCATCCATGGAAGTAGAGTTATCGGGTTTGGCATCTTAGAGCGTTTTAGTGAAAACTAATATTGTAGTTCTACTCAGCGTGAGAATTGGAGCAACTTTGCTCTTTACAGAATTGGATTTAGTTGAGAGATGAAGGAGAACAAGGCGATGGAAGATGGCTGAGAAGAGCTTCGTGCATGGAAGCTGTTTCACAAACCCTAGGGCTGGAGGTAGGAGACGACCTCCCAACCGTTAGATAGACACGAGACCTTGACCTAGAAAGCGCATCCAATGGCCAGGATTTGAAGTTGAAACGCGAGGGAATTCTGAAAACGCAAAACGCGTCGTTTCATTAAACGACTCAGACTGGGCCTAATCAATTGCTAGCCACACCCCCAATATCCAGGCCCATTCATTTTGAACTAACATAATTGCTTCCTGCACCGTTGTGGTTTTTTTATTTTTCTTGTGAGTTTTCTGATTAACTGGGCCCAGACGCGCCTTGCTATGCGCACCCCCAGTCTGGGCCCATCATTCATTTTCCAATGCATTTCACTACTAACTGCACCCCTAACCAATTTTAAATCATTTTAATTTCTTTTATTTTTGTTAATTGTTTGAAAAATCATAACAAATTGAAAATTCCATATTTTTGAGTGGTTGTTTTTGCATATTTTTCTTATATCTGTTAAGAAAATTGTCATATAACAAAATTAGCATTTTATTTTATTTTTGCATTTTTAGTATATTTTTCTTTTAAATAGGTTTTAAATGATGTTTAGTTTAATACTTGATCTTGTTGATTTTAGTTTAGCTAGATCCTTTTATATTTTGGACCCATTCTTTTTAGAGTACTTCACTTAGGACTTCAAATTTCATATGAGATTTAATTCATGATTTTAGGACTAAATTTTAGATGGTTTGTTTAGGTGTGATTAGGGGAATCAAAATTAGGGTTTAGATATAACATAGGTGTAATAAATCATTTCTTTTAGGAGTTGTAGTTTGAATTTTGGGGTATGGGACTATAGGGGTATTATGGGTAAATAATAGATCCCTTAGAAAATGTTAGGCTTCCCCTATTCTATTAATACTACTAGTATATTTCTTGTATTTGATTGATTGTGTGGTGTGCCCTCTCTAGGGTTATTATTTGACTGTGTGGGGTGTTGGGCCTGCTTGGGGTTTGGGTTTGAGCTGAAGACTTTGCTGATGAAACCCATTGAAGATTAAGAGAATGAAGACCAACTTCCAAGGTTGATGAAGAATATCTTGCTGGCAGCTGTTGAAGGTTATAGGATCTAGGAGTTAGGCAGAGCTCTAGAGTAGAAAACTTGATTCACAAACATGGAAGGTCTTGGTTGCCTCCATCCCTTTCTATGATGCAGAGTCTCTCTAAGACACTCACCCCCTTCCTTTGGAAGGCTTGGTGATAGTGTCTAAGAGATAGAACTCTTGAGAGAAACATTCTATGTGTGGTTAGCAGTCTGTTTGCCACCTTTGGTGGTCAACTAACTGCTTAACACCCCAGTTCATCCTCTTGATTGGTTCCTCAGCTTGGAGAAGATGACTTGAAGACAAGCCAGTGAAAGATTGAAGATAGAGACCTTGCTTGAAGGCTTGAAGATGAAGACTGATGCTTGCTTAAAGCTTGTAGATGTTTGAAGATGACTTGAAGACAGATGTTGGTGAAGATTTTTGCTGTTTATCATTTTTGATGTATTGTTTGAATTTCCCGGACTGTATTGTTTGCCTTTTAACCTGTTAGGTTGAAAGTGAATCTTGTTCACTTTTGCCTGTTGTTTTCTAGGTTCGAGGTTGAGTGGGACTCCCTTGCCTCGCTTGTATTGTTGCATCCATGCATTTTACTGCTTTATTGTATATATGCTATTGTTTCTGTTTCCGTTTATCCCGTAGGATCTTTGTTTCTCTCTGCGCAAGAGAGGAGCATGATAGACACTAAGTCTTAACCCATGCATGATAATATTAGGTTAGTGATTCCCTTTGCAACCGTAGGATAGAGTTCTGTCTCTTCGTTCTCAAAACAAACAGAAAAACATAATAAGATTTCAAACACAATAAAAGACACTTCTTCCGTAAAAGAATGTGAACTCATCAAAACGTCATTTTTGTCCGCTTGGACCGGTAATAAAAAAAACCCTTTTTTTAGAAGGAGATAAAAGCAATCAAGACAGACTTGTGTCGTGCGTGGCCCGAACTACGTTTGCTCTGATCTTTCATGCTGTATGAAAGTACGTAGGCATAGGATGCGATATCCTAGCGAGCAACCTTCCCCTCCTTTCCCGTAGGTAGGCGAACTACGTTGACTCTGATTTCTCGTTCCAGACGGGAATACGTAGGCATAAAGTGCGATACTTTGCCGAGTCGTTTTATTTTCTTTTAACCCTTGACCTGTAGAGTAGATAGAATAACAATCCGTACCAGAAAACAAGCGTGGATCCCGTCGAGTACGACGGACGTGAGGGGTGCTAATACCTTCCCCTTGCGTAACCGACTCCCGAATCCAGGATTTGGTTGCGATGACCATTCCTTTCCCGCTTTGCGGTAGGTTTACCTCGAGCGTTTCCTTTCCCTCCGTTGGGATAAATAACGCACGGTGGCGACTCTTCTGTTCAGCCGGCGCCGATTTTCGCAGTAGCGACACTAAGTAAATAAGCTCTTGATTTCAAAGTAATCGTGGAAGTTGATGGGATAATGAAGAATGTTACTGATGTTGGTACTTGCTATAAAAAGTTGGTCAAGGAGTTTAGAAAGGTGTTTAATAGAGGAAAGTGTGTTAAAATTTTCACCCTTAATTATTAGTTAATTGGGTAAAATAAAGGTTCCCTCTATTAACAAGATTATGATAAAGAAAAAGGGAGCTGAGGAAGAAGAAGAATCTGCAAATGAGGATGCAGAAGAACATTTTGTTGAAGTACATGAATATATTGTTTCTATGGAGCTTTGTAGTGATGCTCATTTGTTAAAGACATTTTGAATATTGGAGCTTGTTATTTTATATTGATGAAGGAGATTAAGGTTAAAAACGATAACATTCCTGATGGGTTGTTGAGTTTCAGTTATAAGTTATTTGTTGAGTAAGATGTCTTAGACATTATGTCCAGTATCTTACCAGTTGATGAATATGATATGATTTTCAATGGAGGATTGCTGGAGTTGTTTCACCACAACTTATTGTTGCTGCTACTGCTAGTTTTGGTGTTCATTGTTGCTTGAAGTTTGATTATATTTAAGGACTTTTGACTGATATTGTGTGTTGGTCTGGCTGGTTGTTGTTCATGTAAAGCTTTTGTTCTGGATCCTGAAGTTTATATGTGGGACAAGATATTACAACATGTTTTTTTGTGGATGTGTTGATCTAATCTCTTGATGTGTAACTACCTCCTTACTTTTGCTGTTGTGTTTTGCTCTGATGTGTGACATGGTGTGCTATTGGTGTTCTATTTGTTCTACTTCTAGAAGATCACATCATGTAAGTTGTTTTAGCCAAAATTTGCCAAAGGGGGAGATTGTTGTTCTAAGTTATTTACTACATTAGGTAAAACAACACGTGTACAAGATGTATTTTGTGCAGAGGCAAAGATGTTCCAGCATGTGTTCCAACATTTGGCCTCAGTCAATTAGCTAGATTTCATGAAGAAATCTGAGCTTAATTGTGTTTGTTTCTAAGAAGATTTGTTCAGTCTAAGTTTCTGCTAAAGTGTCAATAAAAAATATTTGATTGTAAGCAACTTGTTGAGCAAGTTGTTCAACACATGTTGTGTGACACCTTGGTGTAAGGATTGGGTTCTAATTATCTTCAGATTTCCTTTAGATTTGTTGTGGTATTAATTTCTTCATAAGAAGCAGAAGTTTACTTTTGGAAGATGTTTGTTAATCCAAGTCAAATTGGAAAGAGTTTTATTAAATCATGAATATGGATAATATGATTTAATTAAAATATTTGAATTTGATTTAGTCAAAGAAGATTTGATTGAATTTTCATTGAAGGAAGTTTTGGTTCAAATTTATTTAATCCAAGATTTATTCTACAAAGAAGATTTAAATGAAGAAATATATTTTGGATGTTTTGGTGCAACATGTGGAACATGGTGTTCTAGCATGTATGCAGTGCAACATCTGGCCCTGGTTAGCAAGCCATGTTGAATGTTGTTAGGTGTGAAATTTATGATTGATTCTGATAAGATTTCTTTCTATATTTTAGCAATTCATTTATGTGGATTTGTTTGTTAAAGATTAGTTGAGATCAATTCAATTTAAATGGAGAACTAAATTTGAATTTGAATCAAAACAAATCATATCGTTTGGAGGTTGTTAAGAAACAAATAAAAACATAATCTCTTATATTTTCTAGACGAAATCATAGTTGCTAATGCCCAAGGGAAAAGCCCATAACTGGATTTCTATATAAGAAGACTCAAACCTCGTATTTGAGGGGGTGTACGTTTTGAAAACTCTTTGTGTTAGAGTTTCTATTTTTGAGTCTTTGTTTGAGTTATTGTTGTGTACCACTCTAGCGACTGAATTTATATCTTAAGGCATAGAGCTTGATTTCTTTGTTAATTTGTAAAAATTTGTTCAAAGATACTAATTATATAAGCTTGAGAACAAAGTATTTGTGTCAATTGTACACCATGTTATTGCTTTATTCAAAAGACATAATAGTTGGTTTGTTTAGTTGAGTTGTATTTAACATTCATCATTGTGTTTATTGATGTTGATCACTTAGAATTAGTGTTTGAGATAAAGTGATAGGGGATTGTCATATTTAGGGGGAATCCTAAATTGAAAGATATTTAGGGTAGAATTAAGAAGATGGGAATTGAACAATGGACTTGTTCATCTAAAACACTTTGTACTAATTCTATAGAAGATTGGATTTCCTTTCTTGGATAGATTGCCCCCAAGATATTCATGTAGTTTACACTGAACTGGGTTAACAATTATTGTGTTCTTATTTCTTTTTTGTATTATCATCTTGTATAAGTTAATATGTCATAACCTGGTTGTGTAACTTGTTTTTATATTCTTGTATACAATATTCTTGTTTTTATATTCTTGTATACAATATCTCAGACATTGTGTCGGACATCTATCCACAAAATCAGTTATTTATCATATACCAGTTGTACATGTTGTTCCAGACATTTGGTCTAACATCGGTCCCTGTTGGGTGCAAGTGTGAGTGGTTAAAGTCCCACATTTCTTATGAATGGGTGAAATGTTGGATTTATAAGAGAGATGACTCATTTACATAACATCTTAAGGTTTTGGGTTGAGATGTGGTGTCTCCCTCTCTTGTGGTCCTGAAGCATTAGTCTCATTAGTACTCCTGACTCTCCCAGACTCCCCAACAGTGGTATCAGAGATGTGGTTTGACTTTGTGGGAAGCGGGATTTTGATCCAGTTGGATACTATTATAGGATGTGGGTGACTCACACTTGTGGGGGAGAATGTTGGGTGCAAGTGTGAGTGATTAAAGTCTCATATTTTTTATGAATGGGTGAAATGTTGAATTTATAAGAGAGACGACTTATTTACCTAATGCATTAAGGTTTTAGGTTGAAAAGTGTCATCTCCCTCTCTTATGGTTATAGAGCATTATTCTCATTGGTGCTCCGGCTCTTCTTAACTCCCCAATAATCTTGGCTTAATAGAATTTAAATATACTTATATAGCTATAAATAGTTTCTTTTATAAGAAATAAAATTTTATTAGTGAGTACAAAGGGTACTCGAAAGTTGAAACCCACACAAATACGACCACAAGCCAGCCAAGCGGTAACATATCAACGACTCCAACAACGGACTAACGGAAATGTAAATCAATATGAACACAATAGGATTCTCTCTAGAAACCCAACTCTAAGCTAACAACTTGATTGAATAGATAATATCATCAACATAACAAAATTTCCCATGAAATAAAATGTTATTTATAGCTAAGCAAATACTTCACGCAGTTGGTAACCAAACCAGACATTCAAAGCCTTCTGATACAAATTTCTTTAACTTGGCCGCATGATTACAGGAACTATTTTGTTGGTGATTTTAGTATCATCAATGTATTTTAGTAGTAATGTGATTTATTGTAGGCCGATGCAATTATGCGTTAAGCTTGGAAACGAGTTAGGGTAGTGCGGATTGCACGCTTGTAGAGCCAACGTGTAACTGAATGCGAATAATTAAAAAGGGGTTCCAAGGGGATAAGCCCCTGGCAGGGTGCGGGGCAGCGCCCCGCTGGGGTTCGAAGGGGCGAAGCCCCTGGCGAGGTGTGGGACAGCGCCTCGTTGGGGTTCCAAGGGGCAGAGCCCATTCGAAATTTTTGAACAGTTGTGTCTTTTCGGTTTCTGTTATTAGTCTCCTATATAAGGAGTCATTTGGCCTCAGTTTAAACACACATAAACAAAACCCATACTTTCTCTCTACATTCCTGATTTGTTCTCTATTTCCAGAAGCAGATTGTTCTTCAAGAATTATCCCCATAAAGATTTCCTGAATCCAAGCAATAATAGGATCGAAATACTTCGTTCGGAAAGTGTACGAATACAATTCCTCGAAGTTATCCAGGATTATCATACTAAATTTCTAATAAACGAACAAAGTATTTTCTGATAAGCATGGCTGGAGGAAGCACCATCAAGGAGATGACTATGAATTTCGGAAAATTGGACAAGTTTCAAGGACAAGACTTCAGGCGTTGGCAGAAGAAGATCCATTTCATGTTAACAACGTTGAAGGTAGCGTACGTCCTGTCTACACCGATTCCAGAACTTCAGGAGGAAGACACGGTTCAAAATCTGAGACGCATATCAAAGTGGGAGAACGACGACTACATATGCAGAGGGCACATTCTTAACGGTATGTCTGATCCCTTATTTGATATTTATCAAAACATGGAATCTGCAAAGGAATTATGGGATTGTCTCGAATCTAAGTACATGGCAGAGGACTCATCCAGTAAAAAGTTCCTAGTAACCGATTTCAACAATTACAAAATGGTTGAATCGAGGTCTGTCATGGAACAATTTAATGAACTCCTCCGAATCCTTGGACAGTTCACACAACAAGGATTGAAGATGGATGAAACAATATATGTCTCAAGCATCATAGACAAATTGCCTCCTTCGTGGAAGGATTTTAAACACAATCTGAAGCATGGAAAAGACGAACTGTCTTTGATCCAACTTGGAAGTCACTTGCGCATAGAAGAATCTCTAAGAGCGCAGGAGGTGACAAAGGAAAAGGCAAAGAAATTGCTGGACCCTTGGTTAATATGGTCGAAGAGGGTGGTAAGAACGATAACAACAAAAACAAAGGAAAGAAGCGTGCTTTCAAGAACAAAAAAGGCAGTTTCGGTGCTAACAAGAAATCGAAACTAGAATGCTGGAAGTGTGGCAAAACAGGCCACTTTAAGAAGGATTGTCGTTCCGGAAAAAGGCACGATAACGTGAATGCAAGTGGTTCAGGAAAAGGGTCTAAGGACCAATCCGAAAATCAAGGTCAGAAATCAATTCGTGATTTGAATAGTTTGATTAAACATTCGGTTTCACTAAATTCTAAAGCATTTTATGTGCAGGATGATGCTATCGCGTGGTGGATTGACTCTGGCGCCATAACACATGTTTGCAAGGATCGTTTCTGGTTCAAGACTTTTGTTCCAGTGGAAGATGGTTTTTTCCTCTACATGGGAGATGATCACTTCGCTCCCGTTGAAGGCAAAGGAAACGTGGTGTTAGAATTCAGTTCTGGAAAGACTATTACTTTGTTTAATGTTTTGTATGTTCCTAAACTACGTAAGAATTTAATTTCTGGTCCTGTATTAAATAAGCTTGGATACAAGCAAGTGTGTGAATCCGATAAATATGTTTTATCGAAGTCTAGTGTGTTTGTAGGATTTGGATATTATAATAATGGTATGTTTATGATGAATTTGAATGGAGTTCCTAATGATTCTGGTTCTGTATTTATGTCCTCTTCGAATGTTATCAATTCATCGTTATGGCGTGCTCGTCTAGGACATGTACATTATAAAAGAATGCATGAAATGTATAAAGATGATTTAATTCCTGTTTTTGATGAAAATGTAGAAAAGTGTAAAACTTGCATGTTAACAAAGATCACTAGGCAACCTTTTAAAAGTATAACAAGGAAATCTATCATTCTTGAGTTAATACATAGTGATTTATGTGATTTGCATGCTACTCCATCATTAGGGCATAAAAAATATTTTGTCACTTTCATAGATGATGCATCTAGATTCTGCTATGTTTATTTGTTGCACACTAAGGACGAAGCCTTAGATAAATTCAAAATTTATAAAACTGAAGTTGAAGTGCAACAGAATGTGTTGATTAAAACATTACGTACAGATAGAGGTGGTGAATATTATGATCCTGTATTTTTCCAATCTGTATGAATCATTCATGAGACTACGACACCTTATACACCTCAACAAAATGGTGTGGCTAAAAGGAAAAATAGAGTTCTTAAAGAAATGGTGAATGCCATGTTATCTTACTCTGGTTTGAGTGAAGGGTTTTGGGGAAAAGCTATGTTAACGGCTTGCTATTTGTTAAATAGTGTTCCTAATAAAAGGAACAGAACTATCCCATATGAACTTTGGTATAAGAAACGACCCAACTTAACATTTCTACATGTTTGGGGCTGTAGGGCCGTGGTTAGACTCCCGGACCCAAAAAGGAAAACTTTGGGTGAAAAGGGTGTAGCTTGCATCTTTGTTGGATATGCTGAGCACTCCAAGGCCTATAGGTTTTATGTTATAGAACCTAATGACTCGATTTCTAATAACACGATTATAGAATCGAGAGATGCCATATTTGATGAGAATTGTTTCTCTTCTATACCTAGACCAAAGGACTCTATACCTAATTCATATGAATCTCTAAGGGATGATCATTCAAATGATGTTCCAAGTGAGACAGTTGAACCCCATAGGAGCAAAAGAGCCAGAAAATCTAGATCTTATGGATCTGATTTTCAACTATATCTAGTTGAGGGATCAAAGGATCAGATTGATGCTCAATATTATTATTGCTATAGTATAGAGGAGGATCCAAGAACGTATGATGAAGCTATGAAATCTCAAGATTCTGTTTTTTGGAAAGAAGCAATTGATGAAGAGATTGGTTCTATCATGGAAAATAATACTTGGGTATTATCTAATTTACCACCAGGCTGCAAACCATTGGGTTGCAAATGGATCTTCAAAAAGAAGATGAAAGTCGATGGTACAATTGACAAGTTTAAAGTTAGATTAGTTATCCAAGGCTTCAGACAAAAGGAAGGGATTGATTATTTCGATACCTATGCTCTAGTTGCCCGTATCACTACTATTAGATTGTTGATTGCCTTGGCGGCTATTCATAATCTAGTGATTCATCAAATCGATGTCAAAACAGCATTTCTGAATGGTGATTTGGAAAAAGAAGTGTATATGAAGCAACCTGAAGGATTTGTAATGCCTGGTAATGAGTATAAAGTGTGTAAGCTAGTTAAGTCGTTGTATGGGCTGAAGCAAGCTCCGAAACAGTGGCATCAAAAGTTTGATGAGGTTGTTTTGTCTAATGGTTTCATTCTAAACCAAGCTGACAAATGTGTATATAGCAAATTTGATACACCCGGTAAAGGAGTTTTCATTTGTCTATATGTTGATGACATGTTGATCTTTGGCACCGACCAAAATCAAATTGATAAAACAAAGAATTTCTTGTCATCAAAGTTCTCCATGAAGGATATGGGAGAAGCGGACGTTATTCTTGGTATCAAGATTAAATGAGAGAATAAGGGGATTGTAATTACGCAATCTCATTACATTGAGAAAATACTCAAGAAGTTCAATTATGAAAGTTGTTCTCCAGTAAGTACTCCCATGGATCCGGGAGAAAAGCTTATGCCAAATACAGGTAAACCTGTGGATCAACTCGAATATTCAAGAGCTATAGGCTCTTTGATGTATACTATGATTAGCACTAGACCGAATATTGCTTATGCGGTTGGAAAGTTGAGCAGATTTACTAGTAATCCTAGTAGACATCATTGGCATGCGATAACTAGGGTATTCAAGTACTTGAAGGGTAATATGAATTATGGATTGTCATATATGGGATTTCCTTCGGTGTTAGAGGGTTATTCGGATGCTAGTTGGATAAATAATGCTGAAGATTCATCCTCTACAAGTGGATGGGCGTTCTTGCTTGAGGGAGGTGCCATCTCATGGGCTTCTAAGAAGCAAACATGTATAACTGGTTCCACAATGGAATCTGAGTTTGTAGCATTAGCTGCTGCTAGTAAAGAAGCAGAATGGCTAAGGAACTTGGTATATGAGATTCCGATATGGCCTAAACCGATATCACCAATTTCTATCCATTGTGATAGTACTGCCACATTGGTTAAAGCTTATAGTCAAATATACAATGGAAAGTCTAGACATTTGGGTGTTAGACATAGTATGATTAGGGAATTAATCATGAATGGGGTGATATCTATTGAGTTTGTTCGGTCGCAACAAAACTTAGCTGACCACTTGACGAAGAGGTTAGCTAGAGACTTAGTAAAGAAGTCGTTAATTGGAATGGGATTAAAGTCCATTTAAATTTATTAGCTATGGTATACCTAATTCCCTTCTAATACAACGTTAGAAGCAGAATTCAATGTGGATAACTATGTGAGCATGAAGTTTTGTCGCTTCAAGAAGCTTGGACTTGACTTCCTATATGCTTATTAATGGATAAGGACACATGGCTTGTAAAGTGTCAAGTATGAATAGTAGAGTATTGTAAGAAACATATGTGTACTATATCTTCAGATATTCAAATGAATTGACGGGTTCAAACGCTATGACACCCCGATTTTCGAGTATTTGGAATGTGTACTTGTACTAAGATGAAAATTCAATCGTAAGACATTTTCATCTATGCATTTGTTTGATTGTTATACTTGTGTGTTATACCCTTGTATATATTATTGTATATATGGAGTAAATCAAGGATTACACTAAAATGGAGGGATTTGTTGGTGATTTTAGTATCATCAATGTATTTTAGTAGCAATGTGATTTATTGTAGGCCGATGCAATTATGCGTTAAGCTTGAAAACGAGTTAGGGTAGTGCGGAGTGCACGCTCGTAGAGCCAACGCGTAACTGAATGCGAATAATTGAAAAGGGGTTCCAAGGGGTGAAGCCCCTGGCGGGGTGCGGGGCAGCGCCCCGCTAGGGTTCCAAGGGGCGAAGCCCCTGGCGGGGTGCGAGGCAGCGCCCCGTTGGGGTTCCAAGGGGCAGAGCCCGTTCGAAATTTTTGAACAGTTGTGTCTTTTCAATTTCTGTTATTAGTCTCCTATATAAGGAATCATTTGGCCTCAGTTTAACCACACAAAAACAAAACCCATACTTTCTCTCTACATTCCTGATCTGTTCTCTATTGCTAGAAGCTGATTGTTCTTCAAGAATTATCCCCACAAAAATTTCGTGAATCCAGGCAATAATAGGATCGAAATACTTTGTTCGGAAAGTGTACGAACACGATTTCTCGAAGTTATCCAGGATTATCATACTAAATTTCTAACATATTTCTGGTGTTAATGTCCTCTGAAACTATATCCACGGAAAAATACACACCAAGCTAATCCTCAATGTTGCTCCAAATATGGATGATAACCACACAATGAAACATAATATGGTTAAGATTTTCATTCTCAATGAAGCACAAAATGCAGAACGTTTCATCGTTTCTAAGCACCACTCATCTCTTCGATCCTTTGTAGCGATTCTATTGAGAAGAACTCTCCAACCGAGGCAAATAATTTTGGCCAGGGCCTTAACATTCCACAAAACATTCGGAGCATAAGTTAGCTCTTCTTCCAAAGCAATACTTGTGAAACTAGACAACAAAAGATTGTAACAAGAGTTTACAAAAAATTGGCTTGTAGTCTCCTCATTCCACTCAAAGCAGTCTGCTGTAGAGGGAACCACTCAAAACAGTGCTGTAGAGGAAACTGGTTCAACTTCAGAAAGAAAAGACATCAGCTCTCCAAGTTGTTGTTGAGAGTACTCGTCCAGATCTTCATTTAACAGTTGGATATTCAAGCTCCAGTTCCCTTCTGACCACACTTCATTTAACAGTTTATCTTGTCTTGACCGTCAAGAAGAAAAAAAACATCTTTTTATGATTCATACATGGATATATGACTTTCAATACATGTTAGGATTGGGTCATTGAAGATAGGAAGAAAAGGCATTCGTTCATTTCTACCAACCATTAACAATAATACCAAATAAAAAGAGAAGCTAGTAGTATTTCTTTATTTATGGAGTGTAGGCTGATTGGTATCAATTTAATGACCTAATCTTTTTTTTTTAGTTTATTGTTCATAATAATGCTATACAAATACCAACTGTCTATATAGTACATTAATTTTTCTCACTTGTTGTACATTTCTTCTTCACTACTCACTGTTGTTAAATCTGTTACTTTGGCAAAACAGATATATGCATTTTAACGTGGTAAGCAAACTGTTGAGAAGCCAATGTTAATAGAATTATTTTTTTCACTTATTCTATAACCCCAAAATCTAACCATCTTAAGTTTCAAATTATGCAATTCATGATCGAAAATCATAGTAATTGTTAGTGGTAGATTTGCAAAATTCGAATTAAACTTATTAAACTCAAACCTTATAAGAAGTGGCATTGTAACCCCACAATCTAACTTATTTTTAATCAAATAAAATGTTAACTTTGATATGACATGTCATATCAACTTCTTTTAGATGAATTAGCCTGTAAGAAATAAAAAATATGAACGAAAATTAAAAAAAAAATTATTTCAAAAAAAAAATTATAAAAACTAAAATTGAATGATAGAAGGACAAGCATAATCCTCCATATGGCTCGATTTATTATGCCATCTCCATAAATTATAACATGCACTTGTCCAAACAAACTTTCGACTGTCAACCCATATTATAATTCATGTTAACTTCTATCCAATTGACATCTTAAGTTTCAACACTTGAAATGACTAGTATAGAGAAAATTGTTTATTTTAAAATATTACAACTTAATTCTAAACATTAAATATATAATTTAAATAAACTCTCCCTCCCACAATGAATACTTATATTTGTAATAAAAAATGTCTTGAAATAAATAATTAATTTTATTTTTTTAATACATATATTTAAGGTAAATTTTTTGGTATTTATAAATTTATGTTAGGTATCTATATTTTTAATGCAAATTAAAAAATAATAATTTTTAAATAAAATAAAATAATAAGATGATATGATATTGAATTATAATGTTTGATTAGTGGAGAGTATCGGTATTCAACTAATTACAAATATATGAAAATGTTGACAAGTTTTTAATTATATCATCTAACTAATATTATTTTTTCATCATTTCGAATTCTTGATAAAAATATCATTATTTCTTTTATGTATTTCTTTTTGTTAATAATATGTGTGAAGTAGTCTAAGTCACTCTTTGTGAAAAGGAAGAGGGAGAATGAAACAAATAAAATACCCTATATACAATAATCAAATTCAACCAACTAATTATTCTCTTGAAGAAGAATGGAATGAAGTAAAAGTCAAATACAATGGAAGACAACTGCAATTGAATCAAACAGTCCTACATCGCAGTTTCAGCCCGTTGTTGCAGGGTTAGTTAGTAACATATCGACTCTAAATTGTAGGATAATGGAAGCTAAACAGCAAGAAAATAATAAAAATCTTGATTAAATAAAACTTATTGAAAAAAACTAAACTGTCTTGGCTATAATGTATTTCATCCTACTCTTAAGCCCCGTGAGATAATCCTCCAGAACTTCTATTTCAACCTGCTGGTTACCACACAGATTTGTGGCAACTGCAATTGCATCTTCCATCTTCTTAATCTCTAGTGAGGAGAGTTTAGAGCTAACATCCACCATCTTTAAAGCATTTCTCATTTTATAAATGTAGTCATCTAATGCATTCACTGCTTTTGCCTTCCTTAGGAATTTCATGTCTTCAATATGGTAATTCTCAGCTTCTTTGATCAATTTGTTAATTTCTTCGGCCGACATTCTTTCTCTGTAATTGGTTATTGTAACCTTGATTGAATTTCCAGAAGCATTATTAGTAGCAGAAACCGTCAGACTGCCATTTTCATCTATAGCAAAAGAGACATCTGAAGAAGGGGAACCACGAGGACCTGGGGGATAGCCAGAAAGCACAAATAAACTGAGCAAATTGTTCTCACTGGCTCTTGTTCTCTCGCCCTCATAAATCTCAATCAAGGAAGACGATTGGCCATCGGCACTTCTATAGTACTTTTGTGTCTGTTTGACAGGAATACAAGTGTTCCTTGGAATCACAACACACATGATATCTCCTTTTACTGACCTGCCAAGAGACAACGGTGTAACATCATGCAGCAACAACTTTGGAGCGTTCTTAACATCTTCACTCAACAAAGCAGCCTGAACAGCTGCCCCATAAGCTACAGCCTCGTCAGGATTAATGCTCATGCACAACTCTTTCCCGTTAAAAAAGTGTTTTAATAGCTGTTGTACTTTTGGAATTCAAGAAGATCCACCAACAAGAACAATATCATCTACCCTGCCCTTATCCATCTTAGCTTCGGTAAGACAACTCTCAACCGTCTTCATACAGTCATTGAAAATGTCCATATTCATTTTCTCAAACTTTGCCCTATTGATGGTCGATGAAAAGTCAATGCCTTGAAATAAAGAATCTACTTCAATAGTGGCGGTAACAAGGAATGAAAGCGATCTTTTTGCCCTCTCACAAGCACTTCTCAACCTCCTCAAGGCTTTTGGGTTTCCACTAATATCCACTTTGGTCTTTTTCTTGAACACTTGTACAAAGTAGTTCACCATTCTACTGTCAAAGCCTTCTCCTCCAAGGTGAGTGTTTCCGGAAGTTGCTTTTACTTCGTAGACATTATTGTTGATAGTTAGTAAAGACACGTCAAATGTGCCACCACCAAAATCAAAGACAAAGATATTTCGTTCTTCAACACAGTCGGTTCTTTTGTCAAGGCCATATGCAACAGCTGTGGCAGTAGGTTCATTCATTACCCTGATGACATTGAGGCCAGCAATAGTACCAGCATTAATTGTGGCTTTTCTCTGAGAGTGGCTGAAATAAGCTGGCACGGTAACAACAGCATTTTTAATCGGGGATTCCAAATATGCCTCAGCAATTTCTCGCATCTTCGTGAGTACCATCGATGATACTTCCTCGGCGTATAAGTGCTTCTCCCGACCTTTATACTTGACAGAAATCATGGGTTTGTCGTTAGCACCAGCAATGACTTTGAATGGCCATAAAAGCATATCATCTTGAACAATAGGATCACTAAACTTCCTACCAATTAACCTCTTGGCATCTGAAAAGATAACATTAGTAATTTTCAGCATTTGATTTTTTCAGCAATTTATAGCAATCATCATCGATCATATAATAAAACAACAACAAAAATAAGTATAGTTATCAATAAGAAAAAAAATATAGTTTTCCTCAAAAATAAAAAGAATATATATAATCAATAATAATAAGTAATATAAAGAAAGTGAAAATTCTTGATGTTACCAAAGACAGTGTTTTGAGGGTTGGCAGCAGCTTGATTCTTTGCAGCATCGCCAATCAACCTTTGATCATCAGTGAAAGCAACAAAAGAAGGTGTTGTTCTGTTTCCTTGATCATTGTAAATGATCTCAACTCTACAATGTTGTTCCAGCCACACTGCAACACACGAGTAAGTTGTGCCAAGGTCTATTCCAACAGCAAGTCCTTGGTATTTACTCGCCATGTTCTTCAAGTAAACCAAATAAACTCAAATCAGAATTGGATTCAAAAGAAAAAGATGCTACTTATATTTTTGCGTAACATAAGATTGTGTTTATATATATAACTGAAGATAGAAAGTTAGGAGTGATTGTGAAAATATTGTTGTTGTTTTGGAAAACTGAAGAGTCTCCTCGGTTGTACTGCTCTTGTGGCGTTGTGCAAATAATATCCCAGGGTGACTGTGTTTGTGATTTTGAACGGTGTACTTTTTCAACTTCCTCAATACAGATTAACTGTGAACATTTTTTCAAGGCATGGACGGTAATGTTAATTTGGAAAAATTGTAGTATACATTAAAAGTTACTATTAAATGGAAAACACTTTTTAATAATTTATTGTAAAAAAAAATGAAACGAAATAAAAAGTTTATTCTCGTCAACGAGTTCACCCATAATGAGTGTATATATATATATATATATATATATATATATATATATATATATATATATATATATATATATATATATATATATATATATATATATATATATATATATATATATATATATATATATATATATATATATATATATATATATATATATATATATATATATATATATATATATATATATATATATATATATATATATATATATATATATATATATATATTGGGTATTAGAGTAGCAAGATAAATATCACAAAAGTAAGAGATTAAGAAATAGGAAAAGTGACACAGAATATTTACGTGGAAAATCCTCAACAAATGAAGAAAAAACCACAGACACCGGTAGAAAAGATTTTTAATAAGTAGAAGAAATTACAACACTTCTCTCTATATATAAGGAGAGAATAAATTACACTTTCTCTTGTAATAGGAGAACACTCACTAAAATAACCTTATAGGAGAATATACAATATATTTTATCTCTCTAAATTTTTCTTTTATGTTATGTTGCAATGCTTTGTGTTATTGTAGGAATGAGAAATGCACCTCTATTTATAGGCACTCTGATTGTCATAGTACACAGTAATCTTTTGTTGCCTGAGTTCTTCCAATAACCTTTGAATCCAAATTGCTTTCTTACATGCTTAGGCAGCGACCATGTATTCAGCTTCTGTAGTAAACAAAGCTACAACAGTCTACAGTTTGGATAACCAACTTACTACTCCTCCTGCAAGTGTGAACACATAACCAGTAGCAGATTTTCTTTTATCAAGGTCGCCTGCAAAATCTGAATCAACATAGCCTCTGAGAGTGAATTATGATCCCCCAAAACATAATGCAGCACCTGAGGTTCCTTTGATGTATCTAAGGATCCTCTTAACAACATTGCAGTGTTCATTACCTCTGTCATAAACCGACTGACCGTTTCAATTGCTTGAGCAATATCTGGTATAGTACATATCATAGCATACATAAGGCTTCCCACCGCAGATGCATACGGTACTCAAGACATTTCCATCCTTTCCACTTCATTGTTAGGACTCATACTTGAGGATAATTTATAATTGACAGAAAGTGGGGTAGAATTGACTTGACTTGCAGTTTTACACTGACAATTTGAAGGGGTATACTCAACGGGATCTCGCTGCCCACGAGATTATTGTTAGCAGAGATGTAATCACCTCAGCTCGGTTCGACTCGTTAAGAATTGTTCGAGTTCGAGTTCGACACGAACTTTTTTTTAAGCTCAAACTCGACTCGTTATAAGTTCACGAATAGTTCGGTTCAACTCGTTAGGTTCATCTCATTAGGTTCAGCTCACATGATTCACGGACTTAAAAACTATTTTTTTTAAATATATATATATATATATATATATATATATATATATATATATATATATATATATATATATATATATATATATATATATATATATATATATATATATATATATTTAGTATATTTGACATTTTAAATAAATATATATTTTTTAAATAAAATATTAAAATAAAATAAAAGTTATCATATTGAAATTTAACTTTATCTTCGAAATCTACTAATTCAAAACCTACACAACTTTCAAGAGATACATTTGAGAGTCTAATTCAAAAACTACTAAATTGAAAATTAAATTTGTCTAAGATTTGGAGTAAATATTTAAACCTAATCTTAAAGACAGTATAATTCTTCTCTTATGTAATCGAGTTGACTCATGAACCTAACGAGTCGAACTATGTATAGTTCAAGTTCAGCTCATTTAGTTAACGAACTTAATTTTTTGCTCATACTCAACTCATTTGGTTCATGAACCTAGTTCAACGATTTAATTGCCGAATCGAATTCTGAACTATTTTTGAGTTGGTTCGGTTCATTGTCAGCCCTAAGTGTAACCCAAGAATATGCATTTTCTGGATTTTGGGTCCAACTTTGTTCTTTCTTGAGAGTTGTACATCACGTACACAGGACATCCAAATACATGCAAAGAAGAATAATCACCCGATTTTCCCTTCCGCATCTCCATTGGTGTCTTTAAATCAACCGCAGTTGATGGCGATCGATTTATCATGTAGCAGACAGTTTTGACAGCTTCTGTCCAGAAAGACTTTGTCAATCCTGTAGTTTTCAGCATAGTTCTCATTCTCTCCAAGAGATTTATATTCATCCGCTCTACTACACCATTCTGCTAAGGTGTATGAGCAATAGTAAACTGCCGTTTAATACCTTCTTGCTTACAGAATGTTAGGAAATCACCATCTGTATATTCTCCTCCAATATCTGTCCTCAAGCACTTAATGTTTTTCCCAATTTCAAGTTCCACTTGTGCTTTGAACCCCTTGAATACTAAATACACATCTGACTTCTTCTTGATTAGGTACACCCATAGTCTCTTGGAGTAACCATCAATGAATGATACAAAATATTTTGCTCCACCAATGGACATTTCCGGTGACTCCCACACATCAGAATGAATCAAGTATAGTATGTGTTTGCTTCTAGCAAATGACTTAGAAAACTTTAATTTATGCTGCTTGCTTATCACACGGTGCTCGCAGAAAGGTAAATTTACCGAATTGAGTCCGGGTATGAGATTACGTTCTGCAAGAACTTTCAAGCCTCGTTCTGACATATGGCCTAGTCTGCGATGCCATATCGTCATTGTTTCTTCCTAGCTTCCAACTGCTACTAATGCATCTACTCCTTTCATAGTGTCTCCCAAAAGCATGTATAGATTTGTAGCGACCTTCCTTGCTTTCATTACTACTAGCGAACCTTTCACCACTTTTAAGATCCCACCTTGAACATGAGTCTTGCATCCGAGGTCATCTAGTTGCCTAATAGACAACGAATTCTTCGTCAATCCTTTCACATGTCGTACCCCTTGAAGTGTGTGGATAGTACCATCATACATTTTCATTTTGACAGTACCAACTCCATCAATTTCCAAAGCATGGTCATTCCCCATCAATACATGTCCTTCTGAGATAGGTTCGTATGAGCAAAAGCAATCTCGTCATGGGGTTATGTGCCATGTTTCTCCTGAAACTACTATCTAACCATCAGTGAGTTGAATTTATCCTTTGGTACTAACTGTTGCTCCGCTGTAAAGGGTTTCTCCATCATCGGAGGTACTAGCAATACATCCTTGAGATGTACTTGCTTTAGAAGACTTCTCACCATTCCTTTTGTTGAACCAACATTCTTTCTTCAAGTGCCCTCTTTTGCCACAGTTGTAGCATTTGAAGTTGTTCTTCTTTGATATTTTTATCTACCATGATTTTGACTCCCAATGAGACCATGTTCCCTTGATCTACCTCTCATAATCGTCAAAGCTTCTATTCGTTTTGAGCTTTCTTGCTGATCTTCCTTATTTTTACGCCTGGATTCTTCTTCAAGAACATCTCCGACGACATCATTAAAGGATAGACGGACAACAATATTATTTTTTGTAATATTGATGACGAGTTGATCATACAAATCTGGTAAACTCTAAAGAAGAAGCTCTGCTCGTTCATTTTCCACTATTGTGAAATCTGATGCAGATAGTTGAGCAAATAACGTATTCAAATTGTTGATATGATTTGGCACCGAAGTGGATTCACTCATTCGAAGAGTTTAGAGTCTCCTCTTTAAGAAAATTTTGTTGTAAAGTGACTTGACCTCGTACAATTGGATGAGAGTATCCCATATCTCCTTTGCAGTTTTCTTTTCTGCTATACTTGACAAAACTAAATCTGGCATTGCTAAGTGCAAATTGGCAATAGCATTGTCATCCATCTCTCTCCTTTTTTCATCAGTTATATTTGTAGGTCTACCTTTAATTGCTGGTGAGCAATTACCCTTCCTCAAGATTTCCTGCATCTTCAATTTCCACAGGGAGAAATTACTCCCACTGAATTTTTCAATCTCAAACTTTGCAGCCATTTTTTTCTCACTGAACTGGTTTACACAACTTCACCGTGAATAACACAGTATATGTGAGTAGTATTGCATATTTTTACCGTACACTAGAATAGATCTAGTATATGTTAACAATCACTACAAAAATATACAACCACACGTGTGAATAGTAACTGTACACCGCAGTGAAAATAGATACCAACACCAACAACTCTGATACCATTGTTGGGTATCAGAGTAGCAAGATAAATATCACAAAAATAAGAGATTAAGGAGTAGGAAAAGTGAATCAGGATATTTACGTGGAAACCCCTCAACAAATGACGGAAAAACCACGGGCACCGGTAGAAAATATTTTCACTAAGTGGAAGAAATTACAACATTTCTCTCTATATACAAGAAGAGGACAAATTACACTTTCTCTTGTAATAGGAGAACAGTCGCTAAAAGAACCTTATAGGAGAAGATACAATATATTCTATCTCTCTAAATTTTTCTTTTATGTTATATTGCAATGATTTATGTTGTTGTAGGAATGAGAAATGCACCTTTATTTATAGGTGTTCATCTTCACAAAACCATGGGAGTTGTTACAAAATCATGGGTGCAAAACCATGGGTGTTTTTTTCTTGGTTCACAAATTGTAACTTTATTCAACCATAATTTTTGACCGAAATCTTTTACCATAACCACAATATTTGATTATGACTATAATCTTTGACAATATATATATATATATATATATATATATATATATATATATATATATATATATATATATATATATATATATATATATATATATATATATATATATATATATATATATATATATATATATATATATATATATATATATATATATATATATATATATATATATATATATATATATATATATATATATATATATATATATATATATATATATATATATATATATATATATATATATATATATATATGAAAGTAGGTGGCTCACTATATCTAAGTGTGTAACACATGCATGATATAATACTAACTTCTATGACAAACTAATAAACTTTCCTACTAATAAATGTTGGAGCGGTAAAGCAGCAAGAAAAAATATTAAGTACTCAGTTTTGTCGTATCCACAGGGATCGGTGCGATGAAAGAACATCGTTCAATGGTCTCTACATTTCTAAAATTTTTGTTCAAAAGGTTTGACCCATGAATAAAAGGCAGAAAATATAAAGACGAAAAATATAAAGTAAAGACTGAAATATAAAAAGAGTCTTGTTGGGATTGGATCTCATCAATTGATAACACATACATTCTTCTGATCATGTTAAACACCACTCAATCATTTGTCTAATATCCTCACGTATCACCCACGATAGAGGTCATCTCTAACGCAACATCGAGAGAACAACCGTGTTGTCTCATTGGTGATGTCTCACGCAACAAAAACACAACACAGAGCATTAAGAACTGATACTCATGCAAATTCTAAGCCTAAATCTATGTCTAGAGTTTAGGACCTAACAGGTAATTATCCTAGATCCATATCTGAAGAGTACATGTCTATAGCGGTTCAAATCAAAGATAAACAGGTAAATAAAGACGATACCCATATCGGATAAACGATTGTTTTATATAAAACACAATTATCAGAATACGTACATACGCTTAACCCTTTTTACATGTATTCACCTAATCTGCCAAATGGTTGTGAACATCATTCTTCGTCACTATTATCATGCACACGCACAATATCGTATTGATCCTACTCATGCTACCCATGCTACTTAATCAACACAATAAAATAGAAGATACAATGAATATCAACTTACAAAACCATGTCAAAAGTTTGTTAATTGATAGATGAGAATCTTAGATCAAAGACGTGAAAATGTTTTGTCAAGACCCACAAATAATCAATCAATAGAGAATCCAAACTAGTTCACAAACATATATTAGATGAAATACATAAGGTATCAAAAGTTTACATCCAAACGCCAATAAGAGATCAAAGATCTTACCTCCTCCCTCTTAGGGTTTTGTATTTCTCTCTCTAAAATAAATTTGAAATGAAGAGAGGTAAGTTCTGATGTAAAAAATATAACATTCTTCTTGAAAAGCAAGAAAAGTACTTATATAGTACATTCAAGATCTGTCTTGTTCACACTGCGAACAGATCCTTCGCCTAGCGAACATCAAATTAGGCACCTGAGATGCCTCTAAACAGTTAAACCGCCCTTGAGAAATATCTGAACTTCGTTGTGCGAGCAATTCTTTGCACTACGAACCATCTCGCTACAAGTTCGCACAGCGAGTTTCAGTCTCTTTTCTCTCTGAGTGAACAGTACCCAGTCTCCCAAGGGTCTTTGTTGTGCAAAGTTGGTGATGCTTTTTTCTGGGGAAGTTCGCTAGGAGCTTCGCACGACGAACTTCTTGATGATTTTTTGCTGTCTTGGTTTCTTTGCCCAATTTCTTGTGTCTTACTTTTCTTTTGTTTTATGCCTAATTCGTGCACAATAACACACAAATCAAAGCAACCAAGGAATTTTCCAACAATGAAGCATGTCATCTAAAAATGAGTGATTCTAATCACTTTCACCTACAAAAAGAATGAAAGATGAGAACTTTTGATAAAATCAAATAATCAAAGTTTGGCATCTAACAATTAACAACCTTTTAAACTAACTTTCTAACTTATTACCAACTAACCTTTTATTTTCTCTCGAACAATATTCTTATCGATTAATATCCCCAAACAAGTTAAAGAATGAAAATGGTTTTCGCAATAGAGACTTCGCGGAAAAAAATTAGTAAGTTGACTATGTGATCAAATAAGAAGTAACTTCATGATACTTGCCTGAAACCTTTCTTGTACAATGTGACAATTTATTTCTAAATGTTTTATTTTTTCATGGAATACGGGATTAACAGCAATATGTAATGCGCTCGGATTATCGCAATAGAGAACTGGAGATTTTGTACAAGTTACTTGTAAATCATGTAAGAGGTGCAAGATCCATTGAAGTTCATAAGCGGTTGATGTTAAAGCTCAATACTCAGCTTCATATGAGGATCTGGAAACCTTGTGTTGTTTCTTGGTTCGGCATGATATAAGGGAATGGAAGATGAAGATGCATGAGTCTGAGATTGAGCACATTGTATCTCTACAACTTGCCCAATCAACATCAGAGAAACAAATGATATCTAACGAGAAATTTTGAGAGAAAAATAAGCCATTTCCAGGACAAGACTTGAGGTATCACAATACTCTACAAGATGCATTATGATGAGTAATGGATGGCTTGGATATGAATTGACTTAGTTGTTATGTGATGTAGGTAATGTCTGGTCTGATTATGTCAAGATAAATGAGTACGCCAATCAATCTTTGATATGATGAAATGTCTTCAAAGGGTTTAAAATCATCATGACATATTTTTATAAAGGGATCTAATGGAGTAAAGGCGGGTTCAGAACCAAGGAGGCCTAAGTCTGCAAGGAGGTCCAAACAACACTTCCTTTGGCACAATAAAATCCCATGTGTGTAATGGGCAACTTCCAAGCCTAAGATGTACTTCAGAATGCCTAAGTCCTTGATTTTGAAAGCATTACTACTATAAAATATACCTTCGATGACACAATATTACAACGTTCATTTTTCCACCATAATCATAACACAGTTTTTATGCGCATATTTTTTTATTTGTTTTTTATTAAGAAAATTTTCATCACGGTTCTTTAAAACAACTTTGGTCATAGAGTTTGGATGACAAGTTTTGAGTCCCAGCATAAACATTTTTCCTTTTTTCAATAAAAATAAGCGTGTGTCCATTTACATTTATTGCTATTTAAAAATTGAAAGTATAACAACTACATATATTTCATTCAATCGTGATTATATGTTATGTATTTCACCACAGTTGCAACTTGCAACCATTGTGAAATTATTTTCGAAAAAATTAAAACATAGCAGTTACTTCATTTCATTCATAACACTCAAGGGTCCTCTAGTGAACGAGACGACACAGATAGCGAAATCTTCACCATCTTCAATCATTTTTAGAAATGAATATCATTTCTAGAAACAAAATTGTCATCCTCTTCGAATTACAGTGTGTTGTCATTCTCTCTTTTTGACGCTTTTGAATGTTTATGTTCTTCGTAAGGGTTATTTACCATTATCTCTCTCTGACGTTGATCGCGACTTTCTATGTCTAATACAACCTAACTGCAAGTGCACAGTCTATCGCGTAGTAATAATAGATATCGATCCCACAGGGACTCGTAATCAAACTAGTGTTCTCGGGAGTTACTATGTTTAGCTAGGTAGAATATGTTTAAGGGAATAAGATTGTCACTAAAAGGGAACTAAGAATACTATTTAGATTATAAATGATTGAATCGATACGTAGTAATTGTGTTCTTCAGGGATTTGATAAGTTACTGGTGTATGAAATAATTTTCAAAGTTTATTTAAGCAGAAAATGGTGATTTGAAGACTCTCGCCTCACGATGGTTATTGACGCTAATCATAATCCTAAGGGCCAAACGTACACTTTCGTATTCCGTTCGGGGTTAAAATTATTTTTTGGAAATCTCTAAGTTCTAATTCATTTTAAAGTGCTTTCGCTGTTATTAAAATGAATGACTAGTGTTTACTATCTGACCTTACCGCAGCTTTCGCTTGTTGGTTCGTATCTTAATTAATTTCCCACTTTCGTGGCAAAACTACTTTTAAATAAGTTCTCGCTTTCGCGACGAAGTTTATTCAGTAAATCAATTTTAAACACTCAGACCATAAGTTACTTTTGAAAAGAAAGTTTTCCAACCAGTTGTTATCAAATCCCATTCGAATTATTACTACATATCGATTACCTAAATTTAGCTAGACATGGATTTGGGAAAGATAAAACATAAATAAAAACAATAAATAATGATTTACATTATAATAAAACTGGAATCGATTGAAATGAGAAACCTGTAAATATTCCAATTGGCCTTTGGGCAGATCCCCACAGATGTTGGCTGGATTCTGATCTCTAATGCCAATTTGATCGTACAGTGAAAGTAGAAATTACAGAAGAATGAAAAATGGAATACAGGAAAGGTAAAGAGAAACAAATAAGAATATTGCTGGAAAATATGCTCTGGAAATAAATTTGGCAGCACTTCGTTGTATGAATGCCGCCCCCTTCTGAGGTCCCTTTCTTCCCTTTTTATAGAAGTGGAATTCCAACGGTTATCCTTGAAGATGATGGACTTTGAGGTAGATAATTTAGGGAGTCATGGTCCACTTTGTGGGAATTGGAACTGATTCTTTAACGTGTAATTGAAGTGGGGCGTTTTTGCCTGCATGACGGTCGTCACAAGGTGTGACGGTCGTCACCCGTGTGACGCTCGTCATGTAGCTGTGACGGTCGTCACATCAGCAAAAACAGCTTCCTGCGCTTTTCATGATGTTTTCACTCCTTTTTCGTCCGTATTTCATCTGAGATTGCTTCTTTTCTTCATGTTGCCTTGTTTAGACGTGATCGTTGAATACCTGCAAAACATCAGACAAATAACACGGAAATAACCCGAAATCGGATCGAAAACGGTCAAACTTTAGTTGAATTATGCATAAAAATATCTATATGATTTCGTGTTATCAAACTCCCCTAAGCTTGAATCTTTGCTTGTCCTCAAGTAAAACATGAAAAAGTCGGCAAGCACGAGGCAGCTTCTTCGTTCGCAGAGTAGGGAAAAACCGGGATTCTTGGTAGGAACAAGACGAGTATCATGACGACACTAGACTACAAGTCTTCGGAGGTCTCCTTTTTATGCAAATCGGTCCCAGTCATGCTACTGTAGCTTGGTGTCAAGGTTCTCGCGGCAAGTTCACCCTGTTTGTTCTAGCGCAATCACATTAAGCCCGTTGTCCGTACACTTTCATGGCAAGTCGACCTGTTAGTGAATATGATCTCATTTCTGTTTTTGATCTTCTTCATTGATCATAAGCTTATGTCATTGATTTTTCAATGAGTTTTTCGTGCCGTTGGGCTAAATGCTCGGGTGAGGAGCACCTAACTTAGAAGGAAACGTGTCTTATATTTTTGGGCTATTTAGCTCTCTTTTCATGATTTTTCATCTTTTTGGAGATCATACACTTATTTGCATCGGTCGCTCGCTTAGAAGTGTTTTAGGATGGTGCTGACTGCTAGTATAAACTACTTGGGGTTGAGTTTGCGCAGACACTTGAGACTTTGGTACGCGTAGGTAGTGAAACCGACTCGCATAAACCGGAGATCTAAGGTGTCAGGACGGTACTGGTTTTGTTAGAACTGTCGTTTCCTCGGAGTTTCAAAACTTGTTTTGAACTCGGGTGCATTCTCGTGGTGCTTTTGCTTTTGAGGAACGAAAGAAAGTTTTTGTTTACGTTGAATAATGTGGGGATGTTTGCGTAACGGGAAAAGTATATAGACGAGCTTTATTTGCTAAAAATAGAAAGTGTTTAAATAGAAATTACGAAAATTCAAAGTACAGTGGAATGGAAATAAAGGAAATTCAGAGTACATTGGAATGGAAATAAAGGCTCCGCTCCCACACTATCGCAATCAGTGTCCTCACTGATTTTTGAAGCATGCGGGAGGGAGATACATCTGAAATGAAAGTACAAATAACTGAAATATAGTAAACAATGAAGGAAAATTGGAAAACTAATCACGTCCGCTGCCTCTGTCACGTCCACGCTGGCGTCCTCTGGCTCTGGCGAGGGCTACTCTGTCCTCATAACTCATAGCTCCTGTGTGGTAGACGGTGTCCCGGAGTCCTTCGACCTGCAAGGTCAGATTCGCCAGGCTCTCAGTGATAGTAGCTTGGCCGGTGTGAAGTTGTTGCATTTGAGTCCGGTGCCAAGCTTCGAACTGGTCAGCTCGCTGATTCTGCTGCTGCAGCATCGCGAGTATCTGTGCCTGCTGGTCTAGGGAGCGGCGGAGGTCCTCTTCTGTGTAGTCTGGCACGGGATGATGGCGGCGGCGGCGAGAGGATGTACCTTCGGGAGGAGGAGGCTGCGATGCCTCTGACTGCTCGGACCTGTCCAACTCAGCTTGGATTTCATCGTCGGAACCGTGAGTGTGATCCTGAGTAGGAACGGCGGCAGCAGGAGGGGTAGTGAGGTCGAACAACCAGTTGGTACGGTCCTCTGGGTGTGTGCGGGTGCGGGACGGAAGGATGATGCTTCGGACGATCTTGCCTCGCACTACCGGATGGTATTTGCCGTCAGCTCTGGAGCGGATAAGATGAGAGGCTCTGCAGTGGTCGGTGTCAAGGAACACCGAGGGGATGGAATGGAGGTGCTGGAGGCGGTCGCCAAGGTTCAGCCCAAGTGCAATAGCAGTGAAAATCCCGCCAAAGTAGAATGGCTTCGAGCCACGGTTGCAGTTGGCCTGAATATGAGCCAGCAGAAACGGAGCAGCGTTGACAGGTTCATTGTTGAAGACGCAATGAAGGAAGAAGAGCTCTTTCGAGTTCACCTTGTGGTTGCTGTCTCTGGCGAAAATAGTGTTTCTCAATGCTCTGTGAAAGTACCGGATGGTTGGGTTATGGATATGAGTGGCGTGCAGGGAGTCCCAACCATCGGCATTGATGCCGGTCAACTGATACCACAGCGCGAAAGCTTCGTGCTGGAACTGATCGGTGATGCGGCGGTGGGCATTGTCGCTGCGAGGTAGCTGTAGGATGCTGGCAATCTGATTTTGGTTCACCTGATAGTTGGTGCCAAACATCCGGAAGCATGCGGCACCTGAGTGCTGGTTAAGTTCGCCGCTGGATGTGGCGTAAGTGAACGAACTCAAGAACTCAAGAGTGAGTTGTTCGTATGTTGGTTGTGGGTTGGTGCAGAGGTTCCAGATGCCTGCTCGTTGAAGCATCCAGGTTACGCCTTCAAGGAGTCCGAGCTCCGTAAGCGATGGAAGGTGCGGATAATGAGTCGGCTGGAGCGACCTCTGATGAAATGCGATGTAGTTTGCTCGTTGTCTTTCGCCTAAGTCTCCTTCACTGAAGATAATGTTGCTGATATCTGGGGTTTCTGCATTCCTTGCCATTGTTGGAAGATGGAGAGGTTTCTGAAGATTGGGGTTTTTCTGCAGAGTGGGAAGAACTGACAGAAGTGTGGTTTGGAAGTTGAGTTTGGAGTTGAAATATAGAGTTCAATGTGGGGAAGACGAAAATTCGTAGTGGGGTAGGAGTTAGGGTGATTGGAAGTGGTAATGAGGGTAGTGGAAGAGAACACGAACCCTGTTTTATCAGATATCAGTTTTTGAATTCGTGACGGTCGTCACGTAGGTGTGACGGTCGTCACCCGCGTGACGCTCGTCAGGGTTCTGTGACGGTCGTCACAGCAGCAAAATCTGCAGAACGCAGAATTTTGCTCTGAGGGCGTTCTCGTAGTGACTTTAAGGCTTAGTAATGATACGGCAATGTAATTGAACAGCCAACAAACAACGAATAATGCGAAAACAGAATAATTGCATAAAAACTAGAATTGAAATAACATAAAATTGAAATGATTGTATGTAGTACATAAAGAAAACTAACAATGCGAAAAATCCAAATGATTAAATGAAACTAAACTAGACTAAACTGAAACTACTGCTAAGAACTAGTAACTAATCTTTTCGTGTCTTCAACTCATCGAATTTCCGTGAGTAGTAGTCGAGTTAGTCGCAGACTAAATCCATGAAGCCTACCAGTTCGCTGTGCATGCTTGCGATGTCAGCTTTTACATTAGTCAGAGCTGCATCAACGTCATCCAATATGAGTAACACGGTATCCATTTTGTCGGTGGTCTCCTCAGGGATAGGCTCAGGATAAGTGTTGTAGTGCGGAGGAGTCGTAGGGTCTACTTCAGCTTCGGATACAGCATCCTCATAGTACATATAGTCGTGTGTTGCACCCCAAAATTTGCCCTCACAATACAAGACTTTGTGTTCTAAGAAGGTTCACAAGGTTCACAAGTTCTCCAACAACTTGCATAACCTTTCATGAAGTTCATAAAGTCCACAAGCTACTTTATGAAGGTTCACAAGGTTCACAAGTCCCACAGTGCTTTCAAGACCTTTCATGAGGTTCATGAAGTCCATAGGTTGCTTCTTGAAGGTTCACAAGGTTCACAAGATTCACAATGTTTACAAAGCTTTCCTAAGGGTCATGGGGCCTACAAAGCCACTTCATGATGTTCACAAGGTTCACAAGCTTCACAATACCTCCCATGAGTATCACAAGATATCTTATGAAGATTCACAAGGTTCACAAAGTTCACAATTGGTCAGAAGAATTGACAATTCCCTCAGACAATGCACCTCCTAAGCAGTGCATCCAAAACTAGGGTTTTGACTTTAATCAGGCTAAATGGACTTCCAAGACTTCAAGTGAGCTTCATAACATCTTATATGTGTATAAGAACCCCCATGTCAAGTTTCAAGACTTTTCTCAAAAGTTTGCTCAGTCAGATGATCAGATAAGTCAAAAGCAGTCAATGCAGTTAAAAAGTCAAACTGAGGTCAACTGTGGTCAAACCAAAGTCAAACTTCATGATTTTTTGCCAACATCAAAGAGAGGTTGGATTTGGTTCCAGGGGTATTTTGGTCATTTTACGCAAATTCAGCTAATTCCTTGAAGACGGGTTGTTATTAAGTTCTGAGGCGTTTATTTACGTGGGTTTGATATCAATTTGGTTTGGAAAGTCTGATCTGTGGAACAGGGTTTAATAAGAGATCATTCTTCTATCTTCCAGTTCATCTTTAGAGGGACAACAGTGAAAACTTCTACTGATTATTGGAGCTTATTCATGTCAAAAGTATTAAGATTGGATCGGATTAATTCAAGGATATTCGACTGATGAATCGTATGTTGAGATGTTTGTAAATTAAATCATGGAGAAGAAATGGAAGATGATTTTAATAAATATGTGAAGTTCATTCATAATATTTTATTATTATTACAATTTGTAAAGAGAATTTGGATAGAAAGTTGAATTTTATTCATAATATTTCATCACGATTTACAAAAGGGAAATAATTTGGATAAAAAATGTATTATTGAATTATTTCATAATGCTTTTTTTTATTACAAGTTACAAAAGAGGTATATATCCTAAAAAGTCCTAAGCCCTAAAATTTCTAAGTATCCTTCTTGATGTCCTTTGAGCTTCTCCGCAAAGTCTCCGATTCACCTGCACATCAAAACAAAACAAACAGAATAGAAAAAAAGGATGTTAGAAATTGTTTGACACTCTCAGAACATCGTCATCATCGAGTGCCGGGAGTGGCACAACCGAAGCTGCGACCTACCCCGTTACCAATCCATGCCATTAGCGTCAGATCGGGTAACATTGTTCTTATCATACGGGACAGCCGAGAAAGATGAAGAGATAAAAGAAGTTCGGGCCGATAAATAATTAACTGGAAAAAGGGTCATATACCGAAATTGGGGTCGTAAAGCATAACCGATTACAAATTTGGATTTTCTATCAAGTAAATACCGGATGTACGAGCCAGATGCCGTTAGCTCTAAACCCACTCCGAATAATCCAACTTTGCTCATCAGTTCACCAGAAACTGAAACTGAGTTCAAGTTCTGCGACCAGATAACCAAACAGACCACAACTGAATATCAGCAGCAGAACCATCAAAAACGAAGAGGATCCGAACTGCATCGAAAATCAGACATCAAAGATCAGAACTGCATCATCATCAATAACCCAGTTCGTGTCAGAAATGACAAGGGGCTCCAAATCAGAAAATCAGTTCATCAGTATCCAAATGGAATAGAGTTCCAATGACAGAAAACTGGTATCCAAATCCATGACAGATTCAAGCTACATCACAAAAAAAAACAGTCCATATCAGTACCAGAAATCAGATACCTATATCTAAAAAAATCCAAATGAATCCATATCCAATGAAAATCCGTATCAAGCATAACCAAGAAACCAAATCGAGTGAAAAACCCGGTGAATCCAAACAAGTGAACAAATCAGACGAAATCGGTTTCAAGCAAGTCCAGAAAAGGAAAGAAATTCCAAATCAGAGTGAATCAAATCATATCCAACAAGTCAATCAGAATCAATCAATATCGTCAGCAAAAATCAAATCTCAGAGAAAGATAACGTCAAAATTCAGTATCCAAGCCCACCAAAATTATGTATAAAACGGACAAACCCTAACACCAGAAAAAGGGGGGGATAAACAGATAACAGTGAAAAATCGTAAAAACCCTAACCATCACAACAGCGCCGTAAAACATAGAACAAACTCACCACGAGCACAAAGCTGGGCAAGACCATCATCAAGACGCCGAAGCCGTCAGACTCAGACACAAGGACAATCTCTGTGTCGTCATCGTCCCCACAGTCATCCAACAAATCTCGTCGCGAATCAAATCAACCGAGACCGCCTTCATCGTTCGTCACAAACGCGGGCAATCAGTGGTGCTAGCCTCAGAATCATCTCATCATAGGCCTCTTGGCGCGATCTTCATCGGCGAGAACTTTCAAAACGTAAGACGGATATCCTCGTTTCCATATTTAACCATGTGTGTGTTTTTCAGGGAAAGACGCAAGAATATGGTGGGGATTTGAAGACGGTAGCCATTAGAGATGAGAAAGCGAGAGAAAAGTGGCCAAACGAAGATGAAGCACGAACGGCGCCGCAGAAAATAGGGTTTTTGAAATCCTGAAGCACGTCGTTAGATTGTTATCCCGTTTTGCTAATCCGGGTTGGGTCCGGAGGTAATGACCGGCCCAACCCTTTTATTTTTTTACTTTCTTTATCAAATTTTTAAAAATATTTAAGTTGGTTCATTTTTTATAATATAAAAATTAAAAACATTTTCTTATAATATTAAAATAAAAAAAAAAACATTTTTTAAAATATTAAAATTAAAAAACATTTTAAAATATTAAAATTAAAACATTTTTTTTATAATTAGAATCAATTATTCTTTTAAAACAAAGAGAAAATATTTTTTTAGAAATCATAATCTTCCCTTTTTTTCTTGTTTATTTATTATCAAGTTAAAACACTTAAGCTTAGGGTCATAAAGTAAAAAAAAATATAAAAAATGTCCCTTAACATCCAAAGTAAAGACTACCTACTCCATTATAGTAGGGATAGTCTTACTAAGGAAAGGATAAGGAATAAGAAAGACCTTAAAACATTAGGGTAGGCTACTCCTAGATACTTGCTCACTTCAAAACTTTTTCACACTTAAACAAATTTCCAACAAAATTTTCAAACAAGTTTTTTTTCACATCCATACATGGATTATTATTAAACTATTCTGAAATTTTTTGCTATTCACACACTACACTTTCAAAACAATTCAAAAGTGAGCTTAAGTACCTAAGAGCCCATGGATAACCATGGATGAAAAGGGTGCTAACACCTTCCCTTTTCATAACCTACCCCCCGGACCCAAAATATTCTCTAAGGTCTTTCCTGTTCTTTTATAACCTTTCCTCATGGATAAAATAAAAGTCGGTGGCGACTCTTGCTATCCGCAACATTGTTTAAAGTCAGTTCTCCCACCGTGTTACAGAACTGGCGACTCTGCTGGGGATCTATTTAAGAGGGGTACCCTTAGGAATTAAGATCACTTTAAATTGTTTGCCTTGTTTGCTTTATTATTATATTGTTGGGGTGCTCTTATGTGGGAAAGGTCCTAACCCGGATCTAGTGTACCTTAAGTAAATGGCAATAGACCAAGGAAACTGTACGACGTATATCGATACGGTTGATCTGGTGGCCATAGTTAGTGCGACTTCTTGGTTGGTGCTTATATTCCTTAAGTCAAGTTGAGGATAATATTGAGGTTGCCATATGTTGTCAATGCACTAACTGACTTTTAGAACCCTAGTTAACTCATCTTGGCCTTTAGAAAGTAGTGAGGTAACCGGCTTTGGTGCAGACTGAAGTTGGTTGACACTCGATACTACGCTCATTGAGATCTTAAACTTGGAGGGTTTTGGTTGGCAAGTAAGTTGCCTTCTGAACAACCACCCTTGTGAAGGATCAATGATATTGAGATCCCTTAGAACCTGGTTACTTTTGTAGGACAGGATGAACCATCTAACTTCAGGGGAGGGTACTTGCCTTTGAACCTCATGCAAGCCTTTAAACCTAGGGCTATGGTGTGACTTGTTTGTGTGTGCCACATGTTTGTGATTGAGCATGACATCATGACATCATCATGCATCATAAGCATATCATTTTCCCTAACCATTTCAAGGACCAAAGGATTTATCTTTGTTCTTTGTTGCAGGTCATGGCTTCTGCTCGTAGAAACACCATCAGGATCAACTTTGTAGGGATACCTGCTAAGCTCAAGGAGTTGGTTTCTCTAGTGCCTGATCATTCCCAGTTCAACAAGAGACATGGTCACTTATTGGATCTAGTTACTTCAGGGTTCAGTGAAGACATGATGAGTGTGCTGTTTCAGTTCTTTGACCCTAAGCACCATTGCTTTACATTTCCTGATTATCAGCTGGTTCCAACCATGGAGGAGTTCTCTAAACTTCTGGGTATACCTGTTCTTGATCAGAAGCCATTCACAGGCTTAGAGAAGGAGCTTAAACCAGAAGTTATTGCTGCAACTCTACATCTGAAGAAGTCTGACATCGTTCTAGAGACGAGAAGCGGAGTTAAAGGTATTCTTGCCAAGGTATTAGTGGATAAAGCTCAAATGTTCTTGAAGGCTATGAGCTACGATGCTTTTGAGGAGATCTTAGCCTTATTGATTTATGGCTTAGTGTTGTTCCCCAATCCTGATCAGTTCATAGACGTTCATGCCATCAACATATTCCTGAGTCACAATCCAGTGCCTACCTTACTTGGAGACATCCTACATTCTCTTCACACCCGTACTACAAGGGCAAGAGGAACTTTGATGTGCTGCATACCTTTACTTTCTAGGTGGTTTATTTCTCACCTTCCTCGCTCAGTAATGAAGAATGAGCAAGGGTTCAGATGGTCCAAGAGGATCATGTCACTTTCTCACTCAGACATCCATTGGTGCTCCAGATCTATGGAGAATGTCACCATCATTGACCGTTGTGGGGAGTTTCCTAATGTGCCACTTCTAGGCATAAGAGGAGGCATCACCTACAACCCATCTCTAGCTTTACGACAGTTTGGTTACGCCCGGAGCGATGGTCCACATGACATGTTGATTCAGGGCATTGTGTTTGACTACGACAACGATCTTCAGGGTTACCGTCAGAGATTCATACGAGCTTGGGGAAAGGTAAACAGGATTGACAGCAAGACACTGGAGCCTAAGTACACCATTCCTATGGAGGCTTATCTCAGATGGGTACGATTTCGTGCTCAGACACTCATGATGCCATATCCTGCCATCCTACCAGTTACCATGGAACCTGTTGCTGAAGGAGACACAGCTTATACCATCCTTCACCCAGACATGCCTACTGATATGGAAGACTTGCAGAGATCATGGATCCAACTGAAAGAGCAAAGGGATACTTTCGAGGCTCATTACAAAGCAAGCCAAGCAAGGATCCTAGAGCTAACAAAGCTACTTCATGAGGAACGAAACCTCAACTCATACCTCAACACAAAGAGGAAACGTCCATGGGAGACTTAAAACCCCATCTTTTGTACTTATTTCGTTTTCATTTTTTGTAAGCCTAAAAGGCAAAACAAGTTATTACTAATAAAAAGTTACTTTCTTGTTTGTTTAAGCAAATTTAAATCCTGCGGTCCTTGAAAACATTGCATATGCATTCCCATATCATTGCATCACAGGTTTATAATTGTGCATAGGTTTCTCATCTCCTCGCTGTTTATTTCAGCAATGGCTCTTGAACAATCAGTTAAGGATCTCCAGGCACAGAATGCACAGTTCCAAGAGCTGATCCTGAACCTATCCAAGGGGCAGGATGAATTGAAGACACTGCTGGCCAAGAAGACTAAGAAGGCTAGAAGGTCTGCTGGGTTGCTCAACATGGGAAGAAGGTTCAAAGGTCCTGCCAAGACCAAGGAACAGGTTAAAGACTATGAATCTGAAGAATCTGAGCAGGAGAGAGGCAGTCTCCACAACACTATGGGGGACTCTGATTCTGAGGCTAACTACTACCATGAGCCTAACGAAGACAAATTCAAGATGCTGGTGGATAGAATGGATGCTATGGAATTACAGAAATCATCTGGGCTGGATTTTGAGGATTTGAGCTTGATATCTGGGGTGGTCATACCCATTGGATTCAAAGTTCCTACATTTGTTGTCTATGATGGGGTCTCTTGTCCCAAATTGCATCTGAGGTCTTATGTCAGAAGAATTCAACCCCACACTGCTGATAAAAAGTTGTGGATCCATTTCTTTCAAGAGAGTTTATCTGGAGCTCAGCTAGAGTGGTATTATCAGTTGGAGAGTGTCAACATCAGAGATTGGAATGACCTTGCTGAAGCTTTCTACAAGCAGTATCAATACAATGCTGACTTAGCCCCCACTCGCATGCAGCTTCAAAGCATGTCTATGGGTGCCAAAGAAAGCTTTAAGGAGTATGCTCAGAAGTGGAGAGACTTAGCTGGAAGAGTTCAACCCCCTTTGACTGATAGGGAGTTGGTTGATATGTTCATGTGTACGCTGAATGGTCCGTTTTACAGTCATCTCATTGGAAGCTCATCATCTGGCTTCACTGAGTTGATCATGACAGGAGAGCGAGTAGAGAATGGTATCAAGAGTGGTAAGATCCAAGTGGGCACTTCTTCATCAGGTGCTGCAAAGAAGCCTCCCACTGGGAAGAAAGAATCTAATGCTGTGTATGGTCAGCCTGATCGTAACAGAAGGCATCAGTCTGTTAGTACAGTTCATATTTCAAATCCAACTCCTGCAACAACAGAGCAGCCTCAAGGCAACCAACAGAGGGCTAGAAGACAGTTCACGAAGATCAACATGTCAATGGCTCAGGCATTGCAACACTTGTTGAAGGCTGAACTTATTACCCTGAGGGAGGCTCCTCAGAATCCCAATGTTACCTCTCCCAAGTACAATCCCAATGCACGATGTGCATATCATTCAAACTGTCCAGGACATGATACTAATAACTGCTGGGTCTTGAAGAACAAAATTCAGGATATGATTGATGCTGGAGAAATTGAGTTTGATCCACCAGGTACTCCAAATGTGATTACAGCTCCAATGCCAAATCACGAGAAGACTGTCAACGCCATTGATGAAGATATCGATGAAGATCTGCATGTCTGTTCAGTTATGGAGTTGAGCACACCATTGTCTGTTATCAAAAAGAGGTTAGTACAAGCTGGGATCTTTCCAGGTTGTCATGAAGATTGTCTATATTGTACCTATAAGCCGGATAGTTGCTTCATTTTGAGAGATGGGATTCAACGTCTCATGGATAAATATACTATAGTGTTTGAAAGAAGACCAGCATCTGTAGAAAGTATGGTGGATCATCTGACTCAGGGTAAGAAGATTGAAGAGGTTGACATGGTTGACAAAGTACCACTAAGAATCACTTCAAAGGGTCCCATTAAAATCACTCATCAGGGCCCAATCAAGATTACTGCTGAAGGTCCTGTGAAAGTTGTCGCTGAAGCCAGAGTAGCTCCTCTGATCATTACCACTCCTGGTCCTATTCCTTATACATCTGACAAAGCTGTGCCTTGGCACTATGGGTCTGATGTTTACATCCATGGTGTCAAGCAGGAGCCTTTACCTGATATGCCTGTTGACATTGATAATATTGCTGGATCTAGCAAGATCACTCGTAGCGGAAGAGTCTTCTCTCCTCCAGTTGCTTCTAAGAGTGCAGTTACTCCTGCTGTTACTTCCACCACTGATGCTCGGGGCAAGGGTCCTGTTATTGAGCCTGTATCTACTGATGTGCCAGCTGCTGATGACCTCTCTAAGCAGATGGAAGAAGTATTGAAAATCATTCGCAAGAGTGATTATGATATTGTTGATCAGCTGGGGCATACTCCCTCAAAGATTTCTATGCTCTCCCTGTTATTATGTTCTGAGGCTCATGCCAAGTCATTGATCAAGTTTCTAAAGATGGCTCATGTACCCAGTGCAATTTCTGTGGACCAGTTTGAGAATTGTGTTGCTCACCTGACCTATGACAACGGGTTAGGATTTTCTGATGCTGACTTGACCCCTGCCAAGAGGGATCATAACAGGGCCTTGCATATTTCAATTGAATGCAGGGGCACTACCCTGTCTCATGTGCTGATAGACAATGGTTCCTCTCTGAATGTGTCGCCTAAGGAAGTCCTGAACAAACTGAGTCCTGAAGATACGGTATTGAAGCCCAGTAATATTGTGGTAAAGGCTTTTGATGGTTCTAGAAGAGTAGTGCATGGGGAAATTGATCTTCCAATCAAGGTCGGCTCTCAGGTGTTCACTGCTACATTCTATGTGATGGATATTCGTCCTTCGTACTCATGTCTGCTTGGTCGTCCCTGGATCCATGGGGCAGGTGCTGTGACCTCCACATTACATCAAAAGTTGAGATATCCGGTGAATGGAAAAGTTGTTACTGTCTTTGGAGAGGAAGAATACTTTGTCAGCCATGTAAACACTTTCAAGTATCTGGAAGTAGAAGGTGAATACATTGAAACTCCATGTCAGTCATTTGAAGTGGTTCCCTGGGCTGTTAAGGATTGTGTGACTCCTCCTGCTGTGAAGAAGGTTCCTGTGGTCATCAGAAACCCTCCAACAATGGCAATGGCCTCCCTCAATGATGCAAAAGCTGTGGTGGAAGAAGGTGGTTGTACTATTTGGGGTCAGCTTCCTGATATTCCATACAAGTCTGACAAGTTTGGTTTGGGTTTCACTGCAGAGTCCCAGAAGGCTGTCCGTCGTGCCCGTGCTGTTCGTATCACCAATCAAGGGGTTATCAATGCTGTGGGAGATCAAGATGAAGACTACAACCTGGAGGCATGGATTTTTCCTACTGTGGGTGCTGGACTCAATAATTGGACAGCTGAAGATGTTATCCATATCTCCTTTAGTCAGGAGTAAATACTATTACTGTGTTATGTTTTTAAATTTATAATTTCTGGAACAATTAAAACTTTCAAGCCCTGTGCCTTACCCGGGGCACAATGGTGTGCTTGTTACGGGTTGTCATTTCATTTGCATACTTCATTCAATAAAATCAGTGGACGTTTCGTTTTCGTAAATATTGTGTTCCTTGTCTTTCTTTTTCTTTTATTTTTGCTTTATCAGCTATGTGTTCTTACACACACCCACGTCACTAAAATGCAGATCCTCATCCACTCTGGATCCAGTTGATAACAGTTCTACTATTGCCAATTACAATTTCGAGAATCCGATCTATCAAACTGAAGATGGAAACGAGGACGATTGTGAAATACCTGTAGGGCTTGCTAGGTTGTTACAACAAGAAGAGAAAGCTATACAGCCACATGAAGAGCCAGTCGAAGTTGTGAATCTGGGAACTGAAGAAAACAGAAAAGAGGTCCAGATAGGGGCTGATTTAGAGGACAGTGTCAAGAGCAGGTTGATTCAGATGCTACGTGACTATGTGGAGATCTTTGCTTGGTCTTATGAAGATATGCCAGGGTTGGATACAGACATTGTGGTTCACCGTTTGCCAGTGAAAGAAGATTGTCGTCCAAAGAAGCAGAAGGTTCGTCGTATGCGTCCTGAAATGTCAGAAAAGATCAAAGCAGAGGTAATGAAACAGTTCAATGCAGGGTTCTTGGCCGTAACTTCTTATCCTCAGTGGGTTGCAAATGTGGTACCAGTTCCTAAGAAAGATGGTAAGGTACGTATGTGTGTAGACTACAGAGATCTGAACAAGGCTAGCCCTAAAGATGACTTTCCACTTCCTCATATTGATATTCTGGTAGACAACACTGCTCAGCATAAGGTATTCTCTTTTATGGATGGTTTCTCTGGTTACAATCAAATCAAGATGGCACCTGAAGATATGGAGAAGACTACATTTGTGACACAGTGGGGCACCTTTTGCTATAAGGTAATGCCATTTGGTTTGAAGAATGCAGGGGCAACATATCAGCGTGCTATGGTGGCTTTGTTTCATGATATGATTCATCATGAGATAGAGGTATATGTGGATGATATGATAGCCAGGTCTCAGAATGAAGAACAACATCTTGATCATCTGCACAAGTTGTTTGAGAGGTTGAAGAAATACAGGTTGAGATTAAATCCAAACAAGTGTACTTTTGGAGTTAGATCTGGAAAGCTCCTGGGTTTCATTGTCAGTGGAAAAGGTATTGAAGTGGATCCTGCAAAAGTGAAAGCTATACGAGAGATGCCAGCTCCCCGTACTGAGAAGGAGGTTAGAGGTTTCTTGGGACGATTGAACTACATTGCAAGATTTATTTCCCAATTAACTACCATCTGTGAGCCAATCTTCAAGTTGTTGAAGAAAGATCAGGTGATGGAATGGAATGATGAGTGCCAGACTGCCTTTGATGAAATCAAGAGATATTTGCTAGAACCTCCAATTTTAATGCCACCAATTGATGGAAGACCCTTGATTATGTATTTAACAGTATTAGACAACTCAATGGGGTGTGTATTGGGGCAACATGACGAGTCTGGTCGAAAAGAGCAGGCAATATACTACCTTAGCAAAAAGTTTACCGACTGTGAAACAAGATACTCACTGCTCGAGAAAACTTGCTGCGCTTTGGCATGGGCTGCTCGCCGACTAAGACAGTATATGTTGACCCATACTACCTTGTTGATTTCGAAGATGGATCCAATCAAGTACATATTTGAGAAACCTGCTCTCTCCGGAAGAATTGCAAGATGGCAAATGATCTTGACGGAATATGATATACAGTATACTACTCAGAAGGCCATTAAGGGGAGTGTTGTTGCTGATCATTTGGCTCATCAAGCAGTATATGATTACCAGTCAATGAATTTTGAGTTCCCTGATGAAGACATTATGTCTGTTACCAAAGAACCTGGACAATATGACGGACCTGAACAAGGATCCCGATGGACTATGGTTTTTGATGGTGCCTCCAATGCACATGGTAATGGTGTTGGTGTTGTGATTAGTTCCCCTGAAGGTTGTCATACCCCGATTACTGCCAGACTTTGTTTCTATTGTACCAATAACATGGCTGAGTATGAGGCATGTATCATGGGTATGCAAGTTGCTATTGATATGAAGATTCAGTTCCTTGAGGTGTATGGAGATTCAGCTCTGGTAGTAAGTCAGATTAAAGGAGATTGGGATACAAAGCATGATAATCTCATTCCTTACAGAGAACATGTGTTGTCTTTGATCCCACATTTCAAAGAGATTACTTTTGGACATATTCCACGAAGAGAGAATCAGTTGGCAGACGCATTGGCCACCATGGCATCTATGTTTGAGATCAGCTGGGATGATGAAGCTCCCAAGATTACCATTGATAGATTTGAGAAGCCTGCATACTGCAATGAGATTGACACTGAAGGGGCAGAGGAGAAGCCTTGGTTCTATGAAGTGAAAAACTATCTTGAAGCTCAGGAGTTCCCTGAAGGGGCATCTGTCAAAGATAGGAAGTTCCTGAGAAGGTTTTCTGCTAAGTTCTTTCTGAGTAATGGCATTCTGTATAAGCGTAATCATGATTCAACTATGCTTCGTTGTGTGGATAAGAAGGAAGCTACAGAAATTATGGAAGAGATGCATGATGGGACCTTTGGCACTCATTCTAGTGGTCATACCATGGCAAAGAAGATTTTGAGAGCAGGTTACTATTGGTCTACCATGGAAGCTGATTGCTATCAACACTCCAGAACATGTCACAAATGTCAAATCTATGCTGATAAAGTACATGTACCTCCATCTCCATTGAATGTGTTGACTGCTCCTTGGCCCTTTGCCATGTGGGGCATTGATATGATTGGTGAGATCAAGCCTACTGCTTCTAATGGGCATCGTTTCATCCTGGTTGCTATTGATTACTTCACGAAGTGGGTAGAGGCAGCTTCATTTGCATCTGTGACTAAGAATGTTGTGGCTCGGTTCATTAAGAATAATCTCATATGTAGGTATGGTATCCCTGAAAGGATTATCACTGACAATGGCTCTAATCTGAACAACACTATGATTACTGATCTCTGTACGCAGTTCAAGATTAAGCATCACAACTCTTCTCCGTATCGTCCAAAGATGAATGGGGCAGTTGAAGCTGCTAATAAGAACATTAAGAAGATTGTACAGAAGATGACTGTTACTTACAAGGATTGGCACGAGATGTTACCATTTGCTCTGCATGGTTATCGTACTACAATACGTACTTCAACAGGGGCAACCCCATTCTCCTTAGTCTATGGTATGGAAGCAGTTCTGCCTATTGAAGTTCAGATCCCCTCCTTGAGAATTATGAAGGATGCAGGCTTGGATGAGGATGAGTGGATTCAGACTCGACTTGACCAGATAAATTTGATTGATGAGAAAAGGTTAGCAGCAGTTTGTCATGGCCAGATGTACCAGAAACGGATGATCAAAGCTTTTAACAAGAAGGTTAAGCCAAAGGTATATCAGGCTGGTGACTTGGTAATCAAGCGTATCATATTACCACAGGGTGATCCTAGGGGCAAGTGGACTCCAACATATGAGGGACCATTTGTAGTCAAGACAGTGTTCTCAGGAGGTGCCATGATATTGACTACAATGGATGGTGAAGACTTCCCACAACCTGTAAACGCAGACATAGTTAAAAAATACTACGCATAAAAAGAGACCCGCTAGGTTGACAGGCCTAGGCAAAAATAAGGGCATCCCGGCAAACCAAAAGGGTTTGGGCAAAAATTAGGGATATATATATAAAAAGATGTACACCCGGCAAGTCGAAAACCTGAAAAGGCGGCTTGGGCAAAAAAGGGTATCCCGGTGGATTGAAAACCTGAAAGGGCAATCCAGGCAAAAGTTAGGGATTAAAGCGTATGACTATGTCTCGTTTGGATCACTCATGAAACTGCAACCAGTTGTACTACTTACTCAAGCTCAAACAGATAAAGCTCAATCCAATCGTTTCCGTCTCAACAGCAAGAAGATGAGATACTTGAGTGGCAATAGTAGAATTGAAACTCAATAGGATTATTTCCCACATAGCTGATTCTTTTTGTAAAACTTCATGACAAAATTCTCTTACTAGGGTTTATGTCTCCTTGTACAAACTTACCCGTGTATGGGTCACTTTTGATATAAATAAACTCCATCTTTTGAATCCAGATTTACTTTTACCCTATTTACATAAGCGAAACGTCCATTGGTTGTGTTTGAATGTATGTATGCCTTTTAATATGATTGATGTTTACCAGAAATGCATGAAAATGCAGTAATAGTATTTACTAAGGACGAACGAGGGAAGGATTTCAACGAAGCTTCGCCGGTTCATCTTTACAAGACAGTTACAAACCATCAGTAGGACTAATCCATTTTCACAAAGTCTAATCTCCCCTGGAATTTATATCCATCTCTTTTATCCTCATACGGATATACGGGAAATTACTTTCCAATAAAGGCACGATGAACGAAGACGGGATGTTATACTTATCCTACTATCAAACGAAAACGAAGGTTATCTATACCCTGCTATCCCCAACAACGGGAGGTTATCTATACCTTGTTATCCCCAACAACGGGAGGTTATCTATACCTTGTTATCCCCAGCAGACGGAGGGTTATGTATTCTTCAACAACGAATCGGGATTTATTTTCCTTGGCCAGCAGTTGTTATACAAGGATATCCAGACACTTCCAGCAGTGTCATAGCATACATACATCATTTACATCATACCATAACATATATGTCTATAGTACATTACCTAAGTGCATCATGTCATACATGCATACATAAAGCATAAACTAATGTTGTTATACAGAATGCTACCTTGTTTTCAGGTTAATTATCCAACAAACAAGCTTATGATCTTTGGGACTGCTTTATTGTAACCTCAGGGTTACTCTATCCTCCTGATGAGCTTCTTATTACTTTGGGACTGCTTTATTGTAACCTCAGGGTTATTTTATCCTCCTGATAGCCTCTTGTAATACCCCAAATTTTACCCTTTCTTTTTTATTTTTATTTTAAATTCTTATTAACTTAATAAATTAACCTTTTTTTTTAAATCTTGTTTTTTTAACTAATAATAATTTAATTAACCTTTTTTATAACTTTACTAATGTTTTTTATTAACTTTTTTTTTATTTAGTTTATTTATTTAAGTCATTTTAAGCTCTTCTTACTAACTTTTAGGATTTAGATTAAAATTTAACTTTTTTTTCTTTTCTTTAAAGAGTAAATTTTTCATAACCTTTTTTTAATCAAATTCTAATACTTTTTTTTTTTTTTTAATCAAATTCTAATACTTTTTTTAAAATAAAAATCTAATACTTTTTTTTAAAATAAAAATCTAACTTCTTTTTAAAATTAAATCTTTTTCCTAACTTTTTTTAAATCTTTTTTCTAACTCCTCTTTAAAGTTAAATCTTTTTCTATCTTTTTTAAAGCTAAATCTTTTTTTCTAACTTTTTTAAAGTTAAATCTTTTTCTATCCTTTTAAAATTAAAACTCTTATTTCTAACTTTTATAAAATTAAATCTTTTTTTCTAAATTTTTTAAAAAAAAAATCAAATCTTTTTTCTAACTTTTTTAAAAGTTAAATCTTTTTTCTAACTTTTTTAAAAGTTAAATATTTTTTTCTAACTTCTTTTTAAAATTAAATCTTTTTTCTAACTCCTTTTTAAAGTTAAATTTTTTTTTCTAACTTTTATAAAGTTAAATATTTTTTTCTAACTTTTTTTTAAAACTAAATCTTTTTTTTCTAACTTTTTTAAAGTTAAATATTTTTTTCTAACTTCTTTTTAAAATTAAATCTTTTTCTAACTTTTTTAAAGTTAAATCTTTTTTTCTATTTTTTTTAAAAAAAATCAAATCTTTTTTCTAACTATTTTAAAAGTTAAATCCTTTTTTTCTACCTTTTAAAGTTAAATCTTTTTCTAACTTTTTTAAAGTTAAATCTTTTTTTCTATTTTTTTTTAAAAAAATCAAATCTTTTTTCTAACTATTTTAAAAGTTAAATCCTTTTTTTTTCTACCTTTTAAAGTTAAATCTTTTTTCTAACTTTTTTTAAAGTTAAATCTTTTTCTAACTTTTTTAAAAATTAAATCTTTTTGTCTAACTCTTTTTAAAAATTAAATCTTTTTTTCTCTAACTCTTTTTAAAAATTAAATCTTTTTTTCTCTAACTTCTCTTTTTAAAAATTAAATCTTTTTTCTCTAACTTCTTTTTTAAAAATTAAATCTTTTTTTCTCTAGCTTCTTTTTAAAATTAATTTTTTTTTTCTCTAACTTTTTTTTAAAATTAAATCTAACCTTTTTTTTTTATAAATTAAATCTATCTTTTTTTTTTTTTTTTAAATGTAAATCTTTTTTTGACACCTTTATTTTTCAAATTAAAATTCTAAATTCTTTTTAAAATTAAATTCTAACGCCCTTTTTTTTTTTTAAATTTTAAATTCCTTTTAAAATTAAATTCTAACAGTTTTTAAAATAATTCTAACATTTTTTAAAACCAGCATTCAAATATTTTTTTTTTTACTCTAACTCATTTTTTTTAAAACTCTAATTTTTTATTTAACTTGAAACTCTAATCTTCTTTGCTAACTTTTTAAATTTAAATCTCAACACTTTTTTAATCTAATCCAATCTTAATGAATTCCAGATCAAATCAATCATATCATATCATCATCATAAGAAAATCAGCATCACCATCAAATCAAATCTGAAATCATCATAAAAATCTACTCAAATCAAATCCGAGATTGAAAAAGATTGAGATATTCAAATTAAATCTGAGATTAAAAAAGATTTAAAAATCAAGTATAAAAGGGACGAAAATCATAGCAAGAAAGGGAGAACTTTTTTCGTAAAATCCAAGCAAACTCCGTCAAAAATCCTCTAGCCTCAGGACAAAGCATCATCGGCCATCATCATTCCGTAAGGATCAAAAAATATAATTACAATTTTTGTGTTGCTTTTCATGTTTTTCAGGAAAAAGAGATGAAGAAGACAAATCGGCGGTCATGCAAAAGAAGAAGAAGATAACATCCGTGAGAGGCAAACAAGAAGGAGAGGAACACACGCAAACTCAGAGAGCAGAGAGAAGAAGAGTGATGACCGGCCCAACCCTCTTTTTTATTATTTATTGTTTTTCCATTTGTTATTTTATTTTGTTTATCTTTTTTAAAAAAAATCAAGAAGACCCTTTCTTTTTTATAATCAAAAACCTTTTTCAAATTAATTAAAACTCTTTTTAAATAAAATAATCAAATGTTTTTTCAAATAATAAAACTTTTTTATAACTTTAAAGTCAAATGTGTTTTTAACTAACATTAAGATTTTTTAAATTAAACCAATTGTTTTTTAATGATTAAATCTTTTTTTCAAAATATTATCACTAAAACTCCTTTTTTAGAATAATTAACCAAACTTTCACTTTTTTATTAATAAATTTTTTTTAAAACTCAAAACTCTTTTAATTAAAATTAATCTCTCTTTTCACAAATTTAAATCCTTGGTTAAAAAGACCATAAAAGTCCTCCAAAATTCATACGGTTTGTTTCTCGTTCAATTTTGGATTTCGTTTTCGTCTAACTCCACATACTGACATTTTTGTTTGTTTTGTTTCTTGCAGCTATTATGTTCAATTTGAAACTTATTTTCGGTTTTATATTTAGCTATTATAATTGTAACTGCTTATGGGATGTAATTGTGCGAGACAATTGTCGCATTTATCTTTCCGCACTTTATTTTCTGCCGTTGTATGTATATTCAATTTCATCGCATCTTTATAATTAATTTCACTCCTCCGAAGGAATTAGGTCTAGCCGTTTGACCGCCGTGTCAGTAGTCCTCAACTTCAAACCCTTGCGACCTAACCAAACCCTAATTTTCACAAATGCCTCGCCGCAGGCAAGATTACAATTTTACCCCTAGCATTAGGTCAAAGAGCCGCCGCGCTCATTTTAGGGTTTCCCGCCGCGGAATCCCTAACCTAATTTAACCCTAACTACAACTTAACATTTCAACGTAGAGATTTGGAGTTTCTACACTCCACGTAAGCGTGTCCTTAAGATGCGTTTATTCCCCTTGAGACCTTGACCACAGTCAAGAAGTTTCTAACCTCCCTATTGAGGGGAACTACGGTTACTCTGATTCCACTCCCGTAAGGATACGTAGGCACAAGATGCGATGTCTTGCCGAGTAAACTTAGAATTAACCCCTTAGGTCTCTTTTCTCACTTTTAATCCTTTGTACATATACCTTAAGCAAATAAATAAAGCAAATAGTAAACATCTGAACAAAAGGTTCCCGTAGAGTACTACGGAAGTTTAGGGTGCTAATACCTTCCCTAAATTTAACCAACCCCCGAACCCTAGATCTTTCCCCGCATTGTGTTTACGATGCAAAAATAGGTTTTCCCTCTTTTGACCTTTTCCTTCGGATAAATCAAAGAGCGGTTGTGAATTGAATTGCGATTCAAACTCATTAATAGTTTGTTATCCTATTTCCACCGCAACTGAAAATGGCGACTTCACTGGGGAGCTCCTAACTTTTGAGGGTTATCCATAACCTGTTCATATTTATTACTATCTGTGTTATTATTCATTTGCATGTATATATTTGCGCTTTGATTGTGGGACTGTTCCTTGTGCTGTGAGATAGGTCCTAACCCGGATCTAGTGTACCTTAGGTAAATGGCAATAGACCAAGGAAACTGTACGACGTATATCGATACGGTTGATCTGGTGGCCATGGTTAGTGCGACTTCTTGGTTGGTGCTTATATTCCTTAAGTCAAGTTGAGGATAATATTGAGGCTGCCATATGTTGTCAACGCACTAACTGACTTTTAGAACCCTAGTTAACTCATCTTGGCCTTTAGAAAGTAGTGAGGTAACCGGCTTTGGTGCAGACTAAAGTTGGTTGACACTCGATACTACGCTCATTGAGATCTTAAACTTGGAGGGTTTTGGTTGGCAAGTAAGTTGCCTTCTGAACAACCACCCTTGTGAAGGATCAATGATATTGAGATCCCTTAGAACCCGGTTACTTTTGTAGGACAGGATGAACCATCTAACTTCAGGGGAGGGTATTTGCCTTTGAACCTCATGCAAGCCTTTAACCTAAGACTTTGTGTGTTTTCATGCATTGCATCCATAAAGCATCTCATCGCATTGTATTTCATGAAGTTCAAACATCATTTATGGATATTGCGGGATACCATAAATAAAAAAAATAGAATGAAAAAAACAAGGAAAAGATTTCCTTGGTACCCCACGACATTAGTAAATGTTTTGAATTCCATGAAATCTTCATTTACATTCACATTTTAGCATCATACTTTTGCATTACATGTGTCTCCCGATTTCTCACACTCGGTTCTCTCACCTTCCAGTTTCGTCACCCTGAGTTCTCGGCACCAATACAACACCAGAGCTCAAACTCGGAAAAGAATGGAGGATCAGGCAAAAGAGATTGATCGCCTTAGCAATGAACTCGAAGACCTTCGAGGGGGTATGGGGCGTATGATGGAATTGTTGCATGTCATGAATGCTAAGATGGATACCCAGCCCACTGTTGTTTCTGAGATTACCGGCGTTACTGTGGACCCTCCACCAAGTGTGACCGTAGCAAGGGACCCACCTTATGGTCTTGCTCCCGGTTTTGTGCCTCCTCAAGCCACTGTTCCGATTAATCAACCTGTTCAGCAAGCCGTGCCTTTGTTTTCTGAAGTTTCTAGGGGGGCTCCTATCTTTGCACCACCTGTTGTACACACTCGTGCGCAACCGTACTTCAATGAGACAGTTTTTGATAATCTTGATGAGAATGTTGAGGGTTATGAGAAAAATGATAAGCTTCGTGAGGAAGTAAACACTATCGTCCAGAGATTGAAAAAGGTAGAGGGTGATCAAATTTTTGGGACTGCTGCAAGGGATGTTTGTTTGGTCTCAGGTTTAGTTATTCCCCCGAAGTTCAAAACTCCGAACTTCGATCGCTATGAAGGTGCCACCTGTCCTAAGAGTCATCTGATCATGTATTATCGCAAGATGGCTGCCCATGTTGAGAATGATAAACTGATGATTCATTGCTTCCAAGACAGTTTGAAGGGTGCTTCTTCCAAGTGGTATTTAACTTTGGACCAATCCCGCGTTAAGAGCTTTCAAGATTTATCTGACGCTTTCATCAAACACTACAAGTACAATATGGATCTGGCTCCTGACAGAAGACAGTTGCTGAGTATGTCACAAAAGAATTCTGAGTCATTCAAAGAGTATGCTCAAAGGTGGAGAGAGACTGCTTCGCAGGTAGAACCTCCTTTGACCGAGAAAGAGTTAGCTGATTGGTTTGTCGACACAGTCCGTCCAGAATTTTACGAGAGAATGGTGGGTAGTGTGACTTCAAATTTCTCCGACATCGTTGCTGTGGGTGTCAAGATTGAATTGGGTATGAAGAGTGGTAAAATGACAAATAATCATGGCGCTTCTAAGGATCAGCCGAAGAAACCTCCTTATAGCTCCCAGAAAAAGAAGGAGAGTGAGACTAATGCTATATCCTCTGGTAAACCAAGGGAACGCTTTTATCGGCATCTGCAAGGTTATGCTCAACCTCAAGGGTACCCGGTCCAATATGCTCAACAACCCTATGTGGCAGCTATTACACCTTCTTTCAATCAACAGGTTCCCATGTATCAACCTATGCAACAACCTCCTGTTTATCCGCCTCCTGTCAACTACCTACAGGCACCCAATACTCCTGCTCCTCAACAGCCAAAGAGTCCGGCTCCTCGCCAGAATATGCCGAACAGAAGAACGTATAAACCTTGTCCGCCGATCCCGATGACTTTTACCGAGTTGTATCCCTCTTTGGTCAAGCAGGGTCTCATCACTACTCGGGCTTTGGGTCCGCCTCCTAATCCTGTACCCGCCAATTACAACGCCGCCGCTCATTGTTTATTTCATGAGGGTGCGCCTGGTCATGATCTGGAGAATTGTTATGCTCTCAAAAATATTGTCAGGGATCTATTGGAAAAGAAGATTTTGTCATTTGAAGATCCTCAACCAAATGTTAAGAAGAACCCTTTCCCTAACCATGAGAGTGTCAATGCCGTTAGTGTTGATTCGGAGGATGGTTATGCCCTTGACGTTGAACAGATTAAGACTCCTCTCAAAATGTTCCATTCGAAACTGTTTGAAGCTGGTTTAGTAGATACTTCCCACGTTGCATGTGTAAGTTGTGAAGCCAGTACTAAGGGTTGTGTGTTAGTTCAGAACGATGTTCAGAGGCTGATTAATGAGGGTGTTTTACAAGTGACAAGCCAAGCCAAGAAGGATGTAGTCGCTGTGGTTGAGCCTGTTTTCCATCAGCCTGAATCAAAGGGTAAGGTACCAGTGTTTAATTTATCAGGGGCAGGCTCCGCCAACCTCGTGTTCGATATACCAAGGTCGTATATCCCTGAAGTGAATCAGCCTAAGCCTATAGTTATTCGAAGACCGAGTCCGTTTCCTTTCAGTGATCCTAAAGCTGTGCCTTGGAAATATGACGTGACTATGATCAACGAAGAATCTGGGAAAATTATTTTGATGCAACGACTGAAAACTGTTGAAGATGTGACCAGCGTAACTGGGGCAAGCCATGACGACTCACAATGATCGTAAACCAGACGTTCTTTCCATTGAGGCTCCGCCAAAGGAAACTGTTGCTCTTAGATTTCATAAACATTTAGAAGGATTTTTCCGACAGTTCATTTGTTTATTTATATGCATTTCTCTTTGATTAAGCATATTTAGCATGTACGAACTTGTTTATCTTTGATTAATTAATGCAACGCATATGTTTGTCTTGAATAAATCCATTCGTTTCACTCATTCAAAAAACGTTTTCATAAATCATAATGCCAACTTTACCCGATCTCTTGTTCTGATGGAGAATTGGGGGGAGGATGACGAACCCAAAACGTCAGATTTCTTGTCGTATGCTTTCGATTGAAACCCGCTGATGATGTAAGGCATTGTTTCAAATCCCAAACACTGGAGATATAAGGATGTTAATCCCTAGTCAACCCTTTGAGCCTTGAAGTAGGAGTTTTTCTTTCTTTTTAAGAACCTTCATCCTAACCTGGGGCAGGGTAGGTTTCAGTTAAACCGATCGAGCGCTTAGACTCTTAAAAAGGAAGAGCCAACCTTCGAGAATTTATCCTTAGCATCTTAAGAAGTCCAATACAATGACTATCCTTCGGTTACCTAAGGAGTGGGGCAGTCACGAGCCTTTCAAAAGATTTACACGACTTGTGCATAAAAGAATATTCAAAAAAATAAGAGCCCGCTAAGTCAAAACCTATGAAGGAGACTTAGGCAAAACTGGGGCATCCCGCTGGACTCCAAAGTCAGATCAAAAGACGTTGTCCAGGCAAAAGTTAGGGAATAAAAGCAAAACTAGAGGGTACAATAAATAATCCCTAGTAAAGAACAAAATCGTGTGAACAATTGCCATTAGAAATAGGTGAGTGACTGCCATGTCCAAAGCCTTGATAAGTTCTCGACCATAGCAAATCCGCTTGAGATATGGGCGTTCGTATCCGGTTAACTGAATTAGGATTGGAGAACATCACGAAGAATGGGTGGGTACAAATATAACTTTGAGCCTTTATCCTTTGTTTCTTAAACCGTGAACCGAGCCACGATACAACCTTTAAAAGACCTAATTGAAGTAGGACTTCGGTTGAAAGCATACTTGACAAGATCACGTTTCCTGACTCCTACGAGCTATGCTCAAAAAAATTCATGTTGACATTATAATTAAAACTTATATCCTAACTAGTGATTTCGGTCACAAGTTATTGCGATATCTTTTTCAAAACAAAAATTCAAGACAAATATATGTGTACATTGACAAGCTCAGGATAGGCATTTCAGGCATGACAACTTTGCTTGATATCTTAGAGATTTACATATGAACATAACCCGTGGAACTTGAAGATCCTGCTGAACAGGGGCAGGCAGTTTCCCAATTCGCTTACCAACGCGAGTCTGACATTCTTAAGAGCTATTTCCCAAAGATTTCGTCGTAACACGATTAATTTGTGCCAGTTACGTCGAGACCTGACAAATCTCTCCAAGAGTTGGAAAACAGTGGGGCATCTGGACTCCATGTTTCTCTGTAAAATCCTCTTGAGATGAACCTACCTCACAACACAAGTATCCCGAGGCACCATGTTTTTGAAGAAACAAATGGCGGCTACTATAAGGTCCTGCAAGATCAAAACCATGGGATTTCACAACTTTTCTTCGTGCACCCGAGGGATTTTACTCACAGCGGCCTTCATACCCCAGTAAGCCTCAGTGTTGCAACAGGTTCCTAAACCATTGCTCTGATTTAGTCCCCAGCGAGACTCTAAGCTGACAATACTTTGGATGGAGCCAGTGGTCCCTAAGGCATCAGAGATTTCACTGACATGCTCCCAGTGACAGTCCCCAGCGAGACTATAAGCTGACAACTTTTTTTTTGGGTAACTCGAAAGTGTCCCTCAGGTTTTCTTCTCCCCATAAGAAGGCGTGATACTGTACACCACAAGCAGATTACCTTCCCTCAGAGAATTCAGAACTTTAAAACCAGATTTGGTTCTACCATTGATCTCTCTTACCCATGATTGACGTATTGGTTGCAGAGAACGCAGGGTATCTCCGTCGAGATGTTTATTTCGTCTCTCGTCCTGTCTCTAGTCTGTTTCGTCGGCCTACGCAGGGGCATAAGCATCACATGCCCATTTCATTACATATTCATATTCATTACATGTTCATTACATATTCATTACATACTCATTACATACTCATTACATACTCATTTCATAACATCCTGCATATTTACATACATAGACATCAACATACATTCATATTAACATATTCATTAACATACGCGTTAGCATGCACAGGTTCATTGGTCGTTACCGCCGAGTAACTGGGTTCGTCCATTCTCTCCAAATAGATTGTCAGCCCTAAGCATAAAATGCTTACTTGTTTCCAGTTTCCCCACAGAGCTCGATCCTCGTGGATGACGGTTACTTCAGCTATCTTTTCTCGCCAGGATTAGATATTTACCCTTCGAGATCATTCCCTCGATGGAGTTTTGATTTCCAGTCTTCTTTCTAGCTCGATCCTAGATTGAATCTCAGTCTTGTCGGTCGTCAATCCCAACCGGATGTGCATTTATTTTGCACCATCTAAAATTTTCACCATACATTGGCAGATACGCGACTATCTCGCTTGAGAAGTTTATCACTGTACCCGGACGTGCATTTATTTTGCACTATCTTTCAAGAAAATCAACTACAATCCTTTACAGATACACGCCAGTTCGCGCCTGGAAAAATATATCAGTACAACACTTTACAATCCTACATGTTACAACCTTTTACACTTTACATTTTACAGCATCAACATACGACATTTCTCACCTAAGAAGTCGATCATATCCTCGTTATGACTCGCAGCAAATGGCCATCTCCATGGAGCAGTTGGGCTTCCATTTACCTGCCGTCTTGAGGTTTGAACCAAATCGTATTCAGGAGAGCACGATCTTGAGTTACGGGGAGGTTTGAGCAGTTTCATATTCAGGAGAGCACGATTCTGAGTTATGAAGAAGTTCATTTATCCTTTAGTAAAAGAAGGAGCGGAATCATATTCAGGAGAGCACGATTCTGAGTTATGAGGAAGTTCAGTTGGCCGTTTTTCAGGAGAGCACGATTCTGAAGAATGAAGAAATTTCAGGAACCGAATCATATTCAGGAGAGCACGATTCTGAGTTATGAGGAAGTTCGATTATCCAGTTTCATATTCAGGAGAGCATGATTCTGAAATATGAGTATATTCAGTCATCCAGTTTCATATTCAGGAGAGCACGATTCTGAAATATGAATATCTTCAGTCATTCAGTTTCATATTCAGAAGAGCACGATTCTGAAGTATGAAGAATTTCATTTACACGAAAGAGCGGAATCATATTCAGGAGAGCACGATTCTGAAGTATGAGGAAGTTCAGTTAGCCCTTTTCATATTCAGGAGAGCACGATTCTGAAGTATGAAGAATTTCATTTACACGAAAGAGCGGAATCATATTCAGGAGAGCACGATTCTGAGTTATGAGGAAGTTCGATTACCCAGTTTCATATTCAGGAAAGCACGATTCTGAAGTATGGAAAAATTCATTTACAACCAAATCATATTCAGGAGAGCACGATTCTGAAATATGAGTAAATTCAGTCATCCAAATCATATTCAGGAGAGCACGATTCTGAAATATGAGTATATTCAGTCATCCAGTTTCATATTCAGGAGAGCACGATTCTGAAGTATGAGTATATTCAGTTTCATATTCAGGAGAACACGATTCTGAAATATGAAGAAATTCAGTCATCCAGTTTCATATTCAGGAGAGCACGATTCTGAAATATGAGTATATTCAGTCATCCAGTTTCATATTCAGGAGAGCACGATCCTGAAGTATGAGGAAGTTCAGTTTACCCTTTTCATGTTCAGGAGAACATAATCTTGAAGCATGAAGAAGTTTATTTATCCTTCAGTAAGAGAAGAATCAGAATCGTATTCCAGGCGCCGACCTTAAATGCGAGAAGATTTATTTATCAGATAAGCAGCAGCCTCTTTATTTGAGTGCTTATCCATTTTTTGCACATAAGTCCCTTCCAACGATAAGTGACAGTTCTCCCTCGAGAAGCTTATCAGGGCAATTCCCATCAAAGTCCATTTATTTTGGCATACAGTCGGTCTTTACCCTGTATATTTGCTACGGAGTTCCGAAAAGTCCGTTTGATCCTGTCACGAGGGGTAGTTTACAGAAGCTTGGATGTTATTCCTTGCTCAATGCTCCAGCATTCTGTAATCGATCTTACAATCGTACGTGATCCAGTTTTATTTTTAGATTCCCCAGTGGAGGCCGTCTCATAGGTACCATCTCCATTCGAGGATCTCGTTCCTTTTCTAAAAGTGACAATTGGTCATTCGCACCAGTTGACTATCATTTTTAGAATTCCCCAGTGATGTACTGTGTCTCAGCGCGTCATTTTCCCCAGTGTGTTTCTTCTCGTGGCGTCTGTCTCGGTGTCGTCATGTTTCGTCAGCATTTTCGCATTCATTATTCCAGCATACGCATCATATCATAGTCATGGCATCATCTGCATTAAGTCGTTCCAGTTTTGTCCATAGCATTGCATATCGTCGCATATAAGGGCAAAATTTTCGGTTATCTATATTTAAATCTCTCCACCACGATTCCACGAGTCTCTGTCACTCAAATCGTCTGGTGTAGCCATTTAAATAGGGGCAACTGTAATACCCCAAATTTTACCCTTTCTTTTTTATTTTTATTTTAAATTCTTATTAACTTAATAAATTAACCTTTTTTTTTAAATCTTGTTTTTTTAACTAATAATAATTTAATTAACCTTTTTTATAACTTTACTAATGTTTTTTATTAACTTTTTTTTTATTTAGTTTATTTATTTAAGTCATTTTAAGCTCTTCTTACTAACTTTTAGGATTTAGATTAAAATTTAACTTTTTTTTCTTTTCTTTAAAGAGTAAATTTTTCATAACCTTTTTTTAATCAAATTCTAATACTTTTTTTTTTTTTTTAATCAAATTCTAATACTTTTTTTAAAATAAAAATCTAATACTTTTTTTTAAAATAAAAATCTAACTTCTTTTTAAAATTAAATCTTTTTCCTAACTTTTTTTAAATCTTTTTTCTAACTCCTCTTTAAAGTTAAATCTTTTTCTATCTTTTTTAAAGCTAAATCTTTTTTTCTAACTTTTTTAAAGTTAAATCTTTTTCTATCCTTTTAAAATTAAAACTCTTATTTCTAACTTTTATAAAATTAAATCTTTTTTTCTAAATTTTTTAAAAAAAAAATCAAATCTTTTTTCTAACTTTTTTAAAAGTTAAATCTTTTTTCTAACTTTTTTAAAAGTTAAATATTTTTTTCTAACTTCTTTTTAAAATTAAATCTTTTTTCTAACTCCTTTTTAAAGTTAAATTTTTTTTTCTAACTTTTATAAAGTTAAATATTTTTTTCTAACTTTTTTTTAAAACTAAATCTTTTTTTTCTAACTTTTTTAAAGTTAAATATTTTTTTCTAACTTCTTTTTAAAATTAAATCTTTTTCTAACTTTTTTAAAGTTAAATCTTTTTTTCTATTTTTTTTAAAAAAAATCAAATCTTTTTTCTAACTATTTTAAAAGTTAAATCCTTTTTTTCTACCTTTTAAAGTTAAATCTTTTTCTAACTTTTTTAAAGTTAAATCTTTTTTTCTATTTTTTTTTAAAAAAATCAAATCTTTTTTCTAACTATTTTAAAAGTTAAATCCTTTTTTTTTCTACCTTTTAAAGTTAAATCTTTTTTCTAACTTTTTTTAAAGTTAAATCTTTTTCTAACTTTTTTAAAAATTAAATCTTTTTGTCTAACTCTTTTTAAAAATTAAATCTTTTTTTCTCTAACTCTTTTTAAAAATTAAATCTTTTTTTCTCTAACTTCTCTTTTTAAAAATTAAATCTTTTTTCTCTAACTTCTTTTTTAAAAATTAAATCTTTTTTTCTCTAGCTTCTTTTTAAAATTAATTTTTTTTTTCTCTAACTTTTTTTTAAAATTAAATCTAACCTTTTTTTTTTATAAATTAAATCTATCTTTTTTTTTTTTTTTTAAATGTAAATCTTTTTTTGACACCTTTATTTTTCAAATTAAAATTCTAAATTCTTTTTAAAATTAAATTCTAACGCCCTTTTTTTTTTTTAAATTTTAAATTCCTTTTAAAATTAAATTCTAACAGTTTTTAAAATAATTCTAACATTTTTTAAAACCAGCATTCAAATATTTTTTTTTTTACTCTAACTCATTTTTTTTAAAACTCTAATTTTTTATTTAACTTGAAACTCTAATCTTCTTTGCTAACTTTTTAAATTTAAATCTCAACACTTTTTTAATCTAATCCAATCTTAATGAATTCCAGATCAAATCAATCATATCATATCATCATCATAAGAAAATCAGCATCACCATCAAATCAAATCTGAAATCATCATAAAAATCTACTCAAATCAAATCCGAGATTGAAAAAGATTGAGATATTCAAATTAAATCTGAGATTAAAAAAGATTTAAAAATCAAGTATAAAAGGGACGAAAATCATAGCAAGAAAGGGAGAACTTTTTTCGTAAAATCCAAGCAAACTCCGTCAAAAATCCTCTAGCCTCAGGACAAAGCATCATCGGCCATCATCATTCCGTAAGGATCAAAAAATATAATTACAATTTTTGTGTTGCTTTTCATGTTTTTCAGGAAAAAGAGATGAAGAAGACAAATCGGCGGTCATGCAAAAGAAGAAGAAGATAACATCCGTGAGAGGCAAACAAGAAGGAGAGGAACACACGCAAACTCAGAGAGCAGAGAGAAGAAGAGTGATGACCGGCCCAACCCTCTTTTTTATTATTTATTGTTTTTCCATTTGTTATTTTATTTTGTTTATCTTTTTTAAAAAAAATCAAGAAGACCCTTTCTTTTTTATAATCAAAAACCTTTTTCAAATTAATTAAAACTCTTTTTAAATAAAATAATCAAATGTTTTTTCAAATAATAAAACTTTTTTATAACTTTAAAGTCAAATGTGTTTTTAACTAACATTAAGATTTTTTAAATTAAACCAATTGTTTTTTAATGATTAAATCTTTTTTTCAAAATATTATCACTAAAACTCCTTTTTTAGAATAATTAACCAAACTTTCACTTTTTTATTAATAAATTTTTTTTAAAACTCAAAACTCTTTTAATTAAAATTAATCTCTCTTTTCACAAATTTAAATCCTTGGTTAAAAAGACCATAAAAGTCCTCCAAAATTCATACGGTTTGTTTCTCGTTCAATTTTGGATTTCGTTTTCGTCTAACTCCACATACTGACATTTTTGTTTGTTTTGTTTCTTGCAGCTATTATGTTCAATTTGAAACTTATTTTCGGTTTTATATTTAGCTATTATAATTGTAACTGCTTATGGGATGTAATTGTGCGAGACAATTGTCGCATTTATCTTTCCGCACTTTATTTTCTGCCGTTGTATGTATATTCAATTTCATCGCATCTTTATAATTAATTTCACTCCTCCGAAGGAATTAGGTCTAGCCGTTTGACCGCCGTGTCAGTAGTCCTCAACTTCAAACCCTTGCGACCTAACCAAACCCTAATTTTCACAAATGCCTCGCCGCAGGCAAGATTACAATTTTACCCCTAGCATTAGGTCAAAGAGCCGCCGCGCTCATTTTAGGGTTTCCCGCCGCGGAATCCCTAACCTAATTTAACCCTAACTACAACTTAACATTTCAACGTAGAGATTTGGAGTTTCTACACTCCACGTAAGCGTGTCCTTAAGATGCGTTTATTCCCCTTGAGACCTTGACCACAGTCAAGAAGTTTCTAACCTCCCTATTGAGGGGAACTACGGTTACTCTGATTCCACTCCCGTAAGGATACGTAGGCACAAGATGCGATGTCTTGCCGAGTAAACTTAGAATTAACCCCTTAGGTCTCTTTTCTCACTTTTAATCCTTTGTACATATACCTTAAGCAAATAAATAAAGCAAATAGTAAACATCTGAACAAAAGGTTCCCGTAGAGTACTACGGAAGTTTAGGGTGCTAATACCTTCCCTAAATTTAACCAACCCCCGAACCCTAGATCTTTCCCCGCATTGTGTTTACGATGCAAAAATAGGTTTTCCCTCTTTTGACCTTTTCCTTCGGATAAATCAAAGAGCGGTTGTGAATTGAATTGCGATTCAAACTCATTAATAGTTTGTTATCCTATTTCCACCGCAACACCTCTCATGACTTCAAGACTGCTTTAGAGCTACTGATTGCTCTATCCTCCTGAAATCATCCTATTACTTCAAGACTGCTTTAGAGCTATTCATTGCTCTATCCTCATGAGGTCATATTACTACTTCAAGACTGCTTTAGAGCTATTCATTGCTCTATCCTCCTGAAGCCATCTAATTATTTCAAGACTGCTTTAGAGCTATCCATTGCTCTATCCTCCTGAAATCATTACTTCAAGACTGCTTTAGAGGTATTGATTGCTCTATCCTCCTGAAGACATATCACATTATTATTTCAAGACTGCTTTAGAGCCATTCATTGTTCTATCCTCCTGAAATCATATCATTGCTTCAAGACTGCTTTAGGGTTATCACTATTGATTGCTCTATCCTCATGAAGACATGCTGCTACATCATTATTATTCCAGACTCCTGACAGCTTTCATCATACACCCATATTTTGAACTGCCCCCCCCCTAGTGGCATCTTTAAGCCCACTCAATCATATTCAACTAGCCATCTGTACCACTCTAGTGCACTGGTGAGTGCAAATTTTTGGGCTTTTGTGTTCAATCCCCTTCAACCTTCCAGGTTACGACTGGCAAATATACCAATCTAACCCCTCAGGTTTCAGAAAATTGAACAGGGGCAGCTGTTGCACCCCAAAATTTGCCCTCACAATACAAGACTTTGTGTTCTAAGAAGGTTCACAAGGTTCACAAGTTCTCCAACAACTTGCATAACCTTTCATGAAGTTCATAAAGTCCACAAGCTACTTTATGAAGGTTCACAAGGTTCACAAGTCCCACAGTGCTTTCAAGACCTTTCATGAGGTTCATGAAGTCCATAGGTTGCTTCTTGAAGGTTCACAAGGTTCACAAGATTCACAATGTTTACAAAGCTTTCCTAAGGGTCATGGGGCCTACAAAGCCACTTCATGATGTTCACAAGGTTCACAATACCTCCCATGAGTATCACAAGATATCTTATGAAGATTCACAAGGTTCACAAAGTTCACAATTGGTCAGAAGAATTGACAATTCCCTCAGACAATGCACCTCCTAAGCAGTGCATCCAAAACTAGGGTTTTGACTTTAATCAGGCTAAATGGACTTCCAAGACTTCAAGTGAGCTTCATAACATCTTATATGTGTATAAGAACCCCCATGTCAAGTTTCAAGACTTTTCTCAAAAGTTTGCTCAGTCAGATGATCAGATAAGTCAAAAGCAGTCAATGCAGTTAAAAAGTCAAACTGAGGTCAACTGTGGTCAAACCAAAGTCAAACTTCATGATTTTTTGCCAACATCAAAGAGAGGTTGGATTTGGTTCCAGGGGTATTTTGGTCATTTTACGCAAATTCAGCTAATTCCTTGAAGACGGGTTGTTATTAAGTTCTGAGGCGTTTATTTACGTGGGTTTGATATCAATTTGGTTTGGAAAGTCTGATCTGTGGAACAGGGTTTAATAAGAGATCATTCTTCTATCTTCCAGTTCATCTTTAGAGGGACAACAGTGAAAACTTCTACTGATTATTGGAGCTTATTCATGTCAAAAGTATTAAGATTGGATCGGATTAATTCAAGGATATTCGACTGATGAATCGTATGTTGAGATGTTTGTGAGTTAAATCATGGAGAAGAAATGGAAGATGATTTTAATAAATATGTGAAGTTCATTCATAATATTTTATTATTATTACAATTTGTAAAGAGAATTTGGATAGAAAGTTGAATTTTATTCATAATATTTCATCACGATTTACAAAAGGGAAATAATTTGGATAAAAAATGTATTATTGAATTATTTCATAATGCTTTTTTTTATTACAAGTTACAAAAGAGGTATATATCCTAAAAAGTCCTAAGCCCTAAAATTTCTAAGTATCCTTCTTGATGTCCTTTGAGCTTCTCCGCAAAGTCTCCGATTCACCTGCACATCAAAACAAAACAAACAGAATAGAAAAAAAGGATGTTAGAAATTGTTTGACACTCTCAGAACATCGTCATCATCGAGTGCCGGGAGTGGCACAACCGAAGCTGCGACCTACCCCGTTACCAATCCATGCCATTAGCGTCAGATCGGGTAACATTGTTCTTATCATACGGGACAGCCGAGAAAGATGAAGAGATAAAAGAAGTTCGGGCCGATAAATGATTAACTGGAAAAAGGGTCATATACCGAAATTGGGGTTGTAAAGCATAACCGATTACAAATTTGGATTTTCTATCAAGTAAATACCGGATGTACGAGCCAGATGCCGTTAGCTCTAAACCCACTCCGAATAATCCAACTTTGCTCATCAGTTCACCAGAAACTGAAACTGAGTTCAAGTTCTGCGACCAGATAACCAAACAGACCACAACTGAATATCAGCAGCAGAACCATCAAAAACGAAGAGGATCCGAACTGCATCGAAAATCAGACATCAAAGATCAGAACTGCATCATCATCAATAACCCAGTTCGTGTCAGAAATGACAAGGGGCTCCAAATCAGAAAATCAGTTCATCAGTATCCAAATGGAATAGAGTTCCAATGACAGAAAACTGGTATCCAAATCCATGACAGATTCAAGCTACATCACAAAAAAAAACAGTCCATATCAGTACCAGAAATCAGATACCTATATCTAAAAAAATCCAAATGAATCCATATCCAATGAAAATCCGTATCAAGCATAACCAAGAAACCAAATCGAGTGAAAAACCCGGTGAATCCAAACAAGTGAACAAATCAGACGAAATCGGTTTCAAGCAAGTCCAGAAAAGGAAAGAAATTCCAAATCAGAGTGAATCAAATCATATCCAACAAGTCAATCAGAATCAATCAATATCGTCAGCAAAAATCAAATCTCAGAGAAAGATAACGTCAAAATTCAGTATCCAAGCCCACCAAAATTATGTATAAAACGGACAAACCCTAACACCAGAAAAAGGGGGGGATAAACAGATAACAGTGAAAAATCGTAAAAACCCTAACCATCACAACAGCGCCGTAAAACATAGAACAAACTCACCACGAGCACAAAGCTGGGCAAGACCATCATCAAGACGCCGAAGCCGTCAGACTCAGACACAAGGACAATCTCTGTGTCGTCATCGTCCCCACAGTCATCCAACAAATCTCGTCGCGAATCAAATCAACCGAGACCGCCTTCATCGTTCGTCACAAACGCGGGCAATCAGTGGTGCTAGCCTCAGAATCATCTCATCATAGGCCTCTTGGCGCGATCTTCATCGGCGAGAACTTTCAAAACGTAAGACGGATATCCTCGTTTCCATATTTAACCATGTGTGTGTTTTTCAGGGAAAGACGCAAGAATATGGTGGGGATTTGAAGACGGTAGCCATTAGAGATGAGAAAGCGAGAGAAAAGTGGCCAAACGAAGATGAAGCACGAACGGCGCCGCAGAAAATAGGGTTTTTGAAATCCTGAAGCACGTCGTTAGATTGTTATCCCGTTTTGCTAATCCGGGTTGGGTCCGGAGGTAATGACCGGCCCAACCCTTTTATTTTTTTACTTTCTTTATCAAATTTTTAAAAATATTTAAGTTGGTTCATTTTTTATAATATAAAAATTAAAAACATTTTCTTATAATATTAAAATAAAATAAAAAAACATTTTTTAAAATATTAAAATTAAAAAACATTTTAAAATATTAAAATTAAAACATTTTTTTTATAATTAAAATCAATTATTCTTTTAAAACAAAGAGAAAATATTTTTTTAGAAATCATAATCTTCCCTTTTTTTCTTGTTTATTTATTATCAAGTTAAAACACTTAAGCTTAGGGTCATAAAGTAAAAAAAAATATAAAAAATGTCCCTTAACATCCAAAGTAAAGACTACCTACTCCATTATAGTAGGGATAGTCTTACTAAAGAAAGGATAAGGAATAAGAAAGACCTTAAAACATTAGGGTAGGCTACTCCTAGATACTTGCTCACTTCAAAACTTTTTCACACTTAAACAAATTTCCAACAAAATTTTCAAACAAGTTTTTTTTCACATCCATACACGGATTATTATTAAACTATTCTGAAATTTTTTGCTATTCACACACTACACTTTCAAAACAATTCAAAAGTGAGCTTAAGTACCTAAGAGCCCATGGATAACCATGGATGAAAAGGGTGCTAACACCTTCCCTTTTCATAACCTACCCCCCGGACCCAAAATATTCTCTAAGGTCTTTCCTGTTCTTTTATAACCTTTCCTTATGGATAAAATAAAAGTCGGTGGCGACTCTTGCTATCCGCAACATTGTTTAAAGTCAGTTCTCCCACCGTGTTACATCGTGTGCCTCAGAGATGTGGTCACTGTCATACATATAGTTCTGTGGTGTTGACTGTGGTGAAGGAGGTCCCATAGGCTCATCCAACTCATAGAGCCATTTGTCTTTGTTGTGGATACTTGTCATCAGATGATCAGGCAGTGTGAATAGCTGTACTGGTTTTTCGTTAATGAGGTACTCATACGGTCCAGGTCCCATAGTTCCTAAGATGCGCCTGTTAAAGCAGAATTGTATGTTCATGGGTCGGATGGTGCCAAAACGAGTGCTGGCGTTTAAGTGGAATCTAAGGCCAAGCTCGTGGGCAATCATTGTTACTAGGCCTCCTATAAGAATAGGTGTCTGTGGTTCCAGCGTGAGGCGTTTGAAAGATCTCATCATGAAAGGCACTGCATTTACTGTACGTCCCTGAGAAGCACAGAACATGATGAATAACTCCTCTTTAGATACTGTAGTAATATTTTCTTCTTTTCCAAACAAGGTGTGAGCTAGTATCTTATGGAAGTATCTGAAGGCTGGGTTATGAATGTCATCATTGTACATTCTGTATGGTTCAGGGTGATAGTCGCCTGTGATTCTACCCCAGAATTGATCGAGTTGAAAATCAATATCGTCATCTTCTGCACTGATGAACACATGCGGTCCGCTAGGAAATCCTAGGAGGTTAGCTAGTGACATCCGGCTATGGGTTTGGTCCATTCCAAACAATCGGAAGGTAATCAGCTCTGTGTTGGATCCAAAACCATAGTTGGGTATGTATCTGAAAGAACTAAGGAATTCATAGGTAAGATCCTTATAGGTAGCAAAACGTGTTTTCAGAGCAGTGTTCTCCCAACCCAGTTGATTGAACAGGTATTGAATGCTATCCGTGATCCCTAGTTTATCCATAGTAGCCTTATCATAATACAGCGTTAAGGCGAATTCTCTTTCGGTCAGTGCTGCAAATCTTGCCTTTTGAGCTAGTCCTCGGAAGTGAACCTTTGTGAAGTCATATTCGGCCATACTCGCAGGTAATTCGGAGAAAACAGAAGGAATGTTTTGAAGGCTTTTAAAAATCCTGAAAAGTTTAAAACAGGAAATTGAAGTCAGGATTTTTAGAAACGAAAAGCGGTGGAAACAAAAGACAAAAGAGAAAAATAAAATAAAAAATATGAAAACAACCGAAAGTAGAAAGTAGTAGTAATTATAAGTTTAGAATTTTTGTTGGATTTTCAAAGTAAAATTTTAAAGAAAAATGAAATACAATAACGAGGGAAATTTGGGTTGCCTCCCAGTAAGCGCTGTTTTTAACGTCTAAAGCCTGACGATAGCTTGGTGAGAAGCTATTCGGGTGTTTGAGCTGGAAGCTCAAGCAATGCTATACTGCTGACTTGAGGACTGTTGTCGTTCCTATTATAATGTTTTAGACGTTGCCCGTTTACGATAAACGGTGCATTCGTCTTATCGGTAATTTCAACAGCTCCACTCTGAAGTACTTTAGTCATTTCATAAGGTCCAGACCACCTAGATTTTAGTTTACCTGGGAAGAGTTTTAATCTTGAATTAAATAGCAATACGATGTCTCCCACACTGGATTGTTTCTTGACTGAACGTTTATCATGCCACTTTTTAGTTCGTTCTTTGTAGATACGGGCATTTTCGTAAGCGTCTAATCAAAGTTCTTCCAATTCGTGTAAGTTCAAGATTCGCTTTTCTCCTGCCTCGGTGTAGTTGAAGTTGAGTGTCTTAATGGCCCAGAAGGCCTTATGCTCTAATTCTACAGGGAGATGGCAGGATTTACCGTAAACTAATTTGTAGGGTGTAGTACCTATTGGTGTCTTAAAAGCGGTCCTATAAGCCCATAAAGCTTCTTGTAGCTTTGACGACCAATCTTTCCTCGAGGTAGCGACAGTCTTTTCCAATATCTGTTTTATTTCTCTGTTCGAGACCTCTACTTGTCCGCTAGTTTGCGGATGATAAGGTGTAGCTACTCGGTGTCAGACTCCATATTTAGAGAGAAGTTTATCGAATATTCGCGATATGAAGTGAGATCCGCCGTCACTAATGACGAGTCTCGGTACACCGAATCTAGGAAAGATTGTGTTTTTGAAGAGTTTGATTACTACTCGTGCGTCGTTTGTTGGAGCAACTATGGCTTCTATCCATTTAGACACGTAATCGACAGCGACGAGTATGTAGTTATTACCAAAAGAAGGTGGAAATGGTCCCATGAAATCTATTCCCCAGACGTCAAAGATTTCTACCTCTAAGATTCCTTTCTGAGGCATTTCATCGCGTCGTGAGATGTTGCCAGTTCGTTGGCATCGATCGCACTTTTGCACAGCGATGTGAACGTCTTTCCAGAGATTAGGCCAGAATAAGCCGGCTTGGAGAATCTTAGCGCACGTCTTGGATGTTCTAGCATGACCACCATACGATGCTGAATGGCATTGGGAAATAATATTTTCTATTTCTTCCTCTGGGACACAGCGACGATATATGTTGTCGGCCCCTCTCTTGAAGAGTAGAGGTTCGTCCCAATAATAGTGTTTCAGATCGTGGAAGAATTTCTTCTTTTGCTGATAAGTAAGATCCGGTGGAAGCACGCCCGCAGCGAGGTAATTAACGATGTCAGCATACCAAGGTAATGTGACTTGGGCATAGACGGCTTCTACGGCTTTTTCGAATTCTGGATCTTCCGAGATTGAATTGGGTGTGTCACTTTCTAACTTGGCTATCAGACGTTCGTACGGGAAATCATCATTTATCGGTACTGGTTCGTGTTTGATGCCTTCTATTCGGGATAAGTGATCTGCAACAACGTTCTCGGTTCCTTTCTTATCTTTGATTTCTAAGTCAAACTCTTGTAATAACAGGATCCATCTCAATAGTCTTGGTTTGGCATCCTTTTTTCTTATTAGGTACCTTATGGCAGCGTGGTCTGTGTATATGATAATTTTTGCTCCTACTAAGTAAGAACGGAATTTGTCAAGCGCAAATATAACTGCTAGAAGTTCCTTTTCTGTGGTAGCGTAGTTCATTTGGGCAGGATCTAAGGTTCTACTGGCATAGTAGATAGCATGGAGTTTCTTGTCCTTCCTTTGTCCTAGAACTGCGCCTACAGCATAATCACTCGCATCGCACATGATTTCGAACGATAGTCGCCAATCGGGTGGTTGCATGATTGGTGCGGTGATAAGGGCTGGTTTCAATGTTTCGAATGCTTTTAGACAGTCGTCGTCGAAGACGAACTCAGCATCTTTCATCAACAGGCCGGTCAGAGGTTTTGTGATTTTCGAAAAATCTTTTATAAATCTTCTGTAGAAACCGGTATGTCCTAGAAAACTCCGTATTTCTCGTACGGATTTTGGAGGTTGGAGATCTTTTATAATCTCTATTTTAGCTTTGTCTACCTCAATTCCTCTATCTGATATGACGTGTCCTAGAACTATTCCTTGTCGGACCATAAAATGACATTTTTCCCAATTTAGGACGAGGTTTACTTTTACACAACGTTCTAATACCATTTCTAAGTTTTGTAGGCATCCTTCGAAACTTTGTCCACATACCGAGAAATCGTCCATAAATACTTCCATGATGTTGTCTATGAAATCTGCAAAGATTTCCATCATGCATCTTTGGAAGGTTGCTGGAGCGTTACAGAGTCCGAACGGCATTCGGCGGTAAGCAAAAGTACCATAAGGACAGGTGAATGTAGTCTTTTCTTGGTCATCAGGATGGATGGGAATTTGGAAGAATCCTGAGTAACCATCTAGATAGCAGAAATATGAATTTTTGGCTAATCTTTCCAACATTTGGTCTATGAAGGGTAACGGGAAGTGATCTTTGCGTGTAGCCTTATTAAGCTTTCTATAGTCGATGCACATCCTGCTTCCAGTCACGACTCTTTTTGTTATTGATTCGCCTTTTTCGTTTTTAACTACTGTGACTCCTCCTTTCTTTGGTACGACATGAACTGGGCTGACCCATTCACTATCGGAGATCGGATAGATGATTCCTGCATCTAGCAATTTCTTTACTTCATCTCTGACTACAGTGCTCAGGATGGGGTTCAGTCTCCTCTGATGCTCTCGAGAGGTTTTAGAGTCTTCCTCTATTGTAATTCGATGCATACAGATCGAAGGGTTTATACCTTTTAGATCGCTTATGTTATAGCCTAACGCGGTGGGGTACTTCTTTAGGACTTCTAATAGCTTTTCGGTTTCTGGTTGTCCTAAGTCGGCGTTGACTATCACTGGTCTTTTTAGTTCATCGTCTAGAAATTCATACCTAAGGTTTTTGGGTAGTGTTTTAAGTTCTAAAGATGGGTTCTTCGGACCTGGCATATGGTTTGGGGTCAGTGCTAAGCTTTCGCTTAGGCTGTCGTCTTTGTACGGTTTACGCCAATTATCGTCTTCAGAAATATCGGGTATTTGAATCTTTATTATTTCTGAATACGTGGTCTCTTCATTTTCAAGTTCTCTTATGCATTCGTCAATTTCGTCTACTAAATAGCAGGTATCGTCTATTGCTGGTGCTTGTAAGAACATGGTGAGAATGAACTCTATCTTTTCTTCTCCTACTTCGAATGTTAGCCTTCCTTTCTTCACGTCTATAATCGCTCCGGTTGTAGCTAGGAATGGTCTTCCTAGGTTAATTGGGGTTACAGTGTCCTCCTTGATGTCCATGATTATGAAGTCGGTTGGAATGTAGAATTGTCCTATGCGTACTGGAACATTTTCTAGTATTCCGACGGGGTATTTTACTGATCTGTCAGCTAATTGTACGGACATTTTGGTTGGTCTGAGGTCTCCCATATTCAGCTTTTTGCATATAGATAAAGGCATAACACTGATACTGGCTCCTAAATCGCATAGAGCTTTATCTATTACGAACTTTCCTATGACGCAGGGTATGGAGAAACTACCTGGGTCTTTTAATTTAAGAGGCATGCGGTTTTGAATAATAGCGCTACACTCTGCAGTAAGTGTAACTGTTTCATTATCCTCGATCTTTCTCTTATTCGACAGGATTTCTTTGAGAAATTTAGCGTATGACGGCATTTGAGTTATCGCTTCTGTAAAAGGAATAGTAATAATCAGTTGTTTAAGGAGGTCTACAAATTTCTTAAACTGTCCTGAAGTTTTGGAGTTTATTAGTCTTTGAGGGTAAGGAATAGGTGGTTTGTATGGCGCTGGAGGTGCTTGAGTTTTTTCACTTGCGGTATCCTCCTTCTCGTTGTCTTCCTTCTTCTCTAACTCGGATTCCTTTTCTGCTTGTTCAGTTGGTTTTTGTTGCATGGCTGAGTTTTCGGTCCTCGGATCGATCGGTTCGTCCAATTCTTTTCAACTTCTTAGTATCACAGCATTTGCTTGGCCTTTTGGATTCTGTTCGGGTTGTCCAGGAAATGTGCCAGCAGGTGCGGCAGCAGAGGCTTGCTGTTGAGCCACTTGTGATATCTGAGTTTCTAACATTTTGTTGTGGGTGGCTAAAGCGTCTACTTTTCCTGTCAACTGTTTAATTTGCTCGCTAGTGTGTATGTTTTGATTCAGGAATTCTTTGTTTCTTTGAGCTTGAGTAGCTATGAACTTTTCCATCATCAATTCGAGGTTTGATTTCCTAGGTGCATTCTGAGCAGCTGGTTTCTGATATCCTGGCGGAGCAGTAGGCATTTGCAATGCATTTTCGCTTTTGTAAGAAAAGTTTGGATGATTTCGCCAACCTGAGTTGTAGGTATTTGCGTAGGGATTTCCTTGAGCATAATTTACCTGGTCTGGTGGGATTCCGGCTAGTAATGGGCATTCGGGTGCATTATGAGTGGTGCTTCTGCATAACTCGCAATTTGGAGTTACTGCAGCGACAGTTGCAGTGGGGTTAACGGTCAGACTATCGATCTTCTGTGCTAGAGCATCTACTTTAGCATTTAACTTTTCAAGGTTGCTGATCTCGTACATCCCACCTTTCGCTGTGGTTTTCTCAGTTGGAGTGCGTTCACCTCCCCATTGGCAATGGTTTTGTGACATGTTTTCTATTAATTGATAGGCTTCATCTTATGGCTTATCCATAAGTGCACCGCCCGCGGCAACGTCTATTGTCAATCTAGTATTGTATAGAAGCCCATTATAGAAAGTATGGATTGTCACCCAGTCTTCTAGACCGTGGTGAGGACATGTTCTCATCATTTCTTTGAATCGTTCCCATGCTTCGTAAAGAGATTCAGTATCTTTCTGTCGAAATTCGTTGATTTGAGCTCTACGCATGGCAGTTTTGCTTGGCGGGAAATATCTCGCTAAGAAGACGTTCTTCAATTGCTCCCACGTCGTAACGGAGTTGGATGGTAACGATTGTAACCATGTCCATGCTCTGTCTCTAAGAGAGAATGGGAAAAGACGAAGTCTTATCGCGTCTGGAGTTACTCCATTTGCTTTCACAGTGTCCGCGTATTGTACAAACTTCGTTAGATGTTCGTTCGGATCCTCAGTTGCGTTTCCTGAGAATTGGTTTTGTTGTACAGCCGACAACAATGATGGTTTCAGCTCAAAATCATTTCGGGTAATAGCTGGGGCAGCAATGCTACTTCTAGGCTCCATCTGAGAGGGTGTAGCGTATGCCTTCAGCGGTTTGTTTGGAGGTCCTTCAGCCATCTCTGGTTCTTCTTCTTCTGATTTGGGAATGGGAGTGAGAGGTTCGGGAGTGTTATGTTTGAGTTGTTTGAGTTGGTACTCAATGATTGGACTTCTTAAATGTAAGAAGCGTTCTAGTTCTGCGACTGATGGTTTTACGATATCGCCTTGCGGGTGATTACTTGGCATACAATCGACAGAACTAGTAAAGGAAAAAATGAAAATTGTTAACCTAGTCTATACGGCGTAACATAAGGTTACACTATTGACTAAACGGGTCCCCGGCAACGGCGCATAAAACTTGATCGCGACTTTCTATGTCTAATACAACCTAACTGCAAGTGCACAGTCTATCGCATAGTAATAATAGATATCGATCCCACAGGGACTCGTAATCAAACTAGTGTTCTCGGGAGTTACTATGTTTAGCTAGGTAGAATATGTTTAAGGGAATAAGATTGTCACTAAAAGGGAACTAAGAATACTATTTAGATTATAAATGATTGAATCGATACGTAGTAATTGTGTTCTTCAGGGATTTGATAAGTTACTGGTGTATGAAATAATTTTCAAAGTTTATTTAAGCAGAAAATGGTGATTTGAAGACTCTCGCCTCACGATGGTTATTGACGCTAATCATAATCCTAAGGGCCAAACGTACACTTTCGTATTCCGTTCGGGGTTAAAATTATTTTTTGGAAATCTCTAAGTTCTAATTCATTTTAAAGTGCTTTCGCTGTTATTAAAATGAATGACTAGTGTTTACTATCTGACCTTACCGCAGTTTTCGCTTGTTGGTTCGTATCTTAATTAATTTCCCACTTTCGTGGCAAAACTACTTTTAAATAAGTTCTCGCTTTCGCGACGAAGTTTATTCAGTAAATCAATTTTAAACACTCAGACCATAAGTTACTTTTGAAAAGAAAGTTTTCCAACCAGTTGTTATCAAATCCCATTCGAATTATTACTACATATCGATTACCTAAATTTAGATAGACATGGATTTGGGAAAGATAAAACATAAATAAAAACAATAAATAATGATTTGCATTATAATAAAACTGGAATCGATTGAAATGAGAAACCTGTAAATATTCCAATTGGCCTTTGGGCAGATCCTCCACAGATGTTGGCTGGATTCTGATCTCTAATGCCAATTTGATCGTACAGTGAAAGTAGAAATTACAGAAGAATGAAAAATGGAATACAGGAAAGGTAAAGAGAAACAAATAAGAATATTGCTGGAAAATATGCTCTGGAAATAAATTTGGCAGCACTTCGTTGTATGAATGCCGCCCCCTTCTGAGGTCCCTTTCTTCCCTTTTTATAGAAGTGGAATTCCAACGGTTATCCTTGAAGATGATGGACTTTGAGGCAGATAATTTAGGGAGTCATGGTCTACTCTGTGGGAATTGGAACTGATTCTTTAACGTGTAATTGAAGTGGGGCGTTTTTGCCTGCATGACGGTCGTCACAAGGTGTGACGGTCGTCACCCGTGTGACGCTCGTCATGTAGCTGTGACGGTCGTCACATCAGCAAAAACAGCTTCCTGCGCTTTTCATGATGTTTTCACTCCTTTTTCGTCCGTATTTCATCTGAGATTGCTTCTTTTCTTCATGTTGCCTTGTTTAGACGTGATCGTTGAATACCTGCAAAACATCAGACAAATAACACGGAAATAACCCGAAATCGGATCGAAAACGGTCAAACTTTAGTTGAATTATGCATAAAAATATCTATATGATTTCGTGTTATCAGACGCTTCTGAATGTTTATGTTTTTTGCTACGATGTTATGTGTATTGACATTGTCGTATGTATCGTTCATGTTTTATTCAGATTTTGTGAATATGCTTTAGGTTTTGGTGTTGGATATGATTATGTGTTATTCAGACACGTGACGCTTCTGAATATGTTTATGTTTTAGTGTTTCCATGTTCATGTTTCATTTAGATATTGTTATATGAAGATAATCATATTAGGATGTTGTGTGTGTAGCATTAGTGTGTTGTTCACATTATTCTTTTGATATAAATTTTAGAATTTGTTATGGATCGTAGTTGGATGAAAGTCGGTAAATTATGTCAGGTGTATGAGAAAGAATTTCTTGAATTCCTTGAATTCGCCAAAAAAATATTCTCAACAATAATGGTATCTTTTATTGTCTTTATGTTGTTTGTGGGAATATCAAAAAACAGTCAAAGAAAGAAATATTACATCACCTATATTGTGATGGAATATGTCAAAATTATATAACATGGATGTGACATGGAGAAGTGGATAACAATTGAAATGTGATGTCACAAATGGATCGAGATAATAATGATATGGATGATTGACTAGAAGATATGATTTGTGATATTGGAGAATTATCTTATATGAAAGCCCATATTTATGATACTTTATGTATCGACAAATATGTGTCTTTATATAAGGGTTGCCCCGATTTTACATGATTGTTTGCATTGTTAAAATTGTTTAATCTGAAGGCAAAAGGTGGATGGTATAATAAAAGTTTCACATATTTGCTTGATTTATTAAAATAAATGCTATCATAAGATAATAATTTGACGGGTCGTTGTTATGAGGCCAAGAATATATTGTGTACAATGGGTTTGGAGTATGCCAAAATACATGCATGCCCTAATGATTCCATATTATACAGGAAAGAGTATGAAAATTTGGATCAATGTCTAGAATATGGTGAGTCGTGCTACAAGTTGATGAACAAAAATGGTGATGACAATCATAGTGTTAGTAAGAAGCGTCCTCCTACTAAAGTGTTATGGTACTTGCCAATAATTTCAAGGTTAAAGATACATTTTGCTAATGCGAATGACACAAAGAATATTAGATGGCATGCAGATGAAAGGAAATATGTTGGAAACATTCACCATGTAGCCGATTCTTTGCAATGGAAGAAAATTGATTCATTGTTTATAAATTTTGGCTTTGAGCCAATAAACCTTAGGATTGGGCTTACCACAGATGAAATGGACCCTTTTAGTAATATGCGCACTAACCATTCTTTGTGGCTTGTTCTTCTCACGATCTGCAACCTATCTCATTTTTTGTGCATGAAGCGCAAGTATATGATATTAAGTATGATGATTTCTAGACCAAGACAACCTGGAAACTATATAGATGTTTATCTAAGTCCATTAATTGAGGATTTAATTTTTTTTTGGAATAATGATGTTGACGTTTATGATGCATATTCTGGTGAGAAGGTTAAGATGCGTGTAATGTTATTTTGCACAATCAATGATTTTTCATGCATATAGTAATTTGGCTGGATATAGTGTCAAAGGACATAAAGTGTGTCCTATATTTGAATCTGATACCTGTTTTCACCAGCTTGAGTTTGGAAAAAAGATTGTTTATCTTAGGCATCAAAAATTTCTAAAACCCAATCATCCTTATCGTAGATTGCGAAAGACTTTTAATGGAGAGAAAAAGTTTGAAACTGCTCTTAAGCCTTTAACTAGAGATGATGTTTATCAATGACAATAAAACCTTAATGTTTTCCTTGGAAAGAATAAATATGGTCCCGTTGAGAGAATTATTTAGAAAGAGAGATTTGTGTTCTTTGATCTTCCATATTGGTTTAGACTCAATGTAAGACATTGTCTTGATTTGATGCATGTGGAAAAAAATGTGTGTGATAGTTTGATAGGAGCACTTCTAAAAATTTCAGGCAAGCCTAAAGATAATAAGAATTCTCGTTTAGATATGGTGGAGATGGGTATACGATAACATTTGGCTCTAGAAGATAGAGGAAAAAGATCTTATTTTCCTCCGGCATGTCACACTCTATCTAAAAAGGAAAAGAAAAGTTTTTGCGAGTATTTGCATGATATCAAAGTTCTCCAAGGTTACTCTTCAAAGATCAATAAACTTGTATCAATGAAATATCTCAGGTTAATTGAATTAAAATCTCATGATTGTCATGCCTTGATGCAACAACTTCTACCAATAGCTATCTATGGCATCCTTCCAAAAAATGTAAGAGTAAATATAACCAGATTGTGCTTATTCTTCAATGTTGTATGTAATAAATTTCTTGATTTCAAAAAATTAGATGAATAACAAGTTATTGTTGACACGACATAACAAGGAATTCATAACTTGGTTTAATATGAGAATTTTTAATGATGATTGTGCATCCAAGATAATTAAATTTTTGTCGTACATGCTAAAATGTACTGTGATAACTTGGATGGCATACAAAATTTATAATTATTCCTTTTATACAAAAGCAAAAGATGACTGTAGTACAATACAAAATAGTGGGGTTATGGTTGAGGCCTAATCCATGTATTTATCTAGTTCGAAAGATAAGAATTCTATTTTGGCAACCACCGTGTTCTATGATGTCATTGAGGAGACTTTGAAGATTGATTATGTTATTTTCAAAGTTCTTTTATTTAAATACAAATGAGTTCCCAATAACAATACAAACTGATGGATTAGGATTCACATAGGTTGACCTTGGCAAGACAACTTATAAAATCGAACCATTCATCATGGCTACTCAAACAAAAGAAGTTTTTTTTATGTGACAGACCTTGCGGAATTTTCGAGGAGATGGTCAATTTTTCTCAAAGGAAAACACATTCCTCCCAGTGATAATGAAAGTTTTGATATTCCTTCCACTTCTTCTTATGCAACACAAAAGCGCACTTCATATGAGAAGTTGATTGAGATGATGTACATGATATTCGTAGCGATCTTCAAGAAGGCATATCAGAAAATTAACAAGTATTTTATATGTTTCATTCATAATTTATTATATTTTATAATTTCTGATGATGTTATTTTCTAACAACTATTATTATTTGAAATTATAGGTGTTTAAAGTCAAGACACCAAAATAACAAGATAGTATTATTTGTTGTAATGATATGTATATTGTAGGTTGTTTTGTGCTATTTTGATTTTGATGTAATATGCAAGTTTTGGTTCCTAATAGAATTGTGCCATTGATGTAATACAATTTTTAGTCTATTTTAATTAAAAAATGATTGTATTGTTGTTTCTAGTCTGATATGATTCAAAAAAATTCAGGTTTATAATTTGGGAATACTGTAATATTGAAAAAAAAAAAAATATATATATATATATATATATATATATATATATATAATAAATTATATCACAATGGTTTTTATCTAAACCGTTGTTATAAGTAGTGCGCTACCTAACTTATAATCACGGTCTCTCGCCCATTGTGGAAATTAACATACATACAATCACACGCTACCTAACAATGAACGAGAAACCGTCATAATATATGTTTCGTAACCGTCATTATATGTGTTTTATGTAGTAGTGCATGATGAATGACTCCTTTGATGGCTGCAAATTTAGATAGAGAATTCCCTGCAAGTATGACATCATTAACATAAGTTGTGAGGATCGTGAAGTCTATATTTTTTTATTTGACAAAAATAGAATGATCAAACTCAGCATGTTTGTAACCATGAAGAGTGAGGAGAGAAGTTAACTGCTCATACCATTTCTTACTAGCTTGTTTAAGGCCATATAAAGACTTGATCAATTTTCAAACTTGATTTGGGTTAAAATATATGACACCCGGAGAAATAGTCATGTAGACATATTCATGCAATTCTCCATGAAGAAAATATTTATTAACATCTAACTAATGTAAATTCCATGTGTGAATTGACGTAATATCCATTACAAGTCTGACATTGGTTAACTTAGCAACAAGTGATTATGTATTGGAATAATCTAAACCTTTAATTTAGTTATATCCCTTAGCAACTAGCCTTTCCTTGAATCTTTCAATACTTCCATCTTAATTTTATTTGAATTTGAATCTTTCAATACTTCCATCTTAATTCGGTTGGAATTTGTAAACCTATTTGTAACCTATAAGTTTGATATTGGTGGAAGATTAACAACTTTTCAAGTACCAATTTTATTAAGGGATTCTAGCTCAACTTCCATGGCTTATCTTCAACATTCAAACTTATTTGCCTCGTTATATGATTTTGGTTCAATGTGAGTAGTGATAGAAAGACTAAAATGACAATAATAGAGACTAGTTAGAATAAGAAAGGAAATTAGACAGTGTATAAGAAGTACCTGATGATGATTGATGAGGTTCATCGTGAAAAGAGGAACATACATAGTCTTTGAGATGTGAGAATGGATGTTTTACTCTTGATGATACTCTTGTGGGAGGATGGTTTAAATTAATGATAGAAGGTTGTGCATTTGTGGTAAGTAGTTGTGTCAATACTACGTAAAAACCATTTAACCACGATTTGAAGAGGGATATCACCATACTTGACCAACCGTGGAGAGGTAAGGGTGGTCGTCAGTATGATGCTTGTAACGCCCCGATTCTGAATTCCCATTGTTGGTTGAGTCTTTTAATTTATTTAATTGATGTTTGTTTAAATTGAGAAATTATATATTGTTATGTGGTGTTTTGCTTATTTTATCTATTTTTACCGATTCAGAGAGTTTTCGGGGAATTAGAGTAAAAAGGGCATTTTAGACATTTAACACTTTAGTGTGAGAATTGATTGATAAGTGTTGGAAAGAATTTGAGAGGAAAGAAATAGAGATAGAAATAGAATAAGAGAGGAAAAAGGAAGAAGATAGTAACATAAGAAGAAAAACAAGAGAAAGAAAAGAGGAGAAGAGAAAGAGAAGGGAAAGTGGAGAGGAAAACCTAGAATCATCAAGGAATCATTACCAAAGCTTGCAATCGATCGGTAAGGGTGTGAAACTCCATCATCTCTTTAATGTGTATGATTGTATGTGTATGTGTGTGGATTTTGTAGAGTTTCTACTCTTTTTCCACTTAGGTTAGAAGTTGGTTTTGTGAGTAGAATGAGGTTATAATCGGTTAGAACTCGGATTAGACGATGTAGTTTAGTCGGGTGATGGTTGGGTTGTGCTACTGTGACTGGTTTGGATTTAATCGGTTGGTTGTGTGGAGTTTGGGCTTTGAGACAGCCATGGAAGTTCTGTCTTCGCAAGTTCGCCAGGCGAAAGGCAGCGAAGCTTCGCCAGGCGAAAGGCCAGCGAGCTGTAGCGAAGCAAGTCAGAAGCTAATACCCTGTATTCGCTGGCAAGTTCGCCAGGCGAAGTGAGTTGGCGAAGGTTCGCCGGGCGAGTGGGTAGCGAGCCTCAGCGAGTAATTCCAGAATTACTCCCAGTGGACTTCGCTGGGGAGTTCGCCAGGCGAAGGCCAGCGAGCATTCGCTGCGTGGCTTCGCCAGGAGAAGGTTGGCGAACCTGGCAGTGTTATTTGTTTTGCTGTTTGTTCATGGCATGATGTTTGGTTGATTCAATTATGATTAATGCCTATATGAATGATTGATGTGTGAACTGTTTCAACATGTTGTGCTGTGGGTGGCCGAAAGGTGTGAATCCTAGATTGCGGAGCCGATTGTGAATCTTAATCGTTTGATAATGTTGTGCGTTTGCTCGAATTAGATAGAAATGCATTGATGGATTAATAGGTATGTAAACCTTGTGTGAAATGGTGTATAATGTGAATGCATAATGAATATATGTGATGTATGTGATAAATGCAATGAGTATGTTTGTGATCATAGTATGCATTTTTGTGATTGATCCCGTGGAGGATTTGTAGAACCTCGTATGATACGATGGTTGTATTTGATTCCGTGGAGAATCGGTTGCATTGTGTGATTCCTCGGAGAATCGGTCATAACATGTAATCCCGTGGAGGATTGGTTAGAGTATTTGATTCCGTGGAGAATCTGCTGAGTACTTGATCCCGTGGAGGATCTGCTGAATATTCGATTCCGTGGAGAATCTGATGAATATTTGATTCCGTGGAGAATCTGCTGAGTACTTGATCCCGTGGAGGATCTGCTGAATACTCGATTCCTTAGGGAATTTGTTGAATGAGTCGGTACCGCATTTGCATCTGCATAGAGTCGTGTGTCGGTCTCTATGAGTTGCATGAGTCATCTGTGTATGATGCATTGGTTGTGTGAATATAACTGTGTATGTTTTATGTGATTGTTTGGAGAAAATATAGTGAATGTTCATGTGTATGTGTAGAGACATGATTATTTGTATATGCTTAATGTGGTGAGAACATAATTTGAGTATAACTTGTATAATTATGGGGTTATGTATATATACAATTTTATGCATTAACTGTTATGATGTTGTTTCTCACCCTTCTGCTGTTTTCTAATGCTCTATGAGGCATTGCAGAGTAGGAAGCTGGAGGTTCTTTTTGTGAAGCGATGTCTTCATTCTTTTTGGTCAATGGCTCTGATATGTAACATCTGGGTAGTTAGGAAGCCTTTGACTCTTTTGGAGTTACATTTGTTTTGATTCTTTTGTGATACATATGTGTATGTATCTGCTGTGGATATGTTGTAGAGCATGAATTAACTGATAGTTGTATATGCTTTTATGAATGAGATCGATTCAATATTTGGATGTTTCTGCTTTATTCTAAATATTGAGATGTGGGTTACCCATTGTTGCATATCTATTTTGAGCAGGTATCGTATGTGTTTAATTTCATGATAATGTGATGCGCCTCTTTTATACCATGTTTTAATCAAACTCTGATGAAATAAATTTTCTATGTGCCTAATTGATTTATCTAATTTATTTGGGGTATAGAAAGGGGGTGTTACATTAAGTGGTATCAGAGCCAGTGTTGAGTCAGTCGTGTCTGTCTTGTTGTTGTGTTGGTTGAACGGTTGTTTAACCTTGTTGTTATTTTTGGGAATCCTCAGAATATGGCAGGTCGTAATGACAATGCTATGGCAGCGGCGTTAGAGGCTATGGCCAGAGCTGTGCAGGGTGCACCTAACGTGAATGCGAATGATGAGTTTAGGAAGAACCAACCACCGGTGTTTAAAGGGAGATTTGATCCGGATGGTGCTCAGATATGGTTAAAGGAAATTGAGAGAATTTTTAGGGTGATGGATTGTGCTGAAGGGAATAAGGTGAGACTAGGGACTCACATGCTGAGAGAAGAGGCCGATGACTGGTGGGTCAGCATGAGGCAAGTTCTTGAGGTCAACGACGAGGAGATTACGTGGGATTTATTTCGTGCTGAGTTTCTAAGGAAGTATTATCCCGAAAGTGTTAAAGGGAAGAGAAAAATGGAATTTCTGGAGTTGAAACAAGGTAATATGTCGGTGGTGGACTACACCGCTAAGTTTACTGAGTTAGTGAAGTTTCACCCTCACTATGATGCGGTTACGGCGGAATTTTCCAAATGTATCAAGTATGAGAATGGCTTGCGTCCGGAGATAAAGCAAGCGGTGGGTTATCAAAGGATACGAAGATTTTCGGATTTGACCGAGTGTTGTAGAATTTATGAAGAAGATAGTAAAGCTCGTTCTACTCATTATAAGGGTTTGAACGAGAGGAGAGGGAAGCAGCAAGTACGAAGCGGACCTTATGTGACGCCTGCTGATAAGGGCAAACATAGGGGAAACTTTGATAGGAGACCCGGAGGAGGTTCCGGTGCGATCAAATGTTTTAAGTGTGGCGTGATGGGCCACAAGTCTTATGATTGTGGAAAGTTCAAGGCGAAGTGTTCCAACTGTGGACTCTTTGGTCATGATGCAGCAGAGTGTAGAAAGAATGCTGTGAAGTGTTTTAATTGTGGCGAGGTGGGTCACATTAGCCCGAATTGTACCAAACCGAAGCAAGCTCCGGCGAGCGGAAAAGTATTCGCATTAGCAGGTTCAGACGCCACTAATGCGGCAGATCGTTTGATTAAAGGTACATGCTTTATTAATGATATGCCTTTAGTTGTTATTATTGATACTGGAGCGACTCACTCGTTCATTTCTCTTGCGTGTGCTAAGCGGTTGGATTTGTGTATGGTTTCTTTGAGTAGTGGTATGGTTATTGGGACTCCCGCTTCGGGGTCGGTAACTACTTCTTTGGTGTGTGCAAGTTGTCCTTTGACCATGTATGGTAAGGACTTCGTTATGGATTTAGTGTGTTTGCCGTTGGAAGGTTTGGACGTAATCTTGGGTATGAATTGGTTGCAATTTAATAGAGTTCATTTGGATTGCTATCACAAGTTAGTAAGGTTTCCTTCTTTGGAAGATGGTGAAAACGAGAGTTTTCTTTCCACTAAAGAGTTGAAGAAACTTTTAGCGGACGAAGCTCAGTTGTTTGGTTTGTTTGCATCGTTGTCGGTGGAGAGCAAAGTTGAGCTCGACGTGTTTCCTGTGGTTTGTGAATTTCCTGAAGTGTTTCCGGAAGATGTTGCGGATGTGCCGCCAAAGAGAGAGGTTGAATTTTCTATTGATCTAGTTCAGGGTACTAGACCGATTTCGATGGCCCCGTATCGGATGTCGGCATCGGAGTTGGTGGAATTGAAGAAGCAGTTGAATGATTTGTTGGATAAGAGATTTGTAAGACCAAGTGTTTCTCCTTGGGGTGCGCCGGTATTGTTGGTAAAGAAGAAGGATGGTAGTATGCGATTGTGTATTGATTATCGGCAGTTGAATAAGGTGACAATTAAGAACACGTATCCGCTTCCAAGAATTGATGATTTAATGGATCAATTGGTTGGAGCCCGTGTTTTTAGTAAGATTGATTTAAGATCCGGTTATCACCATATTCGGGTTAAGGAAGAAGATATTTCGAAGACGGCTTTTAGAACACGATATGGTCACTACGAGTATACGGTGATGCCATTCGGAGTTTCTAATGCGCCGGGTGTTTTCATGGAATATATGAACCGTATCTTCCACGAGCAGTTGGATCGTTTTTTGGTGGTGTTTATCGATGACATTTTGATTTATTCTAAGTCTCGAGAGGAACACGAAGAACATTTAAGGATTGTGTTGCGGACTTTGAAAGAGAAGAAGTTGTATGCAAAGTTGTCTAAGTGTGAGTTTTGGTTGTCGAAGGTGAGTTTTCTTGGACATATTATTTCCGGCAATGGTATTAGTGTGGATCCATCCAAGATCGATGCGGTAATGCAATGGGAGACTCCAAGATCGGTTACGGAAATTCGAAGCTTTTTGGGCTTGGCCGGTTACTACCGGAGGTTTATCGAAGGATTTTCAAAGTTAGCACTTCCGTTAACGCAGTTGACTTGTAAAGGAAAGGCTTTTATTTGGGATGTTAATTGTGAAGAGAGTTTCATGGAATTAAAGAGAAGGTTAACAACAGCGCCAGTTTTGATTTTGCCGAATCCTACGGAACCTTTTGTGGTTTATTGCGATGCTTCTTTGTCAGGATTGGGTGGTGTATTGATGCAAGATGGGAAGGTCGTGGCGTATGCTTCTAGGCAGTTGAGAGTGCATGAAAAGAATTATCCTACTCATGATTTGGAGTTAGCGGCCGTGGTGTTCGTTTTGAAAATTTGGAGGCACTATCTTTATGGTGCAAGATTTGAAGTTTTTAGCGATCACAAGAGTTTGAAGTATTTGTTTGATCAAAAGGAATTGAATATGAGGCAAAGGAGATGGCTAGAACTTTTGAAGGACTATGATTTTGGTTTAAATTATCATCCGGGTAAGGCAAATGTGGTAGCCGATGCCTTAAGTCGGAAGTCGTTGCACGTGTCTACTTTGATGGTTAGAGAGTGGGAACTCTTGGAGAACTTTAGAGATTTGAGTTTGGTTTGTGAGTTAACACCGAGTAGTGTGAAGCTTGGTATGTTGCATGTCACGAATGATTTCCTTACTACAGTGTGTGAAAAGCAAAAGTTGGATTTGAAATTTGTGGATTTGATGACGAATGGAAGTGAAGATTTCAACGTTGATGAATTAGGAGTTTTGAGGTTTCGAGGTCGTATTTGTATTCCCGATGACGCGGATTTGAAAAAGATGATATTGGAAGAGGGACATCGGAGTAACTTAAGTATTCATCCGGGAGCGAATAAGATGTATCAGGATTTGAAGAAGATCTTTTGGTGGTCTGGATTGAAAAGCGATGTTGCTCGTTTTGTGTACTCGTGTTTGACTTGTCAGAAGTCTAAGGTGGAGCATCAGAAGCCTAGTGGATTGATGCAACCGTTGGATATTCCGGAATGGAAATGGGATAGTATATCGATGGATTTTGTTACGGGATTGCCGAATACGCAAAGAGGACATAATGCTATTTGGGTGACTGTTGATAGGCTTACTAAATCGGCTCACTTTATTCCGATTGATATTACTTATTCTTTGGAAAGGTTAGCCGAGATTTATGTTGGCACTATTGTGAAGCTTCATGGGGTTCCTAAGAGTATTGTGTCGGATAGAGATCCTAGATTTACTTCAAGATTTTGGGAGAGTTTGCAAGGTGCCTTGGGTTCTAAGTTGAGATTGAGTTCGGCATATCATCCGCAAACGGATGGTCAAACCGAGAGGACGATTCAATCGTTAGAAGATCTGTTGCGTGCTTGTGTGCTTGAACAAGGTGGTGCGTGGGACGGTTATTTAGCGTTGATTGAGTTCACCTATAATAACAGTTTCCATTCGAGTATCGGTATGGCGCCGTTTGAGGCTTTATATGGACGGAGATGTCGAACACCTCTGTGTTGGCATGAGACGGGTGAAAGGTCGGTAGTTGGTCCTGAAATGGTACAGCAAACGACGGAAAAGGTGAAATTTATTCGGGAAAAGATGAGAGCTTCTCAGAATAGACAGAAAAGTTATCATGATAAAAGGAGAAAGGATCTCGAGTTTCAAGAGGGAGACCATGTGTTTTTGAGAGTTACACCAGTTACGGGTGTGGGTCGTGCCTTGAAGTCGAGAAAGTTGACTTCTCGTTTTATTGGTCCGTATCAGATTGTCGCACGGGTTGGTGCTGTGGCGTATCGTGTGGCGTTGCCTCCGAACCTTTCGAATTTGCATGATGTATTCCATGTCTCGCAACTTCGGAAGTATGTTCCGGATCCGTCACATGTGATCCCAAGGGATGAAGTTGAAGTAAGAGATAACCTTACAGTTGAAGTTTTACCGGTTAGTATTTTGGACCGTGAAGTTAAGAAACTGAGAGGCAAGGATATTGCGCTTGTGAAAGTGTCCTGGGGAGGTGCCGCGGAAGGCAACATGACTTGGGAATTAGAGAGCAAGATGCGAGAATCGCATCCAGAGCTGTTTGAATCAGGTGATATTTTCGAGGACGAAAATTTCTAAAGTGGGGGAGAGTTGTAACGCCCCGATTCTGAATTCCCATTGTTGGTTGAGTCTTTTAATTTATTTAATTGATGTTTGTTTAAATTGAGAAATTATATATTGCTATGTGGTGTTTTGCTTATTTTATCTATTTTTACCGATTCAGAGAGTTTTCGGGGAATTAGAGTAAAAAGGGCATTTTAGACATTTAGCACTTTAGTGTGAGAATTGATTGATAAGTGTTGGAAAGAATTTGAGAGGAATGAAATAGAGATAGAAATAGAATAAGAGAGGAAAAAGGAAGAAGATAGTAACATAAGAAGAAAAACAAGAGAAAGAAAAGAGGAGAAGAGAAAGAGAAGGGAAAGTGGAGAGGAAAACCTAGAATCATCAAGGAATCATTACCAAAGCTTGCAATCGATCGGTAAGGGTGTGAAACTCCATCATCTCTTTAATGTGTATGATTGTATGTGTATGTGTGTGGATTTTGTAGAGTTTCTACTCTTTTTCCACTTAGGTTAGAAGTTGGTTTTGTGAGTAGAATGAGGTTATAATCGGTTAGAACTCGGATTAGACGATGTAGTTTAGTCGGGTGATGGTTGGGTTGTGCTACTGTGACTGGTTTGGATTTAATCGGTTGGTTGTGTGGAGTTTGGGCTTTGAGACAGCCATGGAAGTTCTGTCTTCGCAAGTTCTCCAGGCGAAAGGCAGCGAAGCTTCGCCAGGCGAAAGGCCAGCGAGCTGTAGCGAAGCAAGTCAGAAGCTAATACCCTGTATTCGCTGGCAAGTTCGCCAGGCGAAGTGAGTTGGAGAAGGTTCGCCAGGCGAGTGGGTAGCGAGCCTCAGCGAGTAATTCCAGAATTACTCCCAGTGGACTTCGCTGGGGAGTTCGCCAGGCGAAGGCCAGCGAGCATTCGCTGCGTGGCTTCGCCAGGCGAAGGTTGGCGAACCTGGCAGCGTTATTTGTTTTGCTGTTTGTTCATGGCATGATGTTTGGTTGATTCAATTATGATTAATGCCTATATGAATGATTGATGTGTGAACTGTTTCAACATGTTGTGCTGTGGGTGGCCGAAAGGCGTGAATCCTAGATTGCGGAGCCGATTGTGAATCTTAATCGTTTGATAATGTTGTGCGTTTGCTCGAATTAGATAGAAGTGCATTGATGGATTAATAGGTATGTAAACCTTGTGTGAAATGGTGTATAATGTGAATGCATAATGAATATATGTGATGTATGTGATAAATGCAATGAGTATGTTTGTGATCATAGTATGCATTTTTGTGATTGATCCCGTGGAGGATTTGTAGAACCTCGTATGATACGATGGTTGTATTTGATTCCGTGGAGAATCGGTTGCATTGTGTGATTCCTCGGAGAATCGGTCATAATATGTAATCCCGTGGAGGATTGGTTAGAGTATTTGATTCCGTGGAGAATCTGCTGAGTACTTGATCCCGTGGAGGATCTGCTGAATATTCGATTCCGTGGAGAATCTGATGAATATTTGATTCCGTGGAGAATCTGCTGAGTACTTGATCCCGTGGAGGATCTGCTGAATACTCGATTCCTTAGGGAATTTGTTGAATGAGTCGGTACCGCATTTGCATCTGCATAGAGTCGTGTGTCGGTCTCTATGAGTTGCATGAGTCATCTGTGTATGATGCATTGGTTGTGTGAATATAACTGTGTATGTTTTATGTGATTGTTTGGAGAAAATATAGTGAATGTTCATGTGTATGTGTAGAGACATGATTATTTGTATATGCTTAATGTGGTGAGAACATAATTTGAGTATAACTTGTATAATTATGGGGTTATGTATATATACAATTTTATGCATTAACTGTTATGATGTTGTTTCTCACCCTTCTGCTGTTTTCTAATGCTCTATGAGGCATTGCAGAGTAGGAAGCTGGAGGTTCTTTTTGTGAAGCGATGTCTTCATTCTTTTTGGTCAATGGCTCTGATATGTAACATCTGGGTAGTTAGGAAGCCTTTGACTCTTTTGGAGTTACATTTGTTTTGATTCTTTTGTGATACATATGTGTATGTATCTGCTGTGGATATGTTGTAGAGCATGAATTAACTGATAGTTGTATATGCTTTTATGAATGAGATCGATTCAATATTTGGATGTTTCCGCTTTATTCTAAATATTGAGATGTGGGTTACCCATTGTTGCATATCTATTTTGAGCAGGTATCGTATGTGTTTAATTTCATGATAATGTGATGCGCCTCTTTTATACCATGTTTTAATCAAACTCTGATGAAATAAATTTTCTATGTGCCTAATTGATTTATCTAATTTATTTGGGGTATAGAAAGGGGGTGTTACAATGCTTTCCATCATGTTCGTGTGAGCGTAATTTTAAAATAGGTAGCATGCTACCTATCACAACAACTAAATTAAATAATCATAGTGAAATTCTTAACGCTTAACATTTAACAATGGTTTTTCTAAACAACCGTTGTGATATATAAAACTCGGTTTATTATAAATTATGTGAAATGCTTATTTCTCCAATACTCACTAAACATATAATATTTCAATCTAATATAAAAATTAATAATATGAGAAATAAAGTTATATTAGAAGAACGAGTTACAATAATCAATGTTATACGAGACTTCTTTAGCCCATTATCAACATTTTGCTCTTTAAAGATTAGCTTTTGTTTCAATGCTCCTAGTTCTTCAACCTGCCCTTCCTTTACCTCTAGTTCATTTTGAAAAATATTATTTAATTTGCAAACAAAATTATAGGTGGAGAAAGGGGCGGTTGATGAACTAGAAGCATTAAACCAAGTTCTAACCGTTAAAGGGTGAAATGGGGATAATGGACTAAAGAAAACTTGTCTAACATTGTAAAGTATAATTTGTGTTCTAATATAACTTAATATCTCATATTATAACTTTCTAATTCAATTCAAAAAGTTATATATTCGGTAAGAGGTTGGAAAAACACTCAAACCATATAAAATATAATAAAATCATATTCTAAACAAACCTTAACAACAACATTCATCAATAACAAACCTTAAACAACATACAAGATACAACAAATAACTTTTATTAACAACAAAAAAATCATCAACAACATACAACTTTTATTACTAACAACAAAAAACTTTTATTACTAACAACAAAAAACTTTAATCAACAACAACAACATATCAACTCATAAAATGTTTCACGAACATACTTGCCCCAGAATAACATCCACAATGAAAGGAGAAGGAATTTGAACTGAGAGTATAAACTTTTGTTAAATTTGAATGGAAGTCATTCTGGATCTTTCACACAAGTTTGAAGCACTCACTTTAGCTTCATCCTCGTTATATTTTTTATTCATAGCATACAAACCATTTGTGAACCACACCCATAATATGGGGTTTTTTGAGTTAATTTTTTCATTCACCTTCCATACCTTCAAGTCAAAATGTATTAGCATGACATTGTAATTATAGCAGACGCAGAAAGTTCACTTTTATAATTCATACAATCCTACAATCTATAAACTAACAGAAAGTTCACTCATCTTAAGTTATACATGTCATATTATCCTATAAACAATATGAAAGAAGCTATTGAAACATAAATAATGATACATAAACAATGATACATAAACAACATACTTCACTTATTAGGTTATACATTCACTCATATTAAATTAACTTCTAAACATATTTCCTAAAATTTTATGGAGTTAAATCACGTTACATAAGCTTTAATGGAAACAAAGGTAACCATTTGAAGAAAACGATCTTGTGACATGAATTTGGTGTTTCCATGTTGCATGTTTCGCGACATGAGTTTGGTGTTTCCATGTTTCATGTTTATGACGAAAGGTTGTTAAAACGTTAATGGGGATTATGATATATGAGAGAGACGAGTGAGAGAGATGTTAGGGTTTTATTTTGAGAGAGACAGATGTTAGGGTTTTATTGATGTACACTGATTATGGACATGCTAGATACACTTTGTAGGTCATGTTTGAACCATTTCTTGCTCATAAACTTGGGTATTCATGAATGTCCCTTTGGTTTGTCTTGTTAGCTTACTTTAAGTGTCATTTCAATATGTAACTTGTTGATTATGGTTAGGAATAGATAATTTTTGTTTGTAAACATCATTTATAGGTCATATGTGATATGTTTGATCATTTAGTTGATACTGAATTGATACATTTCTGTCTATTGCTTTGCTCTTGCATAAACTTGCTATTTTTTCCACTACACACGCCATCTGTTGAATTAGCTTTTCTATTGATGTATGATTCTTGTAAGCACTCTACATATGTCTCATGTTGTGTTTGAATCATTACTTGCTGCTTAGAACATATACGTTGGACTGTCACATTGCTCTTGCACATAACATGCCTTTTCAATGATGCTATCGAGTTTTTCGCATGGTGCATGATCTGAGAAAACAACCACCACCATTGGATTCCTTGTGAAAAAATACACAATTTTATTTTTTACTTCATCCAATTTGATTAAGTTTTGATTGAGTTATAACCCTTCTTGCAAAATCTGCCTTGCCTTGGTTTTGGCTTGTCTTGCTTTTTGCCTTAGTTGCCTAATTTTGTGCCTAGTTTTCAAATATGCATAAATTCTTTGATTTTTTTTATCATTTTGATGTCACTCTTTTTTCACTATGCTCCTTAATATGTCTAGTTTCAATGTGTGAAGAAATAATTCAAAAGTTGTCATTTTTGAAACACTTTGGTCCACTTGAATGACATGGTCCTTTTTAGGGTTTTCTTTGGTTTTCATGAACTTTCTTGACATAGTAAATAATTTTTCTTGTAAGATTGATCTTGTATGAATCATTGTTGAATGTCTAATATTTTTATATGTTTGTAAACACTTGGATCTTTTCTTTACCATGATTATATTTGCCTTTGTGAATGCATGAATGTGAAAAATATGCCTTAAAACTTCTTTGTGAACCATGATATGTTTCTTGATGTTGTAACCTTATGAACATGATCCTTCACCCACATATTACTTTTTTATGTGTCTTGTTAGAATCATAACATGTTTAGGGTTGTTTCTTGCCTTGAAAGTTACCATGAATCTTGTTTATCTTTCCCTTTGTGATGTTTGAATCCATGCTTGAACTGTTGTTACTTTTCTTGCCTATCCATGATTGATTGTCATCAATATGTCTTGAATATGATTTACATTTGTCTTTAATTGATTCATATATCATGTTTGATTCAATTTGTAACTTGTTTGCATGAGTTTTGTTTAAATACCATTGTTGAAAATGTTGTTGTTACACATGTTTCATGCTTGCCCTTGTTGGTTGTTACCTTCATGATCTTTGAACATTGTAATGTTAAATCATAAAACCTTGGTATGTTACCATACTTTTGTGTTTAATTTGTTAATTTATCCTACTTGTTTATCTTTATCTTTATCAAGTTTGTTTCCCCAGTGATGGAACTTGTCAGTTCTCATCAAGTTGCCTTGTTATCATCTTTGCTTAATGTTGTCACGGACTTACCCTTATCTTTCTTGGTTGTTACCATAACTTTATATCTTCATCATGTTTGAATGAATGCATATGTGTGTTTAGGCTTTGTTAAGTTTCCCCAAGTGATGTAGCTTGTTAGCTCTCATCCAGTTGTCTTGTTATCCCTTATTCCAAAGGAAAGTCTCTCTATTGACTTCACTGTCATAGATAGCTCATTACCCCTCCCCTTGACTTGGTTAAGTCATTAGGTCCTTTAACTTAGTTAAGTTAGAACCTATATCCTTTAGAATTTGTTTTAAGTCTAAATACCTACCCCTTGTTAGGAGTATCCTTCAATTAGAACTTTAAGATAGAGTTTGTTAACTCTATGTAAGGATCATTGTCATGATTACTTACTCCCCTCTTGGCTTTTGTCAAAGTCAATCCCCTTGAGTGTTAAACTTAGATCTAGAGAGTTTTTTCAAACTCTATACAAACATTGTTATGTTATTCCCCCTTAGAGTCTTGACCATAGTCAAGTATTCCTCAACCTTAGTGAGGTGAACTAAGGTTGCTCTGGTTCCATCCTAGCAAGGATACGTAGGCATAAGATGCGATATCTTTGCGAGCAAACTTAGAACTATCCTTAGGTCTTTACCTTAACCTTGATCCCATTACCCTAGCAAATAACAACTTATATAACTTAGCATACATATACACAAAAGGTTCCTGTAGAGTACTACAGATGTTTAGGATGTGAATAACTACCCTAGGCATAACTAACCCCTGTTCCCTGAAACTCTAGCGTTATTGTTACATTGCGCAAAAGGTTTTTCTTTCTTTAAACTTTCCTTTGGATAAATTAAAGCTCGGTGGTGATTTTTAATGAAAAGATTCAAGTTAATCAATAGCTTGATATCCGAGTCTCATCGCAACAGAAATGGTGACTTCACTGGGGACAGATTGAGTGTTTAGCCCACTTTGTATGCTTGTATGCTATATCTCTGTATGTTTTCCTATACATGTATATTTGTGAATATATAACTGTATGTTTGCATTGGATCATTTGGGTGATATATTGAATGGTGAGATAAGTCTTAACCCGGACTTGAGCGTACACGTATGGTAGGATGTGGTATGATCAATAGTTGATTGTTGGGAGTAGTCCTAACATGTTTGACATATGATGTAACCATGCTCAGCTGAGACCTCCTTGAGATAATTAATGGTGTGTGATTAGTCATGCATTTCATTAGTTGTTTCAACCTGAGAGTCCGTGAAACTGAGGACCTTTAGTTACCCACTTACCTCACTTGGCCTTTTTAAGACGTAGTGTGGTGACTATGAGTGAGTAGTTCCAAAATAGTTATTACGCGATACTACACTCATACGAGTTTATCCCGAGAATATTTTTTACCCACGTGAGTAGTCATGTTGGTTGATAATATCTTAAGGATTTATCTATGACTCTGGGAACTCTTGATAGAACCCGTTCTGCAGGTACAACAAATACCTTAGTACATGTCCTTTAGGAGGGTATACCCTGGCTTCATGCTCATAACCCCGAACCTAGGACCCTTACTTGTTAGCATATGCATTTTTGCATTGTGTATACTTGTATATGTGTTATGTGTGCATCATGTCATCATGTCATCATGGCATCTCATCTTGTTGCACTGGTTTTGTAAAACCCAGTTGTCTTCTTTTTGTGAAACCCTAGATATGATGGATTTTGGGAAAAGAAACACTAAGAAATACAACTTCAAGAAATGTGATACAACGAAGTCGAGAGAGCTATGGATGTTGGTATCTGAAGATTTTGAGAAAACATACAGGAAACTCATGAGTATTGTGAAGACTAGAATGGAAGAAGGGGTTCTTAGCACTTTGGTTCAGTTCTACGATCCACTATACCATTGCTTCACCTTGCCAGATTACCAATTCATGCCAACAATAGAAAAATACTCTTACTTCATTGGAATCCCTGTGATAAATAATAAACCGTTCAGCGGTTTGGAGAAGTTACCCTCGGCGAAAGAGATTGCTGATGCACTTTATCTAGAAGTATCCAAAATCAAAGCCAATTATGCTTCAAAGAATAGAGTTAAAGGTTTTCATTATGATTACTTATTGGAGAAGGCTACTTACCTTGCCAAGGAGGGTAGTATGGATGCATTTGAAACGGTTTTGGCCCTATTGATATATGGGCTGGTGTTGTTCCCTGAGATAGAAGAATTTGTCAATTCAACTGCTATCACTGTGTTCTTGAATGGTAATTCGGTACCCACTTTGCTAGGTGATATTTATCATTCCATTCATCATAGGACTCTTCATGGAAGAGGAACTATTCTCTGTTGTGCACCCTTGTTGTACAAATGGTTTGTCAATCATTTACCAAGGAAGGACACTTTCAAGGAAAATCCTAATGGTTGGAGATGGTCTCAAAGGATTATGTCTCTAACTCAAGCAGATATTCACCGGTACGATCCCACCTATGATCGAGGGGTCTACATTGACAGTTGTAGCTCTTTTCCAAATGTACCACTCCTGGGGGTACAAGGGGGAATCAACTACAATCCCGCTTTAGCCAGACGTCAACTTGGATTCCCAATGAAGGATAAATCTAGCAACATCCTATTGTCTAGTTTCTTCTACCTTAATACCAAAGTAGAGGAGAGTTCAAGGAACAATATGATTGATGCTTGGGAGAACATCCAGAAGAAAACTAAAGCTTACCTTGGGAAAAGAAATTGTGTAGCCTTTGAGCCATTCACTCAGTGGGTTCAATCTAGAGCCCGTGATCTCAAGATGCCATACCTTCCTGAAACTAATATGCAGATTATCATCGCATCATCTTCCGCCATCCCTATTGAAAAGATGGAAGAATACCAAGAGATCCTTGAGAGAACCAAGCTTGAAAGGGACACTTGGGAGGACAAGTACCATACTCTTCATTCTGAGATGACGAAATTGAAGAGAGAGCTAAAAGACAAGGATGAGTTGATTGAGTGGCTCGAAATTAGCTTGATTGGTGAAGATGTGACGGAAGAGAATTTATTTTTCTCTAGCGTCAAGCCTACACAAAGTACTCATGAGTATTTAAATATCCCACTAACTTCTGGCGCCTAGAAAGGAATAGTAGATAAATTGGTGATAGAGAACATTGTGTTGAAAAGACTGAAGAGGACGCGCGGATAGAACTCTTGTCAGATTTCTTGACCATAGGGCCTAGTCTTCTCCTTCGATGTAACCTCATGTTTCTTGTATTGTATTTCAAAAGTTGTAACTTTTCCCAATATAAATGAAACGAGGGTTTTGCTTCAATTTATGTTCTGAGTTTTGTAAAACCAATTGCATCTAGCATCTTTGCATTGCATTTTGCATCTTGCTAACCATTCAAGGAATTCAAAATCTTTTTTGCAGACGTCGTAATGGGTCAAATAAATAGGTTCACATTTCCAAACCTGAGGTTGGATAACTTGAGGATCTTAAGAGGCCAGTAAGCAACTCTGCAGCTTTCGTCGCCAAGTATAGAAACATGTTATCTTTACTGGACATACAAGTAAATGAGGAAATGATGCTAGCTCTCATAAAGTTTTATGATCCTCTTTACCATTGCTTCACATTTTCAGACTTTCAGTTGCTGCCGACTTTGGAAGAATACTCTGCGCATCTGAAGATTCCCATGACTTTTACACCTCGCTTTGGAAGAGAGAAAAGACCAAACATGAGATATGTTGTTGAGGCTCTACACCTGGAACCCACTGACCTTCCAACTCGTTTGGATATTAGAGGTGGATTTACTAGAATGGAAGCAAGACCATTTATGGAAAAGGTCGAGTTTCATTATGATCATGGAGATATGGGAACCTTTGAAGCTATACTGGCTTTCTTAATTTATGGCTTATATATGTTCCTAAGTAGCTCTGAGTTCATCAGCTTTGAGGCCATCAAGTTAATCATTGTCAGAAATCCTACTCCTACTTTATTGGATGATACCTATTACACCATTCATCGGTGGAAGGTGTGTGATCTCGGAAAATTTGCTTGTTGCACAACGCTCTTAAGCAAGTGGTTTATTTCACATTTGCCTAGGATGTTCTCTCTATGGAACCTAGAAGATTGTGATGCACGGGTTAGAAAGCTGGCTTCACTCTCTCATTATGACATCAACTAGTATGATCTTGCTCACTGAGGAATAGTCATAATACATAGCTGTGGGGATTTCCCAAACGTATCTCTGATCGACACCAAAGGATGTATCAGCTACAACCCTATCCTGGCCCACCGCCAGTTAGGATATCCAACTGAGGAAGAACCGAATCCATCCTTGTTAGAAACTTACTTCTATGAAAAAGGTAGTGACCTGGATTTGGAAGCACAAGTCATATTTGCATGGCGTCATCCCAACTTACAAGGAATGACTGTCGTGGAAAACCCGAGTTGTATCACTTCAAATGCATATCTGCTTTGGTAAAAGGAGATAGCGTTGAAGATGTTATACACCCGCTCTTATGACATTTCGCCAGTCCTGGAAGAACTTTTCTCTAGAGGAAAGTTAAGGTTCGCTTTAGTCAAAGCAGAACGAGAAAATGAAGAACCCTGGAGCTGATTTGTCAAGACCAGAGGAGGACAAGGCTGCAAGAAGGAGAAGGGTCATATTATTAGAAGATCTTAGCCTTTTAATTTCCTTTTGTTTAGTTTGTACCCCTAGCTTTAGGGAATGTGTAACCTTCATTTTGTAAAATGTTATAAAAGTTTCATTCGTTAATGAAAACTTTATGCTTGTGAGACTCCATTTGTTGATGAGAATTTGGTTAAGCTTTCATTTGTTAATGATAAGCATCGCTTTGTTACGTGTTGATCCATTAATTTTGTTTGTAAATAAACCTTTTAGTTTTCCTTGAATGTGTGGCTTGCATTTGCATTTGCATACTGCATTTCATTTGCATTACATTGCATCGGTTCTTCGGCTCATCCAGTGCTCCGTTGTTGTCAGAAATCACGTTGAATACCCATTGATACAATACCAGAGTCAGTGCTCAAAGAAGAATGGATGATCAAGATCAAAGAATCGATCAAATTGACAACGACCTCGAGGGGTTACGCGGTAACGTTAGCCAGATTATGGAAGTCCTTCAAGTGGTAAAAGCAAAAATGGACAGCAAATTACAGTGGTATCTGAAATCAATACAACGGCGGCAAATCCTCCTCCGATAGTGACCTCGGCAACTGAACATCTATTTGGTATCGCCAGGGATTTCATGCCACCATTCAGTAATGCCCAGAAATTTGAACTTTAGCAGTGCTATAATCCACATATTGTTTTGTTAATGATGAAATTTCAAAATCTTATCTACACTCAAACAGGTGCTCAGGCACAGGTCCGATCGATCTTTAACAATCATTAGCAGATATTTGATATACCCGACGTGTATGAGGTCGAAGATGAGAAACACAAAAAATTAAGGGTTGAGATGGATATAATGGCAAGACGGATGAAGGCCATAGAAGGAAATAACATCTTTGGTTCCGATGCTAAGGAGATGTGTCTGGTTTCGGGATTGGTATTTTGTCCTAAGTTCACGATTCCCACATTTGTAAAATATGAAGGAACGACCTGCCCAAAGATTCACTTGATCATGTATTGTCAACGTATGCTCGCGCACATTGAAAATGACCAATTATTAATCCATTGCTTCCAGAACAATCTTAAGGGTGCCTCTTCCAAATGGTACCTAAGTCTAGAACAGTCAAAAACCCATTGCTTCCAATACTTGTCCGACGCATTCATTCAACAATACAAGTACAACATAGATTTGGCGCCAGACCTTCGTTAGCTCCTCAGCATGACACAGAAGAGCTTATAATCATTCAAAGAGTACGCGCAGAGATGGTGTGAAACTGCCGCTCGGGTGGAACCTCATCTGATAGAGAAAGAATTGACTGATTGGTTTGTAGATACAGTCAGGCTCGAATTCTACGAGAGGATGATTAGTAGCGTTACAGCGAACTTTTCTGATATTGTGGCCGTAGGTGTAAAAGTGGAGGCAGGTTTGAAGAACGACAAAGTAACAAGATCAGCTAGTAGTACTAGTACTAGCACAACGAATAAGCCACCGAGCAATTTTCATAAGAAAAAAGAAGGGGAAACTAATGTTGTAATGTGTGACAAAAGGGTTCAGAGCAGAAGGAGTCGCCCATAAAATCAACAACTATCTCGCCTACAAACACAACAAAACTATCAGCAATACCGATAACAGCAGTATATGGCCGCGGTCACGCCAGTTTTTCAACCTCGGCCAAATCAACAAAACTTTCAACAACAAGCGCCCAACGTCTACCAGCAAAATTATAATCAACAAGCACAGCAGCAACAAAGAGCTCCGGCTCCGAGGCCTACTTTCAAGAATAGAAGGCCAAGGATTCAGCCCATTCCTATGAGTTACACTGAGTGGTACCCCTTAATGGTGCAACAAGGCCTGATTCAGACAAGGAAATTGGGTCTTCCTCCAAACCCGTTGCCACATTTCTTCAATCCAAACACACGTTGTGCCTTTCATGAAAATGTTGCGGGACACGACCTTGAATGTTGTATAGCACTTCAGCACATTGTGCGCGAGTTGGTTGAAAAGAAGATTCTCTCCTTTGAGGATAATCAGCCCAATATGGAAAACTGTCCTTTACCAAACCATGGTGGTGTCCATGTCGTAGAGGAAGATTCTGATATGAGAGTGATTTCCAGGGTTTCTGAAGTTAAAACTCCATTGACTGAGTTACACAAGAAATTGATAAAGGCGGGTCTGATCAAAGACTCTCGTGAAGACTACAGTAATTGTTATCATAATGTGCAAGGTTGTGACTTAGTGAGGAGGAATATTCAGTCGATAATTGACGAGGATCTGCTACAGATATGTGGGAAAAAGAGAAAAAAAGATATCTCGGTTATTGAACCTATATTCAATTTACCAAAGAAGTCTGAAAAGGTGTTGGTATTCAACACTGCAAATAGCAAGTCCGTTTCTCCTGTTGCTGTTAGGCCTGTATTCCATAACAACCCAGTACCGACGGTTGGCCAGCCTAAGCCAAGTTCTGATCCAAGAAGAGGACCAGGTCCCAATCCAAAGGTTGTATCCTAGAAATATGACTATTCCTAGTATAATATGAAAGCTGGGAGAAAGGATGAGGATGTAACAAATATTATTGGGGCAAGCAAAATGACCCGCAGCGGTCGTATATATCAACCCAAAGCAACTGTTACCATTCCTAAGGAAACTATTTCTAAGGCAACCATCTCAAAAGAGCTTGTTACTATTGAGAAGTCAAAAGGAAAAGAAGTCACGAAGGAATATGAAGAAGAGTTCTTGAGAATAATTCTTCAGAGCGACTACAGGGTAGTAGACCAGCTCAATTAGACGCCGTCAAAAATCTCAGTCATGTCTCTACTGCTAAGTTCTCCTGCTCACCAATAAGCATTGCTGAAAATATTGACACAAGCCCACGTAACAAAAGATATCACTGTGGGGAAGTTCGATTCCATTGTTGTTAACATCACGACTTGCAATACGCTGAGCTTCAACAATGATGACTTAACCACTGAAGGTCACAAGCACAATCGTGCCTTGCACGTATCTTTCAAATGTGAAGATGATACTCTTGCTAGAGTAATTGTTGATACTGGGTCATCTCTCAATGTGATTCCCAAGAGAACATTGGCCAAGTTGTCATATAAAGGAGCTGTGATGAGAGCCACATCTCCGATCGTGAAAGCCTTTGATGGATCAAGAAGAACGGTAATTGGAGAAGTTGATTTTCCAATTATAGTGGGACCACAGGTCTTTGAGATCACTTTTCAAGTAATGGATATAAATCCAGCATACAACTGTTTATTGGGAAGGCCGTGGATACATGCAGCGGGCACTGCCACATCCACATTACATCAAAAAATAAAGTTTATTACTGAAGATCAGTTGGTCATAGTACAAAGCAAAGAAGATTTAATGGTGAGCTATCTATCATCCTTTTGGTACATTGAAGCTGATGACGATGCATTAGAAACAAATTTCCAGGCATTAGAAATTACACATGCTGTATTGATTGAGGACACTGTTGTCGCACGCAGACCATCTTTCGCCTCTGTCTAGAGTATAAAAAGTTCCATGAAGGAAGGTCTTCCTCAAGGTTGGGGAGAAGTAATTGAGGTCAATGCTCGGGAAAAGAATAATCGACAAGGGTTGGGTTATAAACCAACTCTATATGAAGGATCAAAGATCGACGGCAAGCGCCTAAAGACCCTGAAAGAAACCTTTGTGAGCGGCGGCATTCAAATAAGTGCCATCGAAGAAGACACCGAAGTAAGCTATATTGATAACCTGGTATTTTGAGATGAAGCCATTTTTTGCAATTGGGAGGCCTTCGAAGTTCCCATCATGTTACCACTCTTAGAGTAATATGTTTGTCTTGCTTGTTAGCTTTTTATCTGTTTAAAATCCATGGTCACGCCCGAGGCCAGTGGATCATTTTGTATGGGCCATACTTTTGCAATTAAAGATCAATCAATGAATGAGTGTTTTGTTAAACTTCCATTTGTTGTTCATTGTTTTTTTTCTCACTCTTTTAAAAAAGGAAAATGGCAATCTTTTGAAAACCTAAAAAGAATTCATCATTTGCATCTCTTTGTGTGTGTTTGATCATTTAAACCCGTTAACACATGCAGAGAACCTCCATCACCTGCTAAATCTAAATCTAATGATCATCCAATTTTTTCTGACTTTGGTTCACCTGTATTCCAAGCTGAAGATGAGAGTGATGAGGATTTTGAAATTCCTAAAGTACTGATAAAGATGACTGAGTACGAGGATACCTATATTCAACCTTACAAAGAACAGATCAACATTATCAACTTGGGCTCTGAAGAAGTAAAAAGAGAGGTCAAGATTGGGGCATCGCTTGGGGCAGAGGTTAAGGACAGGTTGGTAATGCTTATCAAAGATTATGCAGATGTGTTTGCTTGGTCCTACCAAGATATGCCTGGATTGGAAACCGACATTGTAGTTCACTAGCTCCCTCTTAAACCTAAGTGTCCTCCAGTTAAGTAGAAACTTCAAAGATCCACACCTGACATGGCTCTCAAAATCAGAGATGAGGTTAAAAATCAGATTGACGCAGGCTTTCTGGCAGTTTCTAAATACCCTGAGTGGGTGGCTAATATTGTACTAGTACCTAAGAAGGATGGAAAAGTTAGAATGTGCATAGATTATAGGGATCTTAACAAAGCTTGTCCGAAGGACGATTTCCCTCTACCGCATATCGATACTTTGGTGGACAATACAACCAACTTTGCAGTATTTTCATTCATGGATGGCTTATCCGGCTATAATCAGATAAGAATGGACCCAGCTGATATGGAAAAGACAACCTTCATCACACCCTGGGGCATTTATTGTTATAAAGTTATGCCTTTTTGGTTTGAAAAATGCTGGAGCCACATACCAACGAGCCATGGTGGCATTATTTCATGACATGATGCACCAAGAAATTGAGGTTTACGTTGATGATATGATTGCCAAGTCTCAGAGCAAAGAAGATCACCTTGATCATTTGTTGAGGCTATTTGAAAGACTCAGGAAGTATCAATTGAGACTAAATCCTGCCAAATGTACCTTCGGAGTCAGATATGGCAAACTACTCAGCTTCAGTATTAGTCAACGTGGAATCGAGGTAGATCCTGACAAGGTACGAGCCATCCAGGAAATGCCTGCCCCATAAACTGAGAAGCAGATCAGAGGTTTCCTTGGCAGATTGAATTATATCTCCAAGTTTATCTCCAACTTGACTCCTACTTGCGCGCCGATCTTTAAGTTGCTATGGAAAGATCAAGCAGTTGTGTGGAACGAGGATTTACAGTCGACATTTAAAAAGAGCAAAGGATACCTCCAAGAGCCTTCAATATTGATCACTCCTGTTCCTAGAAGGCCTCTCTTCATGTACATGACTGTGCTCGAGGAATCAATGGGTTGTGTCTTGGGCCAAACAGATGAGTCAGGGAAGAAGGAGCATACGATTTACTACTTGAGCAAGAAATTCACCGATTGTGAAAAGTCGTTACTCTCCATTAGAAAAAGCTTGCTGCGCTCTGGCTTGGGCAGTCAAACGTCTGAGGCAGTAATGATTTGTCACACTACTCTGTTGATATCCAAAATGGATCTGATAAAGTACATATTTGAAAAACCTGCTCATACAGGAAGACTTGCAAGATGGCACATGCTCTTATCAGAGTATGAAATTCAATATGTTTCTCAGAAGTCAATAAAAGGAAGTGTCTTGTCAGACTATCTTGTTGATCAACCTGTTGAAGATTATCAGCCGCTCAAATTCGACTTCCCCGACGAAGATATCATGCTTCTTTACAAATCCAAACAAGAGCCTAGCCCCGAGGAGGGTCTTGAACCTGGTTCTTGTTGGAAAATGATATTCGACGGTGCATCCAACAAAAGAGGTCATGGTGTTGGTGCTGTTCTGGAAAATCCGATTGGTGGCTACACTGTTGTTACTGCAAGATTTTGCTTCAAATGTACGAACAACATAGCTGAATATGAAGCCTGCATCCTGGGTCTTGAAGCTTCCATTGACCTTCGTATTAAGATTCTGGAAGTAATTGGCGACTCTGCCTTGGTAAATTATTAGCTCAAGGGTGAATGGGAGACCCTAAATAAAAAACTGATTCCTTACAAAGACTATATTTTGGATATGATCAAGTATTTTGACGAAATCACTTTCAAACACGTCCCAAGATCCGAAAACCACATAGCAGATGCTCTAGCTATGATGGCTGCTATGTGGAAAGTTCAGTTTGTCAACGAGGCTCCCCTAATTAGCATTGAAAGAAAGACTGGGCCTGCGTACGTCATGATGGCTAAAGAAGAGTCTGACGGAAAACCTTGGTTTTATACATCAAAAATTACCTTTAGAGTCAAAAATATCCTGCCGACGCCTCTAAACTTGATAAGAGAACTTTGCGAAGATTGTCATCCAAGTTCTTCATTAGAAATAATGTTCTGTACAAGAGAAATCACGACATGGTCTTACTCAGATGTGTTGACAGTAGAGAAGCAGACATGTTGATGACAGACATTCATGAAGGTGCCTTCAGTACTCATACAAGCGGTCATTCCATGGCAAAGAAGATATTGAGGACTGGTTATTACTGGTTGACTTTGGAGACCGGCTATATCTTATTTGCCCGAAGATGTCATAAATACCATATTTATGCGGACAAGGTGCACGTGCCACCACATCCTCTGAACGTATTGTCGTCACCTTGGTTATTCTTAATATGGGGCATTGATATGATTGGGGAAATTGAGCCTAAAGCGTCTAACGATCATCAATTTATCCTAGTCTCCATCGACTATTTCACTAAATGGGTGGAAGCTGCCTCCTATGAAAATGTAACGAAGCAGGTGGTTGCCCGGTTCATTAAAGAGGAGATTATCCGTCATTGTGGAATCTCTAACCATATCATTACATATAGTGGGATGAATATGAACAATAAAACAATGAAGGAGCTTTGTGATAGTTTCAAGATTGGACATCACAACTCTTCTCCTTACTGGCCCAAGATGAATGGAGATGTTGAAGCTGCAAATAAAAACATTAAAAAGATTGTGCAAAAAATGGTAGTAACTTACAAAGATTGGCATGAAATGCTACCATTTGCTTTACACGGATATAGAACATCTATTCACATTTCAACAGAGGCAACCCCTTTTCCCTGGTTTACGGGATGGATGCACTACTACTTATTGAGGTTGAGATACCTTCGTTAAGGGTCTTAATGGAAGTCGGGCTCGAAGAAGCTGAGTGGGTGAAAGAAAGGTTTGATACACTGAATCTCATTAATGAGAAAAGGATGGCGGCAATGTGTCACAGTCAGCTATATCAAAAGAAATTTAAAAGAGCCTTCGACAAAAGAGTCCAGGTCAAAGAATATATAGAGGGTGAGTTGGTACTCAAGAAGAATCTACCGGTGCAGCGAGACATGCGTGGAAAGTGGATGCCAAACTATGATGGACCATTTGTTGTGAAGACGATTTTTTCTGGAGGCTCTCTTATCCTTGCAACGATGGACGGTGAATAGCTCCAACATCCCGTGAACTCAGATGTAGTAAGAAAATATTATGCCTAAAAAACTGCTAAGTTGAAAACCTAGAAAGGCAACTTAGGCAATAAAAAGGGGAATCCTGGTGGATTATAACCTATGAAGGAGATCCGAGCAAAAATTAGGGATAAAAGAAAGAAAAAGTCGTTAAGTCGAAAACCTGAAAAGGCGGCTTAGACAAAAATGAGCGTCCCAGTGAATTGAAAATCCGAAAGGGCGATTCAGACAAAAGTTAGGGACAAAGGCGTTTCACTGCATCAGGAGTTGTCACTACTGCAAAAGGTCATCAAAGAGACTCACTTTCCTCTACTCTCATCAGAGGCAGCGATTCAGACGGACTCTTAGCTAGTTAGGAATGGATTATTGTTGGATTTTATAACCTTTTCCCATATTTCCATTTTTCCAAATTGTAAATGTTCCATGGGACTTTTCCTTTTGCAAGTCTCTGTCTTTGAATGAAATCAGATTTGGACCAATCTTTGTTTATGCTCTATTGATTGCCCTACCTTTTTGTTATGCAAAAACATCACTTATTCGTTAATAATGATTTTTAAAGGAAAACGTTTTTTTGAAACAAAAATTCTTTTGGAGAAAGTTAATTAACAAGCAAGTCGTAACTTTGATTGTGACATGACAGTGTAAAATTAGACTTCTCTCATAAGAACAGAACAGTTGAAACCTTAATACCATCATTTCAGAAATATGAGGTCTATAGAGATTTCTTTCCCCACGCCGCCGTGCTACGAAGTTTTGATATCTCTGATTAGTTATTTTGTCCGCTGTATTGAAGTTGTGACCTTTCTCCGGTAAGTTTGCAAGAACGGGGATCATTTCCGCTCCAGAGGATTAAGACCATTCTCCAGCGTTGGGATTCAGTGTGATTCTTTTTTGCCTCCGATGTGATAGATCATTATCTATCTTTTGTTTCCTTCTCTTGCGGAGTCGTTCGGTATTGCATTTGCATCATACCTTTAGCATATGCATTTTTTAGCATACCTCTTGTTTTGGTTTGTTCTGGTTGTGGCTATTGTGATCCAGTTGAACAGTTTTCTTTGTCAAGAATCTGTCGGTGTTCCTTCCCCAGTAGTTACTGGATACCATCTTGAGATCCTTTGGTCGTTACCAAACTCCTTTGCTTCAGACCTGTTTTCACGGGCTTACCCTTTGGTTGTTACCTTAACTTTGTAAAGTTATCCGGCTTAAGTATTATTGTGATAAATATTTATATCCCCGGGAAGTCTAGTTGTGACTAGCAATAGGCCGGTCGCTGACCCATATCTGATACTGCTAATTGGTGGTTACCAATTTTTAGTCGTTACTAATGTTGCAGCTTATCCTTAAGATCTGGTGTTTACCTGAATCTATCCCCCCAATCAATGTACCGTTTGTTAACCGACTCTGCTGAAACCCAATGTTTACAGGTGTTTTTTTAAAATCCAATAGTTATTGGTATCGTTTATTTGGTCGTCACCATACCTTCTGAAAGTCCAGTAGTTACTGGCATTGCTTTAAATTCAATCGTTATTAGTATCGTTGATTTGGTTGTCACCATATCTGCTGAAAGTCCAGTAGTTACTGGAATTGCTTTAAATCTAAACTTTATTGGTATCGTTGATTTGGTCGTCACCATATTTGCTGAAGGTCCAGTAGTTACTGGCATTGCTTTAAATCCAATCGTTATTGGTATCGTTGATTTGGTCATCACCATATCTACTGAAAGTCCAGTAGTTACTCACGTTGCTTAAAATCTAATCATTATTGGTATCACTGATTTGGTTGTCACCGTATCCTCTTGGAAGTCCAGTAGTTATTGGCATTACTTAAAATCAAATCGTTATTGGTATCTCTGATTTGGTTGTCACCATATCCTCTTGGAAGTCCAGTAGTTACTGGCATTGCTTAAAATCCAATTTTTATTGGTATCATTATTTTGGTTGTCACCAATCCCCAAGAAAGTCCAGTGGTTACTACCATTAATTGAAAACCCATTGCTATTGATAGTGGAGTGTTTGGTCGTTACATGTCTCCTCTCGGAAGTCCAGTGGTTACTGGCATTGTTAGGTTCAATGGTTATTTACAATTTCATCCAACTCTGTTGTGTTCTTTGATTGTTGGTTGTTACCAACATATCCCCATGAAGTCCAGTAGTTACTGGCATTATTTGAAACCCAATTGTTATTGGAATGTGGTTGTAACCTACATCTTTTTTCCCCTATAAGTCCAGTGGTTACTGATATTAATTGATAATTCCAATTTTTATTGGCATGTAGTTTAGGTGTCACTAATCCCTGGGAAAGACCAGTTGTTACTGGCATCTTTTGAAACCCAATGGTCATTGGTAGGTTATGGTTGTCACCCATCCCTTTTGAAATCCTAATGATTATTGGCAGGGCTTTTTCTGTACTTTTAGGATAGTTGGTGTTGACCAACATCCCTAGATGTCCCCAGCAGGTCTTGGAGGTATAGTAGTCACTAGCGTCCCCGGTGAGTCTGGTCTTGTTTCTAGTCTTTTTCTGAAGATCCCGTTTGAACTCTTCATTGAAAGGAAAGTCCCCATTTGGTTTGTTCCCCAATAGGGACCATGTCTCTTGTCTTTTGAATCCCCAGTTGGAGTCCGAGTCTATTGACTTTTTTTCCCTTGTGTGGCTTCTTATCCTTGTCTCCCTTTATGCATCTTCCGGCTGGACTTGCATTTCCCCAGTGGAGATTTGTCTTTCCCGTTGGATTTTTTGTCCCCTGTCCCTTGTGTGAAGGATCCTTTTGAAGTACCGTCATTATTCATGTCTGAACTATTGGCTGGTATGCTTTGGATCTCTCCCTAGTGTGTCTGTGTTCCCAGTGAGTGGTTACTCGTTGTTTTGTTCTTCTTTTTTCTTTTGCTCATGTGTCAGCATTTTCTTGCACTCAAGCATCACAAAGTATCATTCTTAGAACTTATTTCATGATTAGCATTTTTCTTTTTGCATACCATCGTATCTAAGGGAAAAATTTTGGTTTGCTATATTTAAATACCTTTCACCATTACTCTATGGAGATTGTTATCTCTCATTGCCATCTGGTAAAGATATTTAAATAGAAGCAACTATCATACCCCAAATTTTGAACCATATATTCTATTATCATTCTAGGTGCATCAAGCATATGTTATCTAACCCTAACCTCTTTCAAGTTGGTCTTTGTCAAGATGCAGATGAATTAGGGTTTCACACTATTGAAATGTGGACTGATCAGTCAAGGGTTTGGATTAATCTTCTACATATAAAGTCTTCACATCATCAATAGATTCATATCTTACCAAGAACAAGTGCTATTTGAGGTTGTTACCAAGAGAATTGAAGCAGTGCTGTGCAAAACCCTGATTAGGGTTTCTAGTTGAAAAAGTCAATTGTAGTTTGACTTTTGGTCTAAATGGGTTTCCAAAGCTTGAAACATGGTTCATGATGTTTCTATAACTTATTGAAGTCCCCTTAAGAAGTATGAAAGGTTCAAAAAAAAACCCAGAACACTAAGGATCGATCCTGGAGATTTCAACTGTTCGGTTCGTTTGTCTGGAAAGTCAACTCTTTGACTTTTAGGGTTTTAACACCAAATTGAAACAATCAAGGTTTCCAACATCATTTTATGACTAACTAGTTAGTTTGGTGAAGATTTAATTAAGAATTGATGGATAAATTGTGAATCAAGAAATTAGGGTTTATGAAAAACCCTAATTACAAGCTTATTTGGAATGGTCATAACTCTCAAACCACACATCCAGATTGAGTATTCCAAAGCTGGTTGGAAAGATCTTGAGAAATCCTGCAAAAGTGTCATAGAGGGTTGATGTCCAAAAATGCATAGATTTTGAGTTATGAACTCATCAAGTTGTGAAGGATTTCCATACTTAGAAAAATTTCTTGTTTTTTGACTTGTAAGTCAAGTTTTGTAGCCAACTTCATAAAGATTTTTAACCTAGTTCCCTTTGTAATCTGAACTTTGGAAAAACATGAACATTGTAGATCATATTTGTGGATTTTTTAAAAGTACAAGAGCATTTTCACAGCCTTTGTGGTTAGGGAGAATCGAAGAGAGCAAGTTAGGGATTTTTCATGTCACAAAACCAAGTTCAGCACTTGCATTTTGTTGCATAAACCACTCAAACCTCTTCTAATCACTTGTTTAACTAATTATTTAATATTTACGGACTTAACTTATGAGATTATAATGTATTACCATGAGCAAAAACTAGAAATTGGATTATTTGATTTGTTTATTCAAGCAAGTGGATGCAAGTGGCAAGGAGAGAGAAACTTTTTGCCTTTTTTGCTACACCTCAGCTACTGCATCAACTACTCTCTTTCCTTCAATTCATGTAAACTATTTGTAGGCTATTGATGATGTTGAAACACATAGGAAGGTTGCTCATGCTCAGAAAAGAAATCCCAAGTTGGATTTGCTCATTTTGCCTCCAAAAAGGGCAAACTTGGCAAGTTGGCACAATCTACCTATACCTCTCATTCTCCAAGCTTGCCTATAAATAGAACATACTCCTAACATACAAACTACACCAGAATCAACTAAAAACAAAGTTGAATATCTCTCATTTCTCTGATCACCATCTTCTTGCAAGTGGTAGAAGTTGCTTCCTTGCGAAGAAAAATATGTCTTCCAAAAACTCCGCCACAACTCAATACAGTCACCAAACACTTAAACCAACACCTTAAACACATCACATATGATGCATTGAATCTGTCCAAACCCTCACATTCACCAGAAAACCTCACATTCCAAAAGTCAACTCTCATACCTTGAAATTTTGACTTTTCTGCATCTTCATAGACCAGAACAAAACCAACCCTTTTCCAATCATTTTAACACTTCAAACACTCTCCATATAAGTTGTTTGAACTTTCCATGGTGTGAAATCAAGATTCTCAGAGATCAACATATGTTTTGATGAAGACAAATCACTTAAGAAGGCAAATATGATCAACCATCAGCATCAGGATAAAGACACAACTTTAAGGATGTTTTCCTCAGAAGGTATAATGAGAACTTCCATTAAGTATTTAAGTCCTAATTGCTCAAATCATTAAAAATAGTTTACATTACTTTTCACACTAACACAAGCTTTTTAAATGAGAATTTTTCTAAGTTTTTGTAAGTGCAATCGATTGCACTCTTAGAGCAATCGATTGCATGATCAATGTTTTAAACTCTTTTTGATTCTGTTTCAGCAAGCAATTGATTGCTGCCTTGGTGCAATCGATTGCATGATTAAAAAATTCTCATTTTTTAATTTTGTTTTGAAGTGCAATCGATTGGTCCAAAGGTGCAATCGATTGCTCTATTGAAACTTTGAATTCTCAAGTGTTTTTGTGAAGGTGCAATCGATTGGGCTCTTTGTGCAATCGATTGCTCACTGAACGTTTTTGAAAAATCTTTCTAAAAAATTGCATCTCTTCAATCAAATTTCTGTGGAATGTTTCCTTTGAAACATGACAACTGTTCATCAATTTTTCTGGAGATTTACATGTTTTTCTCAAGAGGTGTTTATGTAATATAAATACCTAACTCTTTCAAAATTCAAAAAACCTCTTTCAATCAAAAAACTCTTTAACATACTTTTCAGTTTCCACATCTAAATCAGAAACAATTTTCACAAAGAATTTTCTGCATAAATTTCATATCCTTTGAAAAGAAAATTCTTGAGCAATAAGTCTTAGAAACTTGTGGAATTTCCCATTAAAAGAGAAGATCAATCTCAGCATTGATAAACAACTGTATACATTGTTACAAATTGTTACAAAAATCAGATTGTATTTATTTCCCCTTGCTATTCAGGATTGTTGAAAGCAAGTGTGTGCATTGGAGAGGATTGTTCTCATTGCACTTAGTGTTCAGATCTTAAAGGTGTTTAAGAGCCTTTGATCTCCCTATAGGTTAGAAAGAAAGTTGTACACTGATCCTAACTATAGTGAAATCTCTTTCGAGTCGAAAAGGGAGTGGAGTACCCTCGGAGTGTGAGGGGAACCACTATAATTTCCTGTGTCTCTTTTACTTTCTGCCTTTACAAGCTTTCATAACATCACTCCGCTAAAAGAAAGTAACATAACTCTCTTAAAACCAGAAAATTTCAAAAGAACCTAATTCACCCCCCCCCCCCCCTCTTAGGCGCAATTCTTACTTACAATTGGCATCAGAGCAGGTTTAGGTAACCTGTTCCTAATCGATCCTATATGGCTTCCGCAAATAACAAAGGTGTATTCAAAGACGGTGGTAGTAGAAACAAGCCTCCACTGTTTTGTGGTGAATACTTTGATTTCTGGAAAATTCGTATGAATGCTCACTTAGAAGCACAAGGAGATGAAATTTGGGATGTTATTCAAAATGGTCTGTTTGTTCCTACAATAGTCATTAACGGTGTAGGATCAACAAAGCCCAAAGCCTCATGGGATGACGATGATAAGAAAAAGGTTCTCTATGAAAAAAAGGAAATCAATCTCCTACAAAGTGCACTAAGTATGGACGAGTTATTTCGCATCTCAACATGTACAACAACAAAGGAAATTTGGGACACTTTAGTGGAAACACATGAGGGAACCATTGAAGTTAAAAGATCAAGGTTGAACACGTTGAGTCAAGAATACGAGTTATTCAGAATGCAGCCAGGAGAATCAATTCTTCATTTGCAGAAAAGATTCGTGCACTTGACAAATCATCTTATAGCACTCGGTAAGACATTAACTAATGATGAATTAAATCTTAAAGTGCTTAGATCTTTGTCCAGAGAATGGCAGCCAAGGTGACAACAATTTCTGAAAAGAAAAGCCTAGCCACGATGACATCCACCACATTGTTCGGAAAACTTCAAGAATATGAAACAGAACTTGGGCGATTGGAGAAACATGAGAATCAAGAGAAGAAATCTAAAAGCATCGCATTAAAGGCTGATTTCAAAGAAGTAGAAAAAGCAGACGATCCGGTTGAAGATGAAAACTTCATGCTTCTTGTAAAAAGGTTAGGAAAATATTTTGGTTCTAAAAATAATATTGGGAATTCTGACTATATGAAAAGGAAGAAGTTTTCTAAAAGCAAAAAGGGATTCAAGAAAAATAAAGCATATGTAGCATGGGAAGATAACGACATAAGCTCCTCATCAGAATCAGATAGTGATCAAAGCGCAAATCTAGCACTAATGGCCTCACATCATTCTGATGATGAAGACGACAAGGTTAGTAATAATTTTTTAATTTATGATGATGATGCTCAAGGGGAAATCGATGAACTTCTAAGTGAATGCAAAATTCTGTACAAAACTAATTCATCACAAAAGAATCAAATTTCAAGTCTAGAAGAAAAAATTGAAACTATGGAAAAGAATTTCAAAAATGAAAAACAGAAATTGATTAGTGATCAAAAACAGAATTTTGTATGCACAAAGTGTGAGTCACTTTCTTTTCAAATTGTCCAATTAAAAAGAGTTCTTGAAAGGTGTGAAAAAGGACAAATTAGATTAGAGGTTTTTCTTAGCCAACAAAGATTTTCAAATGATAAAAGTGGACTTGGTTACTCAAAATTTTCTAAACCAAGTTCCAACAAAACCATCTTTATTAAAGCTAGTGAACAACCTCTAAAAGAGAAAGTGGTCAAGCCTAAAGTGGTTCATCAATACCCCAAGAAGAAGGTTGTTAATAAGAAAAAACTTTATCCTTCTAGATACAAGAGTAATTTTGAGCCCACTTGTTTTTATTGTGGTATCAAAGGCCATACACCTAATGAATGTTATGTTAGAAACTTTAGTGTTGCAAAGGGGCATTATGTGTGGATCAAGAAAGGCACTAACTATGAAGGACCCAAGGCAAGTTGGGTACCTAATGAAACTTAATCTTGTTTTGTAGGTATGCTTGAAGACCTCCTCATATCAGTGGTATCTTGGTAGTGGGTGTTCAAGGCATATGACGGGTGACATTACCAAATGTTCACATCTAACGCTTAAGGCCAAAGGATTTGTAACCTATGGTGATAACAACAAAGGAAATATCCTTGGCGTAGGCAGCATTGGTTCACCACCTTTTACAACCATAGAAGATGTCCTTTATGTAGAAGGCCTAAAGCATAACCTACTTAGCATTAGTCAGCTTTGTGACAAAGGTTTCAGAATCAACTTCACAAAAGATGAATGTTTGATAGAAAACGAAGTCACTTCTGAGGTAATGTTAAAAGGTAATAGAATCAATAATATTTTTATGATTTCCCTTGATAACATATCTTTGAAGGTTAAGTGTCTTATGGAGAACAACAATGACTCTTGGTTATGGCACAAAAGATTTGCTCATATTCATATGGAGCATTTGAACAAATTGATCAAACATGACTTAGTTGTTGGTCTTCCAAAGATCAAATTCATCAAAGATAGATTGTGTGGCTCATGCCAAAAAGGGAAACAGACCAAATCAACTTTCACATCCAAAAATGTGGTGTCCACAACAAGGCCACTACAATTGTTACACATGGATCTCTTCGGACCGTCAAGAACAAAAAGCTTTGGAGGTAATGTTTATGCATTAGTAATTGTTGATGACTTCTCTAGATATACTTGGACTTCAGATCAAGCAACTCGAGAATGGGATCTTTATCAATCAATCAAAATACTACAAATAATTATTAAAGAAGTTTGATATGGACAATTGCAAGACTTTATCTACACCTATGGGATCCGGTACATATGTAGATCAAGATGAATCTGATGTGTCGGTTGATATCACAAAATATAGAGGTATGATTGGTTCCTTACTATACTTCACAGCAAGTTGCCCTGACATTATGTTTAGCGTCTGTCTTTGCGCTCGCTTTCAAGCAAATCCAAAGGAGTCTCACCTGATGGCAGTCAAGCGAATCATGAAGTATCTCAAAGGAACAACAAATGTCGGCTTATGGTATCCTAAAGGTAGTATGTGCAATTTAATTGGATATTCTGACGCAGATTATGCAGGCTGTAAAACTGATAGAAAGAGCACAAGTGGAACATGTCACATCTTGGGAAATGCACTAGTCTCATGAGAATGCAAGAAGCAAGCATGTGTAGCACTTAGTACGACTGAAGCAGAGTACATAGTAGCGGGAAGTTGTTGTGCGCAGATACTTTGGCTCAAGCAACAACTTCGTGACTACGGACTCGACCTGGGTAGCATTCCTCTTCGCTGTGACAACACAAGTGCAATTAACATAACGAAGAATCCAGTCATGCATTCAAGGACCAAGCACATCGAAATACGACATCATTTATGTGAGATCATGTACTTCAAGGAGATTTTGAGATAACATTTGTAGATACTCATAATCAGCTTGCCGATATATTCACGAAGCCTTTGGCAAAGGAATCTTTCTTCAAAATACGAAGGGAACTTGGAATTCTGGATGAAACTGACGTTGAATCATGAAAGAACTCCATCTGTGGCATTTTTCTCAAAATTTCACTGCATGCAATCGATTGCACCTCTGTGTCAATCGATTGCTCACTGTAAGTTTTATAAATTTTATTAATTTTTGAAGCAAGCAATCAATTGCACCCCTGTGTCAATTGATTGCACCCTGTAGTTTTTGTCCAATTTCATTTCTGTTTTGTAGAACAATCGATTGCACCACTGTGCCAATCGATTGCACCTACTGTAAAACTGTTTTTTTCTCTTTCTATTTAATAGATCCATGATTTCTTAAACTTTTAAACTACCCTATCATTTCACTTTTGATCTACCTATGACTAGCCATTATTACTTAATCCTAGTCTCAAAATATTTGACCATTAATTCTCATATTCCCAAAGTCTTAATCATCAATGCCTTCAACTAATCATATCCCACATTAAAATTTATCTCTTCTCTCAACCATTATAAAACCCAACTTCTCATAACCTATTTTAACCATCTCTTCAAAAAATCATCCTTCACAAACCCTAAAACTCAAATCCTCCATCATTCTCTCATGGCTTCTCGCTCAAAGAGGAAGATTTCAGCACAAAGCAAAGGCAAAGGTCTAGCCTCTTCATCTTCAAAAACTCCACTTGTTCTTCAACACTTGGATGATGAACAAAGGGAAAAGTTCACCAAATATTTTCAGAAGAAGGTTGTACAGATACCCAAATATGGTATCCTCTCATCCTTCCCTAAAGAATGTTTTTCTTTTCAAGAAACCCTGATTGCATGTGGATTGGAACCTGTGATTTCCTCATCCGGACCATATTATCCGGATTTGGTAAGATTGTTCTATAGAAACCTACAAATGGAAGAAGGCAAGATGGTAACATATGTTCAAGGAAAAATAATCCCACTCCACTCAAAAATACTTGGTAGGATTCTGAATATTCCAACCTCTGGTGGGAGACTCTATGAAGAAAACGAAGACCTCTGGCAAGTATACAACAAACAAGAATTCTATTGGAGTCTTGGTCGTATGACTAAAGTAGAATTCCATGCAAAACATGTCAGATCCATAGGCGGCATGGAACCCTCTCGAAACTCATGGTCGGCAGGTATCTTGAACATTGATGATCGGCTGTTTCATTATTTTATGGTTTACATAATGTTCCCAAGAGCCGGAAACCACTGCATTGTGACTGATCTAGAAATGTAGATTCTATACACTATTAAGCATGACATTCAAATAAGTTGGGCTTATTTAATCTTGGTTCACATGCGTGGAATCAACGAAAAATCCAAGTTTCTGCCATATGCATGGTTCATCACAAAGATTTTGGAACATTTTGAAGTAGACTTTGAAGGGTTTGATAAGTGTCTCATGGACTCAAGTATCAACAAAATCTCAATCAAAAATGTGGACTCTCGGATGGGTGTCAAATACAACCCGGAAACCAAGACCATTGTTTACCTTGGTGAAGGTGTGGCTGAAAATGATGAGCAAGAGGATGAAGACGATGATGATGTTCCTATTCCTTCTAGAAATGGCCAGAGTAACCAACAATTAATGGATTACATGACTCAACAGTTTGGAAATCTCAACACTTTCATCAATGACCAATACAATGCTATTCAAGAGTCAACAAACACTCGGGTCAACAACTTCCAAGAGGCCGTCAATCAACAATTCTCCTATTTGTACTCTCACTTATACTTCCGCCCTATGATCCTTCGAACCTGGCTGTCCCTCCAACTCGTCCATCACCTCTCCAAACAACATTTCCAAACCAACCAACCTTTTACCCCAACATGGATCTGTCATAAACTTTTTACTATGTGTTTTATGTTTCTTTTTAAGTCATTTCTGTTATTTGAATTTCGTACTTTCTAGTTTCTTTGTACTGTTTTCAATTTGCAGTTTGAATTTATCACAAAGTTGGTATTCTATTTTCAAATTATTATCTATGTCTATCATCTATATATATTATTGCCTTAATCCATCTTTCCCTTCTTTTTGATAATGTCAAAAGGGGGAGAAGGATGTTACTCTTTTCTTGCTTATTGTCTTTCCTTAAGGTACAAATATACAAATACAAGACTATTTTGAACCTCAATACAAATTCATAACTTCTCAACTTCACATATTGAGGGGGAGAAAAAATTGTCAACTTCATAAATTAAGGGGGAGAAAAATTTGCCAGAAAGAACATTGCAACAAAAGAAAAGTGCTTTATCATCATCAAAAAGGGGGAGAATGTGAAATCAAGATTCTCAGAGGTCAACATATGTTTTGATGAAGACAAATCACTTAAGAAGGCAAAGATGATCAACCATCAGCATCAGGATAAAGACACAACTTTAAGGATGTTTTCCTCAGAAGGTATAATGAGAACTTCCATTAAGTATTTAAGTCCTAATTGCTCAAATCATTAAAAATCGTTTACATTACTTTTCACACTAACACAAGCTTTTTAAATGAGAATTTTTATAAGTTTTTGTAAGTGCAATCGACTGCACTCTTAGAGCAATCGATTGCATGATCAATGTTTTAAACTCTTTTTGATTCTGTTTCAGTAAGCAATCCATTGCTGCCTTGGTGCAATCGATTGCATGATTAAAAATTTCTCATTTTTTACTTCTATTTTGAAGTGCAATCGATTGGTCCAAAGGTACAATCGATTGCTCTATTGAAACTTTGAATTTTCAAGTGTTTTTTTGAAGGTGCAATCGATTGGGCTCTTTATGCAATCGATTGCTCACTGAACGTTTTTAAAAAATCTTTCTGAAAAATTGCATCTCTTCAATCGAATTTCTATGGAATGTTTCCTTTGAAACATGACAACTGTTCATCAATTTTTCTGGATATTTGCATGTTTTTCTCAAGAGGTGTTTATGTAATATAAATACCTAACTCTTTCAAAATTAAAAAAAAACATCTTTCAATCAAAAAACTCTTTAACATACTTTTCAGTTTCCACATCTAAATCAGAAACAATTTTCACAAAGAATTTTCTGCATAAATTTCATATCCTTTGAAAAGAAAATTATTGAGCAATAAGTCTTAGAAACTTGTGGAATTTCCCATTGAAAGAGAAGATCAATCTCAGCATTGATAAACAACTGTATACATTGTTACAAATCGTTACAAAAATCAGATTGTATTTATTTCCCCTTGCTGTTCAGGATTGTTGAAAGCAAGTGTGTGCATTGGAGAGGATTGTTCTCATTGCACTTAGTGTTCAAATCTTAAAGGTGTTTAAGAGCCTTTGATCTCCCTATAGGTTAGAAAGAAAGTTGTAAACTGATCCTAACTATAGTGAAATATCTTTCGAGTCAAAAGGGGAGTGGAGTACCCTCGGAGTGTGAGGGGAACCACTATAATTTCCTGTGTCTCTTTTACTTTCTGCCTTTACAAGCTTTCATAACATCACTCCGCTAAAAGAAAGTAACATAACTCTCTTAAAACCAGAAAATTTCAAAAGAACATAATTCACCCCCCCCCCCCTCTTAGGCGCAATTCTTACTTACACACGGCATCATAAAAGTTCTGCAACACCATTTCCTAGAGTTTCACTTTGAAGCTTTTGGTGTTTTCTTTCATAAGAAGGCATTCTGTTAAGGCAGGGATCTTGAGAAGTTCCCATCATTTGAACACCTTATTTGGAACATATTGAAGCTGCTTGGATCATCATCCATCAACTGGTTTTCTTATTTGGCGTATTGACTTGAAAAAGCTACAAGAGGTAAGTGTTCCAACTTTCTACTTTTAAGATCATACTAAATATTGATGTACACTGATTATGAACATGCTAGATACACTTTGTAGGTCATGTTTGAACCATTTCTTGCTCATAAAATTGGGCATTCATGATTGTCCTTTTGGGTTGCCTTATTAGCTTACTTTAAGTGTCATTTCAATATGCAACTTGTTGATTATGGTTAGGCATATATGATTGGTGTTTGTAAACATCATTTATAGGTCATATGTGATATGTTTGATCATTTACTTGATGTTGAATTGGTACATTTCTGTCTGTTGCTTTGCTCTTGCACAAACTTGTTATTTTTGCCACTACACATGCCATCTGTTGAATTAACTTTTCTATTGATGTATGATGCTTGTAATCACTCTCTATATTTCTCATATGTTATTTTTTAATCATTACTTGGTTCTTAGAACATGTAGATTGGACTATCACATTGCTCTTGCACATAACATGCCTTTTTCAATGATGCCATCGAGTTTTTCACATGGTGCATGATCTGAGAAAACCACCACCACCATTGGATTCCTTGTGAAAAATACACAATTTTATTTTTTATTTCATCCAATTTGATTAATTTTTGACTGAGTTATGACCCTTCTTGCAAAATCTGTCTTGCCTTGGTTTTGGCTTGGCTTGCTTTTTGCCTTAGTTGCCTAGTTTTGTGCCTAGTTTTCAAATATGCATAACTTCTTTGATTTTTTTTATCATTTTGATGCCACTATTTTTCCACTATGCTCCTTAATATGTCTAGTTTCAATGTGTGAAGAAATAATTCAAAAGTTGTCATTTTTGAAACACTTTGGTCCACTTGAATGAGACGGTCCTTTTTAGGGTTTTCTTTGGTTTTCATGAACTTTCTTGACATAGTAAATAATTTTTCTTGTAAGATTGATCTTGTATGAATCATTGTTGAATTTCTAATATTTTATATGTTTGTAAACACTTGGATCTTTTCTTTATCATGATTATACTTGCCTTTGTGAATGCATGAATGTGAAAAATATGCCTTGAAACTTCTTTATGAACCATGATATGTTTCTTGATGGTGTAACCTCATTAACATGATCCTTCACCCCCATCTTACTTGTTTATATCTCTTGTTATAACCATAACATGTTTAGGGTTGTTTCTTGCATTGAAAGTTACCATGAATCTTGTTTATCTTTCCCTTTGTGAAGTTTGAATCCATGCTTGAACTGTTGTTACTTTTCTTGCCTATCCATGATTGATTGTCATCAATATTTATTGAATATGATTTACATTTGTCTTTAATTGATTCATACACCATGTTTGATTCAGGTTGTTACTTGTTTTTATGAGTTTTGTTTGAATACCATTGTTGAAAATGTTGTTGTTACACATGTTTCATGCTTGCCCTTGTTGGTTGTTACCTTCATGATCGTTGAATATTGTAATGTTAAATCATAAAACCTTGGTTTGTTACCAAGATTTTTATGTTCAAATTGTTAATTAATCCTACTTGTTCATCTTTATCTTTATCAAGTTTGTTTCCCCAGTGATGGAACTTGTCAGTTCTCATCAAGTTACCTTGTTATCATCTTTGTTTAATGTTGTCACATGTCTGCCCTTATCTTTCTTGGTTTTTAACATGACTTTATATTTTCATCATGTTTGAATGAATTCATATGTGTGTTTAGACTTTGTTAAGTTTCCCCAAGTGATGTAGCTTGTTAGATCTCATTCAGTTGCCTTGTTATCCTTTATTCCAAAGAAAAGTCTCTCTATTGACTTCATTGTCATAGATAACTCATTACCCCTCCCCTTGACTTGGTTAAGTCATTAAGTCCTTTAAATTAGGTAAGTTAGAAACTATATCCTTTAGACTTTGCTTTAAGTCTAAAGACCTACCCCTTGTTAGGAGTATCTTTCAATTAGAACTTTAAGATAGAGTTTGTTAACTCTATGTAAGGATCATTGCCATGATTACTTACTCCCCTCTTGGCTTTTATCAAAGTCAATCCCCTTGAGTGTTAAACTTAGATCTAAAGAGTTTTGTCAAACTCTATACAAACATTGTTATGTTTGTTCCACCTTGGAGTCTTGACCATAGTCAAGTATTCCTCAACCTTAGTGAGGTGAGCTACGGTTGCTCTGATTCCATCCTAGTAAGGATACGTAGGCAAAAGATGTGATATCTTTATGAGCAAACTTAGAACTATCCTTAGGTCTTTACCTTAACCTTTATCCCATGACCCTAGCAAAAAACAACTTAGATAACTTAACATACATATACACAAAAGGTTCCTGTAGAGTACTACGGATGTTTAGGATGTGAATAACTACCCTAGGCATAACCAACCCCCGTTCCCCGAAACTCTAGCATTGTTGTTACATCGCGTAAAAGGTTTTTATTTATTTAACCTTTCCTTTGGATAAATCAAAGCTCGGTGGTGAATTTCAATGAATTAAGATTCAAGTTAATCAATAGCTTGATATCTAATTCTAACCGCAACACCAACCAACAAAACTGTCTTTGCTGTGATGTAATTGATGCTTTCTCATCTATAAACAATGAGAACATATTCTTCAGTGGTTAATGAGAATTTCTATTAAAAAACAATGAATCATTAACTTCCAAACCTGCAAACTAGTTGAGCAAACTATAAACAAATGAAGCACATCTTCTTCAGCAACAAAGCAAAAAAGACACACCATATTGTGGTTACCATGAATAATTCCTCTTCTTACTAGAGCAAACATAATCTGAAGCCAATTAAGTAGTGTTGCACCCTAAAATTTGCTCAACCTATTTCATCTGGTTTATGTTTCGACACATTTTGCATTCGCATTCGCATACCGCATACATTGCATTTTTAGCCATTTTGGATATTATCGGGATTACAGACCCCCTAGCGTTTCAGGCAGTTCAGGCCAGTTCGAATAAGGGTATTTTGAGAACTCGCGCTTCCCGGTATTTTCAGCTTACACTGTTGATTGTGGAGGATATTTTGGTGTCCGGGTTTACCGTTATTTCGATTGGGTCTCTCTTCCTCTTTTATTGAGTTTAATTGCTTTAATAGCATTTTTTTAGAATTTTATAGATTTTCTAGATATTAAATAGGCTTTATTAGTATTTTAGATAATAATCTTTTTTTTAAATAAAATAATATAGAATAAATAGAATTTTAGATAGTTTTTAATAGATATTAGGAGTTAATAGAATTTAGATAAATTTGATTTTTAGGTTAATTGAATAGATTTTATAGACATTAGTATAAATTTTAATTAATTGTTGGTTTAATAGATTTCTTTTGCTAGATTTTAATAGAGTTTATTGTTTAGATCTTAAATAGATTTTTAATATAGACATTAATTAGGTGTTAATTGAGCTTAGTTTTAATAGATTTTCTTCAGAATTTATTAGAGTAGGTTAATGTGCATTTTCGTTTTAATTGTAGCATTAATCACGTTTTAATCCATTAAGTCCATCTTAGTGCATATTAATCAGAGTATTAATCATAGTGGGCCATTATCCAATTCAAAGCCCAGTCAAAGTCCAGAGTGTGCCACATGTCGTATAAAGGGTAGGCCACGTGTTCTCTTTCTCTCTCTCCACCTCATTTTTTCCACACTTCCCAGCCTGCCACATCACCCTCGGTCCCACTCTCTCTCCGCCACCTCACAATCCACTGACTCTCTCCTCTCACACGCGTCCCTCCCCCTCTCTCTCCCTCAGCCACGCATCTTCACCATGCACCCCCTTGTGCCACGCGTCCACGACCACTATTCCCCACCGCCAGCCATGCAACCACCGCCGGAAATCTCCTAACCGTCGTCGGAACTTGAATTTCCACCGGAAACTGCAAAGTTCCAGAAACTCATCCAAACTTCATCATCCTCAACGATCGATCTTCATCAGCAACTCGCCGGAAACATCAAACCATCGCCGGAAAATTCATAGCGTTCTTCATGATTCTCCAGAAATCCACATTGATCTTCATCATGCGTTCATCAATTTCGCCATTTCTTCAACACATTCAAGAACATTCATAGACCTTCAAGAACGTTCGTCAGCAGTTCATTGGTCTTCATCAAGTTCCTCGCAAATTTTCCAGAAACGTTCCTCGCCTTCATCAATCTTCAAGTGTTTTCGCCCAGAAATTCATCAAGATTCATCCAGATTGCAGATTTTTTAAGCTCTCCACGAATCTTCAAGCGTCTTCAACAACGATCATCAACGAGCGTCATCAGTCTTCAACCAGTTCTCCAGATCTTCGTCTGATTTGCAAGAATCTTCATCAAGTTGTTGATCTTCACCAGTTTCTTCAAGTCATCTACAGCTCCCTCACCTTCATAGCGTCTCCAGGTTTTGCTTTGAACTGCTTAAACTTGTTAATTTGTTGTTGTTTAGTTGTAGAACTAGGTTAGTTTGAATGTTAGATTGTGAACAAGATTAGGTTAGGGAAAGATGATTTGAGCTGATAGATTGAAGCGCCATAGCTTGTGATGGGTGTTGGTGAGTGTTTTGTGGTTGGTGAAGAGATTGTGAGACAGAGAGCATCAGAGAGGGTGAGAACGGCGCTAGGGTTCGTGATGAACAGTAGAAAGGGGATTGAGGGGATTAGGGTTTCGTGAGCTGATAATGAGTGGATATTGTTTTTTGCCAAGCATCTCCTCCGTTTTCCCCACTGCACCTCCCTCTCCGTGTGGATTTTGTTTTGGGCCTAGATGAGATTTTCTAATCACACCCTCCTCTAGAGCCCAATTGAGTATAACACGCGAATTAATTGTTATTCGCCACAGACTTTTGTCATTTTCCTTGTTTTTCCATATTATTTTCTGAATGGGTTTGGGCTTAGCGCGCGCTTGATAAGCGCACCCCCTCCTGAGCCCAACTTCATTTTTGAACTGGATAGTATTGCTATTTGACACGCCTCATTTGCATTTTTTCTTTTATTTTCTTCTATTTTCACATTTTATTTTTGATTAGAAATAAATTCATAACAAATTGAAAAATAATCATTTTAGGATGGGATTTTTTTTCCCTAGTTTCCTTAGGACTTCTAGAAAATTATGAAACTAAAAAATATTAATTTCATGCATTTTATATTTTTTGTATATTTTACAATTTTATTGCTTTTATTTTACATTTGTTTGATACTTCATTTTTCTGAATTTAGTATGAGAGATTGGTGCATGATTTTTGATTGATTCTTGTGAGGTTGATTAGATTAGGGAGGCATGTACCCTTAGGAATTTTGTCATATTTTTGTGACTAAAAATTAGATTAGTTTGAGAGGTAGATAGGAGAGGTATCAGAACTAAGGTTTCACAACACTTAGGTGTAGTTCAGGGCATAGTTTGGGGACTTAGGGTTTGATTTAGGCCTTGGGGTTTATATGGGGTATTGGGTATAGGGTTAGGTTCCCTTAGAAATTAATCTAGGATTTTTTAATGAGTATTACTATTTTACTTGATTTTTGCAATTTGAGTGGTGATTGTGTGTTTTCCCTCTTGGGCATTTTGCTTGTTTGTTTGGTTTGGGTTATTTCAATTGGGCTTGGGGCTTGAGTTTTGCTTGTTGGACCCTATGAAGACATTGAAGATGATTGAAGACAAAGGATGGAGCTGGGAGCATTGAAGATTCTTCTCCTTGAGGGAGCTTAAGAGATAGGAAATATAGGGAGAGCTTTAGATTAGATTGATTTCTTCTTGCAAACCTAGAAAGCATCTTGCACTTCTATTCCTCCCTATGACATAAAGTCCTTTTAAAGTATTCACATCCTTCCTTTGGAGGGATAAGTGACATACTTTAGAAGTAGAACTTTGAGGGAACCTTTCCCCTACAATGCTAAGTGCTTATAGGCTTCCTTTGGTTGTCAATAAGCTGTTTAGCATTTCAACTTAATCTGATAAGATAAAGCCTGTGCCTGTCAAAGAGAGTTATCTGTTGAAGCTAGGGTTTTGCTGCTGTTTGAAGCTGTCTATTTGTTGGGGTTCAGTGCTTGCTAGAGCTTGGAGATCTTTGAAGACATGAGCTTATCTAAAGCTTGGGGATCATTGAAGAGTGAAGATGGGATCTTGCTTGAAGTTGTTACTGTCAACCTTTTTTGCTGTTAATCAACCGTAGCTGTCAGAGCTGTTGCTGTTTGAGCTGCTTACTGTAGGGGCTGGTGTTGCTGTCAGAGCTGGTGTTGGGTTTTATTTCTTTTTCTGTATTGTTTTTGGCTTGTTCAGCTTGCCCCAAAGGTTTGAAGTGAATACTGTTTCACTTTGCCTGTTGTTTTCCCAGGTTCGAGGTTGAGTGGGACTCCCTTGCCTCGCTTGTATTGATGCATTGCATGCATGTTTACTGTTTATTGTATATATCTGTTTCTTTTTCGTTTATCCCCTAGGATCTCTGTTTCCCTCTGTGCAAGAGAGAAATATGACAGACGTTAGGATTCTTATCCATGCATGACAACATTAGGTTAGTTTTATTCCCTTTTCAACCCTAGACTTTTTAGAGCTTCTTTCTCTTCTCATCTTAAACAATCAAAAACACAATAAGATTTCAAACATCATAAAAAACAGTTCTTGCGTAAAAGACTGAAAACAAACATCAAAGTGTCATTTTTGTCCGCTTGGACTCTTAATCAGAAGAAACCTCTTTTCAGAAAGATAAAAAAGAGTCAGACAAGCCTGTGTCTTCCGTAGCCCGAACTACGTTTGCTCTGATCTTTCATGCTGTATGAAAGTACGTAGGCATAGGATGTTGTATCCTAGCGAGCAACCTTCCCCTCCTTTCCCGTAGGTAGGCGAACTACGTTGACTCTGATTTCTTGTTCCAGACGGGAATACGTAGGCATAAAGTGCGGTACTTTGCCGAGTCATTTTCTTTTCTTTTTAACCCATACCTTTAGTGTAGATAGAATAACAATCCGTACTAGAAAACAAGCGTGGATCCCGTCGAGTACGACGGACGTGAGGGGTGCTAATACCTTCCCGTTGCGTAACTGACTCCCGAATCCAGGATTTGGTTGCGATGACCATTCCTTTCCCGTTTTGCGTTAGGTTTACTCTGAGCGTTTCCTTTCCCTCCGTTGGGATAAATAACACACGGTGGCGACTCTTCTGTTTAGCCGGCGCCGATTTTCGCAGTAGCGACAGCTGGCGACTCTGCTGGGGATTCCAACAGTTCCCTACGCGAGTCAGTCCTAGTGCTTGTTTTCCCGTTGTGGGTTTTATATGGATTTACATTTATGTCTTTACTTTCCGCATTTTATTGTCAGCTTTATATTGTTATTGCTGTTGTGGGGATGGGGTGATCTATTGAGAGATAAGTCGGACCTGGGCTTTAGTGCACCTAGAATTAGTTGTGGAAAGTAGTGGGCGTGTGCATGCTTTACATGTACCAGTGTCCCGCAAAATCCACGCTCGGACGAGGTTCTTCTGGTTGACTTCTTTTTCAACCCTTTGGGTTGAGGGGGTTGTTGGTTAGTTGGATTGTCGACTCCGGGGACCGATCATTTGGAAGTTGGCTAAGTGAGGCCTCTTCAGGACATGATGATGCCACACCTTCTGGGTATCGTATCATCAGTCTTGAAAGTCTGTGACGCCGAAGACCGCATAGGATGTTGTACCTTGAGTCAGTTGATAGGACACCTACCTATGAGAGGGATTGGGGCATGCAGGTAACTTGACCTCCAGACTACCCGGTCTTCTTGATATTGGATCAGTATGTGTGGTTACTTGAGGTTCTTCACCAGAGCAATGTTATTGGGTCTGTTGAGATCAGGTTGGAGCATTGCGGTTGATCTTTTGAGACCAGCTTTTGAGCAGTTTGTGGGTCTATTTGAGACCAGCATGGTGGAGTGGGCTTCTCAGCCATGTGCACTTGATCCCTGTTGCATGTTGCATATTACATTGTTGCATACTCATCCTGCATATCATTAACGTGTGTCTGTGCTGCAGGTGCATTTTCATACTTCTGATTCTAGTTGCCCGGATTTCTGTCTGCTGATATTATGGATACCCTGAAGAAGACTGTGGCGTACAGGTTGCCTACTCCAGATGTTTCTTCTTTGCTTGGTTTGATATCTCTAGCTGATGATTATGTGAAGAGAAGCTTCAGGAAGAGCTATGAGAAGTTACTTAGATTGGTTTATAAACCATCCATGTACGAGCGTAACGGATTGTACACGCTAATGCAGTTCTATGATCCCCCCCTGAGATGTTTTACTTTCCCTGACTTCATTCTGGCTCCGACCATGGAGGAATATGCTGAGATCTTAGAGTTGACCATTTAGAACAGGGTACCCTTCATTCATATGGATGCTGAGCCCAAACTGGAGAATTTGGCTGTTGCCTTGCATTTAGACTCCTCAGAGCTGCTGTTAACCTCGTGGAATGGAGTGTCTGGTTTTTCTCTCAAGTTCTTGGTTGGGAAAGCGCAAGAGTATGCCAAGAGTGGATGTTGAAACTGTGTTTAATGTTATTCTTGCTCTGTGTATCTATGGCATTGTACTGTTCCCGAACTTGCCTGACTTCGTTGATCTGGATGCGTTCTATATATTTGCTTCAGGCAATCCTGTGCCTACTTTGATTGGAGATTTCTATCACTCACTGCATTATAAGAATGAGAACAGGAGGGGCAAGAACGTCTCTTGTTGTGGGCCTTTACTGTATATGTGGTTTGAGAGTCATCTGCCCAAGAAGGGTATCTTCGCTGAGTCCGCAGATACGGTGGATTGGTCTGAGCATCTGATGAGACTTTCTTCATAAGACATTGTCTGGTTTAATAAAGATTTGATGGGATCTGTGATCATCTACAGCTGCGCCGGATATCCTAACGTTCCTCTGATTTGGAGAAAAGGGTGTATTAACTACAATCCTTCATTGTTGATCAGGCAATTCGGGTATGCTTTGAAAAGCTCGCCAAAAGAGGAGGAAGTGCGGGAATCTCTGTACTTCACAGGTGATCTGAGTGGAGAATTATTGTTCAAGCTTCAGCATGCTTGGAATAACATCAACAGAAGGGGTAAGCCATTGTTGGGTAAGAATGATTGTCAAGCCTATCCCCCGTACAAAGTCTGGATCCAAGATAGAGCAAAACAGGTGCGGATGTCGTTTCCTGCAGTATTACCTCCTGCTCCCCTCGTGATTGAGGAGCCAACTACTATGCCTATTGAGAGGTATGAACAGGTTGTGAAGGAGAAAGAAGAGCTGATGAAAGCCAACGAGAAGCTGGAAGAAGAGCTAATGCAACTCAGGAGCGAAAGGAATGAGGTCGTATATTCCTTCGAGCAGCAAACGAAGCTGGTGAATCAACTAAGCACGGAACTGACTGAGCAACGAAAGAAGCGTGAACGTTTGGGGATAGATTTCAAGAGCTCTCATGATATGCTGGAGTCTAAGAAGAAAGCACTTGATATATCCTACCGGGAGATCTCTGCATTCAACAAAACCTGGAACGCCACGCTGACCGGCAATAAGGAAAGAGAAGACAAATCGAAACTGCAGATCTCTGAGCTGGAAGGCCAGTTGAAAGCTAGCCAGAAGAGGTTGGAAGAAGAGGTTACGCGGAGGTATAATGTCCAGAATGCCTTGAACAAAGTTATCAAGCGCAAGAAGGAGTCTGCATCCCAGAAACGGAAGCTAGAAGATTGCTTTGGGGAAGGTGTTTGGGAGGAATCCATTGGTGATCTCCAGCGCGTTATCAGGCAAAGAGACTCGCTCGTCGAAGGGTTGCTTGCTCAGCCGAATCATCCCAAGACTAAGAGATTATTAGAGGAGTACCAGGCATATGGTCGCACTTGATTATCTCATGTATTGATGTGTATGCTTTATTTGCATTGTGCTGGCCATCACCAGGATTGTTGGTTGAGGTCATGCCTTCCTATCGTACGCTCAGTAATATTGTATTCCCGACTTGATGGGCTTTTCCGCAATATATGAGATGTTTTCTATGATTGGATTTCGAGCTTCTTATTGCTATCACTGTCACTGCACTGGTACTTTGGCACTAGAATCAGGGGTTGATCTCCCTAACACACAGACACATATTGCATCTGCATATCCATTTTGCATTGCTCGTTACTTGTTAAACTTATATCTCATTTCCTGCATCTCCAGGTTGTCCAGGATTGATGAACAAAGAGTCCACCGCTACTCAACCCGAAACAACTGCAAGAGAATCATGGATCAAGTCCAAGTGGAGATGCAGGAAATCCGCGAGAAGCTGAATCTGTTCATGCAAGCAATGGAGAACATCACTAAGGGCCAGGAGAGCCTCCAGACTTTGGTACAGCCGCTGCTGACGCGGACTAATGGGAATGGCAATAATGACCACAATTCTGCGCACGTTGAAACTATTCCGGAAGATGGGCCCCCTACGCCTGTAGTTCCCCCTGTAGTGACCCCACCTATTGTGATTGTAAACGATGGCGCTGGCGCTGGCAATGGTAACACAGGGAATGGAAATGAGACTGTTGTTAACAACGTTGGATTTGGGGGCGCCAACCAAGGTGGTGGTAACAACAATGGCGGTAATGGGTTCGGCAATAATGGTTTCGGCTACAACGATCAAGGATTTGATTACGTCAATCAGGACGGGAAATTCGGCTTCAACATTCAGGGTTTCGGTTATGACGGTTTTGGTAACGCTAACCAGGGGTATGGGGGATTTGGTAATATGAATGGTGTTGGGGTGATTCCTGTCAACACTGGGTTTGGACCTGTTAGGGTCAACCAGGGTTTCGGTAACGGGGGACGAGGTCCCATGATCAATCAGCAAGGGTTTGGTCGCAACACTGGTTACAACGGATATGGAAATGAAAATGTGAATTGGGGCGAAGACCGCCAGGAGGATGCCTTTTCTGGAAGAGGCATGGGATTTGAAGGACCTGTTGATCCTGTGCAGAGGATCAGAATGCTTGAAGAACAGATGAAGGGGGTAGTGAATTAGAACTCCACCGGTTTGGATATGACTACAATGGGCCTGGTACCAGGGCTGAGGGTGCCGCTGAAATTCAAGGCTCCAACATTCGACAAATACAAAGGGGATACCTGCCCTAAGGTCCATGTCCGCTCTTATTACAGAAGGATGTCCGCGTACTCAGATGATGAAAGGATGCTCATGCATTTCTTTCAGGATAGCTTATCAGGACCTTCACTTGAACGGTATATGGGGCTGGAGCCCATGCAGATCAAAACCTGGAAGCAGTTGGCTGATGCTTTCGTGACGCATTACAAATACAACATCTATCTGGCACCAAACCGGGTCCAATTGCAGGGTTTGTCACAGAAGAACGGTGAAAGTTTTAAAGAGTATGCGCAAAGGTGGCGCGATATGGAAGCGAGGGTGCATCCTCCTTTAATTGAAAGGGAGATGAATGACATGTTCATTGGGACATTTACGGGGGTGTTCTACGAAAAATTGTTTAGTGTGTCATTGAGCAGTTTCTCAGATTTGATTCTTACGGGGGAGATGATTGAGAACGAGATTAAAGTTGGAAGGTTCCAAGCAGGTGAGTCTACTTCAGCAGGAGGTGCCAGAAAAGCATTTGGTGGTAGACGACAAGGCGATTCTAGTGCGGTGTTTGGTGGCAGGGGCAGGGGCAGAGGAAGAAATCAGTATGTTCAGCCGCAACAGATAGCTAGTGTCACTATCCCGCTTCCTCAACAGAGGCAGCCACAACAACAACAACCACAGCAGCAGCAAGGACAGAATCCTGGCCAGAGAAGGATACAAAATGCGAGACCGAAAAGAGTGTTCGATGCACCTCCTTCCACGTACGCAGAACTCCTCCAGACCCTGCTGGGGTTGAACTTGGTTGAAAAGAGGACTTTGGCACCGCCTACAGGGGCAGTACTTCCTTACGGATATGATGCCAACAAGCATTGCGAATTCCATTCCGGGGCACCCGGGCATGATATAGAAGCTTGTCAGGCATTTAAACATAAAGTTCAGGATTTATTGGATAGCAAAGCTATTAACTTTGGACAGGTGGGTCCAAATATCGTACAACAGCCTATGCCCAATCACGGGGCAAACGCCATCTTGATAGAGGAGAATCTGAATCTAGTGATGGATGTCAATGAGCTGAAGATACCATTGGGTGAGATTAAAAGCACACTGTTAAAAGGGGGTGTATTCCTGGGTTGTGATGAATTTTTCTTGGATTGTTGGACCCAGTCAGAGGGTTGTAATGAGTTGAAGCAGGGCATTCAGGCTATGATGGATGAAGGTACCTTGCAATTTGATAGAACCGCGGTTGAAAAGCCTGTAGAGGCGTTGTGCGATGAGCAGAACGATGTTGCGACGGTAATAATTCCAAGGAAAACAATAACGATAATGGCGCCTGCCAGGCGACCGACGATCACAATTACTAAAGCAGGACCAGTCCCTTTTGAGAGTACTAAAGCAGTGTCGTGGACTTACGGGTTGGAGGTATATTGCGATGGTGAAAAATTGAAGTCAATGGACAACCAGCTGGGGTTGTAGATAATGTTGTCGGAACAGGGGGTATGACCAGAAGCGGAAGAATCTTCACGTCACCCGAGGTAGAGGCGGAAAGATTAGCCAAGGGTAAAACCAAGGTAGCTGAGGGTGGTCCTTCTCAGTCGAATGAAAAGGAAACATCACTTAAGGACGTGGAGGAGTTTATGAGGCTCATTCGTAAAAGTGATTACAAAATCGTTGAGCATCTCCAGCAAACGCCGTCAAAAATTTCCATCTTATCATTGCTGTTATGTTCCGAGGCCCATCGGAACGCTTTGCTGAAAATTCTAGACACGTCGTTCGTTCCTCAAGAAGTTTCTGTTAATCAGTTAGAAGGGGTGATGGCGAATGTCAACGCGGGGCACAGTTTGGGCTTCACAGACTTTGATTTGACTCCAAGAGGGCGAGAGCATAATATGGCATTGCATGTGTCAGTAGAATGCTGGGGCACGGTCATGTCCCATGTTTTAGTAGACACTGGATCTTCCTTGAATGTGCTACCGAAGAAAGTCATGATGAAGTTAGACATCAGGGGGATTATCTGCACGCCCAGTGATTTAGTGGTGAGAGCATTCGATGGAACGAGGAGGTCAGTTTTCGGATCAATAACATTACCGTTGCAGGTGAGGCCTGAAATATTTGAAACCGAATTCTACATAATGGACATCCAGCCAGCGTATAGTTGTATTCTTGGGCGTCCATGGATCCATGCTGCCGGGGTAGTCACATCCACGTTACACCAAAAGCTGAAGTACATGGTGGGTGATAGTGTTGTTACTGTTTGTGGAGAGGAAGATATTCTGGTTAGCCATTTGTCTTCGTTCAAATATGTCGAGGTCGACGGCGAAATACACGAAACACCTTGTCAAACCTTCGAGGGGTTGCGAATTGAAGACAAGGCTCAGGGTTCCAGCAAAATATCAGACGTGGTAGTGTCATCCTACAAAGAGGCTCAAGCTCTAGTGCAGGCAGGAAAAACCAAGGGCTGGGGTCAGGTGTTGGAGATTCCCGTGAAGAATGACAGGTTCGGGCTTGGGTATCATCCTTCGTCATCAGCATCCTCTTCAGGAACGCCCAAGTTCAGAGGGCCGATAACCATCACACCAAATGGGGTGAGCTTCGAGACTATCAATGCTATTTCCGATGCTGAAGACGGAGATAGCGACTGTGATATGGATACGTGGATCAAGCCAAGCGTGCCAGGACAAAGTCTCTGCAATTGGTCTATCTGGGAAACTGTTCTTGTGACAACTAAACAGTAATGATTTGTTTTCTTAATTGTTGAATAATCATGTGTCCTACCCGGGGCATAGTGATTTTGCTTAGGGCCATTTGGTTATGTACATTACATTGTTTAATCATGAAATAAAGGCATTTTCATATACAAATATTGTGATCCCTGTTTTTCCGTTTTTGTGTTTTACAATAAAATGGCAATGTGGTTATTTGCTTTGTATGCGTTTTGAAGCATTTAACCATTTCCTTTGCAGGATTACTATTTCAGATGACATCTATGAACCTCCTATGACTCACTTCGACTTCGAGCACCCGGTATTTCAAGCTGAGGAAGAGATTGTGGAAGATGGCGACGTGCCAGAAGAGTTGACCTGGTTATTGAAACAAGAAGAAAGAATCATTCTGCCTCATGAGGAAGTCATTGAGATTATCAATTTGGGGTCGGAAGAGGTTGTGAGAAACATCCGTATAGGGGCTGCGCTGCAGAGCGACATCAAGCAAAAGTTGGTTGAGATGCTCAAAGAGTATAGTGATATATTTGCTTGGTCGTACGAGGATATGCCTGGGTTGGATACGGATATGGTTGTTCACCGTCTGCCACTGCGAGAGGAATGTCCGCCCATTAAACAAAAGCTCAGAAGAACCCGACCGGACATGGCTGTGAAGATCAAAGAGGAAGTTCAAAAACAGTGGGATGCTGGTTTCCTAGCTGTTACAAAATATCCCTCATGGGTCGCTAATATTGTGCCAGTGCCGAAGAAAGACGGTAAAGTGCAAATGTGTGTAGACTACCGTGATTTGAATAGGGCGAGCCCGAAAGATGACTTTCCACTTCCTCACATCGATGTGCTGGTTGATAACACTGCTCAATTCTCCGTATTCTCCTTCATGGACGGGTTCTCAGGCTATAATCAGATCAAAATGGCGCCAGAAGACATGGAGAAGACTACATTCATTACTCCCTGGGGAACATTTTGCTACAAAGTGATGCCCTTCGGGTTGAAGAACGCTGGGGCAACATATCAACGTGCTATGACGACTCTCTTTCACGACATGATGCATAAAGAGATCGAGGTTTATGTTGATGATATGATTGCCAAATCCCAGACAGAGGAGGAGCATTTGGTTAATCTGCTGAAATTGTTCAAGAGGCTTAGGAAGTTCAGGTTGAGACTGAACCCTAACAAGTGCACCTTCGGGGTGAGATCGGGCAAGCTACTGGGGTTTATCGTGAGCGAAAAAGGAATAGAGGTGGATCCTGCAAAAATAAAAGCAATACAAGAAATGTCGACGCCTAAAACATAAAAAGAAGTGCGTGGGTTTTTAGGGAGGTTGAACTATATCGCCCGGTTCATATCTCACTTAACTGCGACGTGCGAGCCGTTATTCAAGTTGTTGAAAAAGGACCAGGTTGTGACCTGGAATGAAAATTGTCAAAAGGCGTTCGACAAGATAAAAGAATACTTGCAGGAACCTCCTGTTTTGATACCCCCAGTGGCCAGGAGACCTCTGATTATGTATTTGAGGGTTCTTGAGGAAAGTATGGGTTGTGTTCTCGGTCAACACGACGAGACCGGGCGTAAAGAGCATGCGATCTACTATTTGAGTAAGAAGTTTACTGACTGTGAGTCCCGATACTCAATGCTCGAGAAAACGTGTTGTGCGCTAGCCTGGGCCACCAAACGTTTGAGGCAATACATGCTGAATCATACAACCCTGCTAATTTCAAAGATGGATCCAATCAAATACGTGTTTGAAAAGCAAGCACTCTCCGGAAGAATTGCCCGATGGCAAATGGTGTTAACCGAATATGATATCCAATATGTCTCGCAAAAGGCTATTAAAGGTAGTGTTCTGTCGGAGTACCTTGCGGAGCAGCCTGTTGAGGACTACCAATCGATGAGGTTTGATTTTCCTGACGAGGATATCATGCACCTGAAGATGAAGGATTGTGAAGAACCGTTGCCGGACGAAGGACCAGAGTTGGGTTCCAAGTGGCAGTTAATATTTGACGGAGCTGTGAATTCCTATGGTAGTGGAATAGGCGCGATTATCACTACTCCTCAGGGGTCGCACATCCCCTTTACCGCCCGATTGACCTTTCCTGTTACCAATAATGAGGCTGAATATGAGGCTTGCATCATGGGTCTGGAAGAAGCTATTGATTTGCGAATCAAGCATCTGGATGTATACGGAGACTCAGCTCTGGTAGTGAATCAGATTAAAGGAGAATGAGAGACACGTCAGCCCAATTTGATACCATATATGAATTATGCAAGGAGATTGTTGCCTTTCTTTGACAAGGTGGAATTGCATCATGTGCCGCGAGCATAAAATCAAATGGCTGACGCCTTGGCGACATTTTCTTTGATGTATAAAGTTAACTTCTGGAACGAGGCTCCCCGGATTGTTATCTCTCGGCTCGATAGGCCTGCATTCATATTTGCCATTGATGAGGCTCCCGATGGTCAACCCTGGTACTTTGACATCCAGAATTTCCTGAAGAACAAGGAGTATCCAGCTGGGGCATCCAGTCGAGATCAGAAGACTCTCAGGAGATTGGCTGGCAATTTCTATCTGAATCCGGACGGTGTCCTATACAAAAGAAACCACGACTTGGTGTTGCTACGTTGTGTAGATGAGAAAGAAGCAAAGTTGCTCATGGAAGAGATACATGAGGGTACGTTTGGTACACATGCTAGTGGGCATGCTAATGTGATGTCATCACCGTGGCCGTTCTCGATGTGGGGAATTGATATGATCGGAAAGAAATAGCCTACGACATCCAACGGACACCGGTTCATCTTGGTGGCAATTTATTACTTCACCAAATGGGTGGAAGCAGCATCATATGCCAATGTCACCAAACAAGTGGTCGCCAGATTTATCAAACGAGATATTATCTGCAGATATGGAATCCCTGAGCGGATTATCACCGACAACGGTTCGAATTTGAATAACAAGATGATGAAAGAGTTGTGCCAGAATTTTAAGATTGAACATCACAACTCTTCTCCTTACCGACCCAAGATGAATGACGCTGTTGAAGCAGCCAATAAGAACATAAAGAAGATTGTCCAGAAGATGGTTGTGACCTACAAGGACTGGCACGAGATGCTACCTTTCGCTTTGCACGGTTATCGTACGACGGTACGCACATCAACCGGGGCAACCCCTTTTTCATTGGTATATGGGATGGAGGCAGTGTTACCGTTGGAGGTTGAGATTCCTTCCTTGAGGGTTTTACGAGACGTCCAACTTGACGAGGCAGAATGGGTTAAAGATAGACTGAATCAGCTCAGCTTAATGGATGAGAAGAGGCTAGCTTCTCTCGCATACGGTCGGTTGTATCAGAGTCGGATGAAGAAAGCATACGATAAGAAGATATGTCCACGAAGCTTTCAGACGGGCGATCTTGTGCTGAAGAGGATTCTCCCGCCACAAACAGATCACAGGGGCAAGTGGACCCCTAATTACGAAGGTCCCTACGTTGTCAGAAAAGTCTTCTCTGGAGGAGCCTTGCTACTATCTACCATGGATGGTGAAGACTTTACGTCTCCTGTGAATTCGGACGCAGTTAAAAAATACTTTGCTTGAAAGTGACCCGCTGGACAGTAAAAAGAGAGTCCAGACAAAAATGGGGCATCCCGGTGAACCATAAAAAATGAATAAAAGGTTCGGGCAAAAGTTAGGGATAAAATTGAAAAGATGTACACCCGCGAAGTCGAAAACCTGGAAAGGGCGACTTCGGCAAAAAAGGGTATCCCGGTGAATTGAAAACCCGCAAAGGGCGGTTCACGCAAAAGTTAGGGATTGAAAAAGCAAATGACTGCGGTTCGAATTTGATACTACATTGCTTAGTGGTTTGGGAGTACCTGAGGTTTCGTTTATCCGACACAATCTCTTCTGAAAATTGAATACCGGGAAAGCGCCAGAGTCAGGCGAGTCATAGGAGGATCAGCTCAGGATGTTAGTCTGCACCACGTTGCCGACATGTATACAAATATTGTTTTGTATTTTTATGCTTTTTGTGCATATATGTATGTGTGTGTGCATAACTTCCTCTTTTCAGGAGTTGCATCCGATGTACAAAGCTTCGCCTATTTACAGGCTCAATCAATAAAACATGTTATTCAGCATTTGATGTTTGTGCTTTACTGTTTTGTATGTGGAAAACGCCTATGTTTTTGATAAACTTGCACTTGCATAATCTTGTTGGCCCTTGCCGATAATTGCTAAAACTTCGAATTGACTGAAGTAATGTCGCGGATGCTAACCCGAATATATTTGGTTGTATAGATTTGTTTTGTCTCGTTTGTGTTTTGCAGGGTTCTCGCCCTTGAAGAGGACATCAGAAAATGGTGGCCCCAGCCAGAGGCCCTGGAAGAAGGACTTGACCTTATTTCCCAGCAGGTCGCACCTCATCCCCAGAGGTTGAGACGATGATTATCCCTTATCGAAGGAAGGATTAGTTTCCCCAGAAGAGTATCCTCATGGAAGTTGTCCACATGACATCCCCAGCAAGACAAGATCAGTGTCCCATGCAAAGGTTATATTCCCCAGAGAGTCGAGTATGTGCACGTTCAATCTCCAGCTGGGAGGATTTCCGCGGCGCATAACCAAGGTGGTAGGTTCAGAAGGATTATCCCCCACCGAGGATGGTTTTCTGTCCCCCCACAGGTTGTCATGCTTTCGTCAGGATGATTATCCCCAGCGGAGTGGTAGTTCCGAGTTTGTAAACTGTACCCAGACAGTTGTCTCCCAGAAGGGTCGCTTCTTCCCCAGCTGAGTTAATCTTCCCAGCAGGTGTTGTTCTTTCCTCCCAGTGGAAATCGATGTGTAATCTCTCCCCGGCAGAGTTGGTGGTATTTCCGGCATTTATTTTGCCAGAATACTTCGCGATACCTGTTCATCCCCAACAGGGTGGTATTTGTCCTCAACAGCCGTGTTGAAGCAAGCTTGTCAGAGCTTCCCCAGCAGCCTGAACCTGCATTTGCATTTGCATACATCATCATGTTTGCATCTACCCAAAAACGCGTAGCATTTCCATGCCGTATGGAGCATTACGCCATTGCCAAACATACGCATTATGAAACATAAATCAGGTTGGTTAACCTTTTGTTTTCAGGTGTGTTTCTCAGCAGGAGTGTGAAGTTACAGTGCAGATCTGTTACCAGATGATCGAGGTCTCACCGTGAGACATATGATGACACAGTTCTTGTTGTTATTCCCCACAGAGTTACTGGCTGAAGTTTCTCTGATCCGACCAGCGGAGTGTTTTTCTTCAGGTTTGTTGTCGCGGCAATATTTCAGGGCTTCATGAATCAAGATGTCAGAAGTGGTCACTTGTTGTCAAAACGGGTGTCGGGCAGTTATTTTCAGAATATCCCCAGTGGAGTTAGCTACTGCAAAGAATAGGCAAAGAAGCTATATCCAAGTTACTTTTCCTGTATGAATCAGGCAGATGTATTTTCCCGTATGAATCAGGCGGATGAACTTTCCTGTATGAATCAGGCAGATGTATTTTCCCGTATGAAGCAGGCGGATGAACTTTCCTGTATGAATCAGGTAGATGTATTTTCCCGTATGAAGCAGGCGGATGAATTTTCCTGTATGAATCAGGCAGATGTATTTTCCCGTATGAAGCCGGCGGATGAACTTTCCTGTAAGTATCAGGCAGATGTATTTTCCCGTATGAAGCAGGCGGATGAACTTTCCTGTAAGAATCAGGCAGATATATTTTCCCGTATGAAGCAGGCGGATGAACTTTCCTGTAATCAGGCAGATGTATTTTCCCGTATGAAGCAGGCGGATGAACTTTCCTGTAAGAATCAGGCAGATGTATTTTCCCGTATGAAGCAGACGGATGAACTTTCCTGTAATCAGGCAGATGACTTTTCCCGTATGAAGCAGGCGGATGAACTTTCTGGTATCCAGATAGATGATTCTCCCGTGATAGACAGAGTATGTGAGTTGAGTTCCGATATTTGACGAAAGTATTTTCCCCAAGAAAGTCGTCGTGATTTCCTCGTGTTACTATCCCCAGTAGAGTCCTCCTCAAAGTCGTTTGTGGGTTTGGGACCAACGGAGGTAGCTACTGCAGAGGTAGGCAGAGAAACAATATTCAGATAATCTTCCCGTATGAAGCAGGCGGACGGAGTTTCCTGTAATCAGGCAGATGACTTTTCCCGTATGGAGCAGGCGGATGAACTTTCCTGTGTTCAGGCAGATGGACTTTTCCCGTATGGAGCAGGCGGATGAACTTTCCTGTAATCAGGCAGATGACTTTTCCCGTATGAAGTAGACAGATGGGGTTTCCTGTGTTTAGACAGATGATGTGCCTGTAGGGATAGGCAGATGAGTTCCCTGTGATTAAACAGAAATGTTTCCCCAGCGAAAGCGCCGGGAGTTTTCCGTAATGTGAAGTCCTGACGTGGACAAGATTGATTACTCTTCAGGGACCATTTATCCCCAGCAGATATCTTCCTTTGTATTGGCGAAATGAGGGACCTAACATGGACAAGGTTACTCCTGTGACGACAGAATCTCTATTCGTGTTGACAAATTGGTTCCTCTTCTGGTGTTGACGAGGTTAGCCCAATGGTGGACGGAGGTGTTTTTGCGAAGATAGTTCAATACCTGTGGCGCCACACAGGTGGTTGAGGTTGAAATCAAATCTGATATCAGATGATTGATCAGTTGGTTGCCGTAACAACCGGTTTCAGTTGGTGGATGTTGTTTTCCAAGCAGTTTGTGCAGTTTATTTCTGCGGTTGGCAAATTTCCGGGTTCTTGGTATTCAACCGTCTCGCACCTCGATTGTTTGAAGGTCGTTTGCTCTTCACCCAGTCAGGTCCAAGCCGTTTGATAGGGGCAGCTGTTGCACCCTAAAATTTGCTCAACCTATTTCATTTGGTTTATGTTTCGACACATTTTGCATTCGCATTCGCATACCGCATACATTGCATTTTTAGCCATTTTGGATTTTATCGGGATTACAGACCCCCTGGCGTTTCAGGCAGTTCAGGCCAGTTCGAATAAGGGTATTTTGAGAACTCGCGCTTCCCGGTATTTTCAGCTTACACTGTTGATTGTGGAGGATATTTTGGTGTCCGGGTTTACCGTTATTTCGATTGGGTCTCTCTTCCTCTTTTATTGAGTTTAATTGCTTTAATAGCATTTTTTTAGAATTTTATAGATTTTCTAGATATTAAATAGGTTTTATTAGTATTTTAGATAATAATCTTTTTTTTAAATAAAATAATATAGAATAAATAGAATTTTAGATAGTTTTTAATAGATATTAGGAGTTAATAGAATTTAGATAGATTTGATTTTTAGGTTAATTGAATAGATTTTATAGATATTAGTATAGATTTTAATTAATTGTTGGTTTAATAGATTTCTTTTGCTAGATTTTAATAGAGTTTATTGTTTAGATCTTAAATAGATTTTTAATATAGATATTAATTAGGTGTTAATTGAGCTTAGTTTTAATAGATTTTCTTCAGAATTTATTAGAGTAGGTTAATGTGCATTTTCGTTTTAATTGTAGCATTAATCACGTTTTAATCCATTAAGTCCATCTTAGTGCATATTAATCAGAGTATTAATCATAGTGGGCCATTATCCAATTCAAAGCCCAGTCAAAGTCCAAAGTGTGCCACATGTCGTATAAAGGGTAGGCCACGCGTTCTCTTTCTCTCTCTCCGCCTCATTTTTTCCACACTTCCCAGCCTGCCACATCACCCTCGGTCCCACTCTCTCTCCGCCACCTCACAATCCACTGACTCTCTCCTCTCACACGCGTCCCTCCCCCTCTCTCTCCCTCAGCCACGCGTCTTCACCATGCACCCCCTTGTGCCACGCGTCCATGGGCACTATTCCCCACCGCCGGCCATGCAACCACCGCCGGAAATCTCCTAACCGTCGCTGGAACTTGAATTTCCACCGGAAACTGCAAATTTCCAGAAACTCATCCAAACTTCATTATCCTCAACGATCGATCTTCATCAGCAACTCGCCGGAAACATCAAACCATCGCCGGAAAATTCATAGCGTTCTTCATGATTCTCCAGAAATCTACATTGATCTTCATCATGCGTTCATCAATTTCGCCATTTCTTCAACACATTCAAGAACATTCATAGACCTTCAAGAACGTTCGTCAGCAGTTCATTGGTCTTCATCAAGTTCCTCGCAAATTTTCCAGAAACGTTCCTCGCCTTCATCAATCTTCAAGTGTTTTCGCCCAGAAATTCATCAAGATTCATCCAGATTGCAGATTTTTTAAGTTCTCCACGAATCTTCAAGCGTCTTCGACAACGATCATCAACGAGCGTCATCAGTCTTCAACCAGTTCTCTAGATCTTCGTCTGATTTGCAAGAATCTTCATCAAGTTGTTGATCTTCACCAGTTTCTTCAAGTCATCTACAGCTCCCTCACCTTCATAGCGTCTCCAGGTTTTGCTTTGAACTGCTTAAACTTGTTAATTTGTTGTTGTTTAGTTGTAGAACTAGGTTAGTTTGAATGTTAGATTGTGAACAAGATTAGGTTAGGGAAAGATGATTTGAGCTGATAGATTGAAGCGCCATAGCTTGTGATGGGTGTTGGTGAGTGTTTTGTGGTTGGTGAAGAGATTGTGAGACAGAGAGAATCAGAGAGGGTGAGAACGGCGTTAGGGTTCGTGATGAACAGTAGAAAGGGGATTTAGGGGATTAGGGTTTCGTGAGCTGATAATGAGTGGATATTGTTTTTTGCCAAGCATCTCCTCCGTTTTCCCCACTGCACCTCCCTCTCCGTGTGGATTTTGTTTTGGGCCTAGATGAGATTTGCTAATCACACCCTCCTCTAGAGCCCAATTGAGTATAACACGCGAATTAATTGTTATTCGCCACAGACTTTTGTCATTTTCCTTGTTTTTCCATATTATTTTCTGAATGGGTTTGGGCTTAGCGCGCGCTTGATAAGCGCACACCCTCCTGAGCCCAACTTCATTTTTGAACTGGATAGTATTGCTATTTGACACGCCTCATTTGCATTTTTTCTTTTATTTTCTTCTATTTTCACATTTTATTTTTGATTAGAAATAAATTCATAACAAATTGAAAAATAATCATTTTGGGATGGGATTTTTTTCCCTAGTTTCCTTAGGACTTCTAGAAAATTATGAAACTAAAAAATATTAATTTCATGCATTTTATATTTTTTGTATATTTTACAATTTTATTGCTTTTATTTTACATTTGTTTGATACTTCATTTTTCTGAATTTAGTATGAGAGATTGGTGCATGATTTTTGATTGATTCTTGTGAGGTTGATTAGATTAGGGAGGCATGTACCCTTAGGAATTTTGTCATATTTTTGTGACTAAAAATTAGATTAATTTGAGAGGTAGATAGGAGACTTAGGGTTTAGGGCATAGTTTGGGGACTTAGGGTTTGATTTAGGCCTTGGGGTTTATATGGGGTATTGGGTATAGGGTTAGGTTCCCTTAGAAATTAATCTAGGATTTTTTAATGAGTATTACTATGTTACTTGATTTTTGCAATTTGAGTGGTGATTGTGTGTTTTCCCTCTTGGGCATTTTGCTTGTTTGTTTGGTTTGGGTTATTTCAATTGGGCTTGGGGCTTGAGTTTTTCTTGTTGGAGCCTATGAAGACATTGAAGATGATTGAAGACAAAGGATGGAGCTGGGAGCATTGAAGATTCTTCTCCTTGAGGGGGCTTAAGAGATAGGAAATATAGGGAGAGCTTTAGATTAGATTGATTTCTTCTTGCAAACCTAGAAAGCATCTTGCGCTTCTATTCCTCCCTATGACATAAAGTCCTTTTAAAGTATTCACATCCTTCCTTTGGAGGGATAAGTGACATACTTTAGAAGTAGAACTTTGAGGGAACCTTTCCCCTACAATGCTAAGTGCTTATAGGCTTCCTTTGGTTGTCAATAAGCTGTTTAGCATTTCAACTTAATCTGATAAGATAAAGCCTGTGCCTGTCAAAGAGAGTTATCTGTTGAAGCTAGGGTTTTGCTGTTGTTTGAAGCTGTCTATTTGTTGGGGTTCAGTACTTGCTAGAGCTTGGAGATCTTTGGAGACAGGAGCTTATCTAAAGCTTGGGGATCATTGAAGAGTGAAGATGGGATCTTGCTTGAAGTTGTTACTGTCAACCTTTTTTGCTGTTAATCAACCGTAGCTGTCAGAGTTGTTGCTGTTTGAGTTGCTTACTGTAGGGGCTGGTGTTGCTGTCAGAGCTGGTGTTGGGTTTTATTTCTTTTTCTGTATTGTTTGTTGGCTTGTTCAGCTTGCCCCAAAGGTTTGAAGTGAATACTGTTTCACTTTGCCTGTTGTTTTCCCAGGTTCGAGGTTGAGTGGGGCTCCCTTGCCTCACTTGTATTGATGCCTTGCATGCATGTTTACTGTTTACTGTATATATCTGTTTCTTTTCCGTTTATCCCCTAGGATCTCTGTTTCCCTCTGTGCAAGAGAGAAATATGACAGACGTTAGGATTCTTATCCATGCATGACAACATTAGGTTAGTTTTATTCCCTTTTCAACCCTAGACTTTTTAGAGCTTCTTTCTCTTCTCATATTAAACAATCAAAAACACAATAAGATTTCAAACATCATAAAAAACAGTTCTTGCGTAAAAGACTGAAAACAAACATCAAAGTGTCATTTTTGTCTGCTTGGACTCTTAATCAGAAGAAACCTCTTTTCAGAAAGATAAAAAACAGTCAGACAAGCCTGTGTCTTTCGTAGCCCAAACTACGTTTGCTCTGATCTTTCATGCTGTATGAAAGTACGTAGGCATAGGATGTTGTATCCTAGCGAGCAACCTTCCCCTCCTTTCCCGTAGGTAGGCGAACTACGTTGACTCTGATTTCTCGTTCCAGACGGGAATACGTAGGCATAAAGTGCGATACTTTGCCGAGTCATTTTCTTTTCTTTTTAACCCATACCTTTAGTGTAAATAGAATAACAATCCGTACTAGAAAACAAGCGTGGATCCCGTCGAGTACGAAGGACGTGAGGGGTGATAATACCTTCCCCTTGCGTAACCGACTCCCGAATCCAGGATTTGGTTGCGATGACCATTCCTTTCCCGTTTTGCGTTAGGTTTACTCTGAGCGTTTCCTTTCCCTCCGTTGGGATGAATAACGCACGGTGGCGACTCTTCTGTTTAGCCGGCGCCGATTTTCGCAGTAGCGACAAGTAGGAGTCTCCATCCAAATAAAATGACTTTGCTTAGCACTTTCAATCTTCATAAAGTGCCATGTCCTTTCAAAATGTCAGGATCAACATAACTTCTTGAGTTGCATAACTCAATAAGTCTAACATAATTACTTCTAATAAAAAAACAATAATAATTCTTCCACCAGACAAAATCATCTTCAAGTTCAATATTATGATGGACCACTTACACAATCTCTAACAGTTCATCCAAATGTTTTCTTTCTTCTTCATTGAGGTCCTCTTTGTTCAAATCAATGATCCATACCCAAGTATTTTCAAGCTAGCAACCCATGTCAACAACTTTGATTTTTGGAGATGGTTAAATGAAAAAAGATTAGGATATTGAATGTTTAGAGGTATATAACCTATCTAATGATTCTTTCAAAAACCTACATTTTTTCCATTACCTAGCTTGAACATAATGGATCTATTGAACCAGTTTTGACCCTCCATGCAACATAAGTCTATCAATTTAAATTCTCTCTACCACAAAGAGTCTCTACTTCCTTTTAAAGGAGTTGTAATATCAAGAATCTTCTCTTTAATGTCTCCATACCTATAAGAGAATAAGTCAACCTATATGGAGTCACGGTCATTCAAAATTCGTCAATGTCACTTGCTTATTAAAGCAAGATTGAATCTCTCGCAATGCTTAAATCTAAGCCTTCCACGTCTCTTAGCCTTAGAGACATTAGCTCAACCGATATAATTATTATTCTTCTTTAATTCTTCATCTCTCTGTAAGAAAGCATATTAGATTTTGATAATCTTCTGCAAAACTACCTCAGACACTTTGAAAACGGAGAAGTAACAAATATGTATGTTGGTTAGCACAACATTTATCATCACCACTCTTTGACCTAATGACATTTGTTTGTCTTGCCATGAAGATAATATTCTATGCAACTTAGCCAATATGGGATTCCAAGTCGCCCTTTATCTTAGGTTGGCCCCCAAGGTATTACAAGGAACATGAAAGGAATGATATTAATCTTGCAAGATAAAAAGTTAATGCGGCTTGCATAAATTCTTCCCTCACATTGATTCCATAGATTTTGCTCTTGTTTAGATTCACACATCACTCTAAAGCCACTTCAAAGCCCCTAAAAATAACTTTTAAACTCCATAAATTATTCCAAGATGCATCACAAACAACATCCAATACTTTGTAGAATCCAAAAGTGAAATTAATGTCTATCTCCTTTCAAAACCACTGAAACTGACATTACCCAAGTTAGTGACCATACTTTAGTTAACATTAAGGATCACTAAATCTTCATTTTCTTATTAACAAGAAACCATACGAGTTTGTCTTGGAAATTCTTGATGGTCCATCTCCCTAAAAGCTTTTTCAAAAATATGTAAATGAACAAATATAAAAGCCATGATCAAGTTCACATTCGGGGAGCTTAGCTTTAAAAATAACTTATTTCTAGAACACCAAATATGCAACAAAACAGATTATGTATTTCAAACCTTGAGCACAATTTCTGAATTTTTTACCCAAATACCCCACTTTTTCAAAAAAAATCTCAAAATAACCCACTTTTCAGATTATTTCCTAAAGTACCTCAGTTTGAGAAAAAATTAAATGTTGTCTCCGTACCAATTGGCGACAGTGTTGTAGGCTTATGAGGTGTCTCCAATCCAATTGGAGACAATGTGTTAAATTTGAAAGTTGTCGCCAATTCATTTGGAGACAAGGTGTAATCATAAAATTTTAAGCAAAAATAATTAACATTAATAATTAATTAAAACTAATATTACATAAATTAATGATGACGATCGGGTTGATCATACCGCCCACCGGTTCCACATCCCATAGGTACCCTCACTCGCTGCCCTCATTATTGGTTCACTTCAGGTGTTTGAGGATTTGAGGTCTCAGAAACATCAACAGGATTCCTAAGAAGTTCTTGCATTTCTCAGAAGTCTTATGTATAGAGTGACGACACATTACCGTAACTGAGTCCGCAATTTATGCCAAAGTATTTGGGATGTGATGAAGGGGACATTGGTGTGGGGCTTGTAAGATTGAATAGGGACATTGGTGTGAAAGATTCGTTGGTGAAAGGTTGAAATGGTAGTGGTGTTTGAAAGTCATAGGGTTATTGTGATGTTTGTGTTTGTCAACTATGGTGTGATGTTTGTGTGTGTCGGCTATGGTGTGATGTTTAAGCATTTTGGCTATGGTACGATGTTTAGGCTTTTGGCTATAGTACGATGCTTGGGTGTTTTGGCTATATCTTGATGTTGTGTTTGGGGCATATGCATTTTAGGTGTCTTGATAATAGTCATTTTGTTAGAGATGGTATGGGGGAAACTCTTGGTATTGTGGTTGGGTGTCTGGCATGTTTGGATTGTGGGTTTGTGTGTTTGTGGATCGATAATTTGCACCCTTGTCATTCTTGTATTTCTTAACTCTCACCCACCTACCACTATGCCAAAAATGATTTTTGGCAGCGCAGAAAAGACAACGCTTTCTGTAAAAGCACTGCCAAAGAGTTAAAAAAAAAAAGGAAAAAATTCGATGACTTTAGAAAGCGCTTTTAATAAAGTGCTGCTAAAGGGGGGTTAATACAAAAGAAAGCACTTTTTAGAAAGCGCTGCTAAAAGGGGGGGGTATATGAAAGCGCTTTGAAAAAGCGCTGCTAAATACGAAAGCGCTTTGAAAAAGCGCTGCTAAAGGGGGGTATGCTAAAGCACTTTTTAAAAGCGCTTCTAAAGGGGGGGAGGTATACGAAAGCGCTTTTGAAAAGCGCTGTTATAGGTCCTTCCTAAGACAGACCTTAGAGAGTGCTTATTAGATGAAAGCGCTACTATATGTGGGGGGTTTCAGCAACGCTTTTCAAAAGCGCTGCTATAGGTGTTAATTTTATAAATATAATAAAACGAGTCTGTTTTAATTCAGAAACAGTATACGAAAACAACGTTCTTTCTTTCTTTCCCTCTCGCAAAAAACCCTTTCACCATTTCTAAAAAACCTCTCGCGACCATTCCACCATTTTTGCGCCATCGACTGTCGTTCCCTTCGTCTGTCCGCCATCTTTTTCCTTTCCGCCGGCCATAGTACTCCATCTGTCCGACCACTCCACCATTTCAAGGTATTTTAGTCATTTTCTTCATTTGCATGGTTATGGATTGATGAGTTTTTTTGTTGTAGAAATATTGTATAAGTTTTTCAGGTTGAAAATATTGTGGAAATGTTGTGATAAAAATAGTTGCTTTATTTGTTGTGACAAAATATTGTGAAAAATAGTTCTTCTTATGACACTTAAATTGATTTATGTCGTAAGCTGGTACTAGTAACATTACTAGAGATGAGTTTGAGATGTTCTTTATTTGCAAAATATTGGTTTCATGGACAACATTACTAGAGATTTGGAAGACTTATTTATGTTGCTTTTAAAAAATCACAAGGATTTGCATATAAGCATGAAGAGGTTGTGCTCATCTTCAATAGATTGGTTGAGACATTAAAAAGAATATAGAATACTCTTTATTGAAATTCTCATGAATCTTGTTGTTGTATTTGTTGTTATTGAAATGTTGTTGTATTTGGTTGTTATTCAAATGTTGTTATTGATGTTGTCAATGTTGATGTTGTTAATGTTGATGTTGATGTTGTTGATGAAAACATGAATTAATTTTGTATTTTAATTTGTTATAGGGGTTACTTGTGAAGATTGTGATCGTTTCCAAGAATCTTACTATGTAGTTCTAGAAGTTGGTGATTTCTCTACAAGTGCTACAGGTATTCGCTGTTTTTGTTTAACTTACTTAGTTTAATTGCTTCATACCAAATGTATCATTTTCTGATGTTGTTAAATGCGATTCCAAATGTTGTTGTTGATGTTGTTAATGTTGATGTTGATGTTGTTGATGAAAACATGAATTAATTTTGTATGTTAATTTGTTATAGGGGTTACTTATGAAGATTGTGATCGTTTCCAAGAATCTTACTGTGTGGTTCTAGAAGTTGGTGATTTCTTTACAAGTGCTACAAGTATTCGCTGTTTTTGTTTAGCTTACTTAGTTTAGTTTAGCCTACTCAATTAGTATGGATAAAAAATGAATGTCTTCCAATCGATTGTAAAGGAGTACGAGAATGGGGTATCAAAATTCATTAAGTTTGTTGTTGAACACGCCAAAGACCCCAGTAGGATCACGTGTCTTTGCTTAGGTTGTTGTTATGGGTGTCGAATTGACGTAGTTCAGTTGGAATCTCATTTAAAGAGACATGGAATTGATCAAAGTTATACATGTTGGACATTACATGGTGAGATAAGTAACGAGAATGTTGAACCGGCGGATAATACGACATATGCTTCAAATGACAATGGCAGAGATACATATGATTGTGACCGAGTCGAAGAGATTGCAGAAGCACTTGAAGAAGATCTTCAGGATTGTCCCAAGATGTTTGAGAGATTGGTAAGCAATACAGAGAAACCGTTGTATAAAGGTTTCACTACTTTTACAAGATTGTTTGTGGTATTAAAGTTGTCCAACTTAAAGGCGAGTAATGGATGGTCGAATAAAAGTTTCACGGAGTTATTAGCCCTTATGAAAGAGATGCTTCCGGAGGATAATGTTCTTCCCAATCGAACCTATGAAGCTAAAAAAATGTTATGCTCTATTAGCATGAGCTATGATAAGATACATGTTTTTCCAAATGATTGCATTTTGTTTTGAAATGAATATGCATCATTAAACGAGTGTCCTAAATGCGGTGTATCTCGATATAAGAAAAAGTTATCACCAACAAAAGTCTTATGGTATTTTCCTATAATTACGAGATTTAGACGCATGTTTCGTAGTGAAATAGATGCAAAACACTTGACTTGGCATGCAGATGATAGAATTATAGATGGGAAGTATCGACATCCGGCAGATTCACCATAGTGGATGAAAATTGATAATGAGTATCCTAATTTTGGAGAAGAAGCTAGAAACCTTCGCTTGGCATTATCAACTGATGGAATGAATATGCATGGTCTACAAAGTATCTCACATTCCACATGGCCTGTAATTATTATGATTTATAACCTACCTCCATGGCTATGTATGAAGCGTAAGTACATAATGTTATCTATGTTAATTTCTGGCCCTAAACAACCAGGGAATGACATAAACGTATACTTGACACCTTTAATTGAAGACTTAAAGAGTTTGTGGGAGAATGTTGTGGAGGTTTATGATGGATATAGGAAAGAAAGTTTCAATTTGAGGGCGATGTTGTTTGGCACAATTAATGATTTTCTAGCATACGGAAATCTATCGGGGTATAACATTAAAGGTCAATGTGTGTGTCCTATCTGTGAAGAAAACACAGATTGGACGCGATTAGAATTTGGTCAGAAGAATATCTTTCTTGGTCATCGTAGATTCTTAAATTCTAATCACCACTACCGTGGGTGGAGAAAAGCATTCAATGGAAATTCAGAACAAGGTAGAGCTCCACCTACATTTACAGGTGAATAAATTTTTGAAAAGGTGAAAGATGTGAGTACTAAGTTTGGCAAGCCTTTTGCTCATACACTTGTCACGCGTGGGTGGAAGAAGAGGTCAATTTTTTTTAATTGTCATATTGGAAGTCGTTGTATGTAAGACATTTTCTTGATGTTATGCATATTGAAAAAAATGTATTTGAAAGTGTTATTGGTACGTTACTCAATATACAAGGAAAATCTAAGGATGGCCTTAAAGCAAGAAAGGACTTGGTAGTGATGGGAATAAGAAATGAATTAGGACCTTTGAAGAAAGGAAATTGAACATATCTACCACCTGCTACTTATACTTTATCTAGAAAGGATAAAAAGTTATTGTGTAAGTTTCTAAGTGAAGTTAAAGTTCCAGAAGGATACTCTTCAGATATTAGAAGACTTGTTTCTATGAAAGACCTCAAGTTAAAGAGTTTAAAGGCACATGATTGCCATGTTATAATGGAACACTTTCTACCAATAGGTATACGTTCTATTTTGCCAGAAAAAGTGAGAAGCACAATAACTAAATTGTGTTTTTTCTTCAGGTCAATTTGTAGTAAGGTGATCGATCCTGCGATCTTATCAACATTGCAAAAAGAAATAGTTATTACTTTGTGTGAGCTTGAAATGTATTTTCCTCCATCATTTTTTGACATAATGGTTGATATGTAAGTGATGAGATATATTGTTCTGAATAATTATCTTTATTTATCATGTGAGATTATTCTAAATATTCGTTTATATTATGTTAGAGCTATACAAATATTCTGACCACAAAGACAAGCAACAGTGCCAAAAAGGAAGGCTAACAACATTAGCTGGATCAGAGTGCAGGTATATTTTCACAATTTTGACTGTTATAGTGATTCTACTTGATAAAATTTGTTAAACTATATATCATGATATATATTCGTTTGTTTTTTCAATTTACAGTGTCCTCGTCAGCATAATGGGATTGATTGCGGATATTTTGTATTGAGGTTTATGAAGGAAATTATTCATTCGGGTCAAATAGAGATTCCAAACATGGCATGGATTTATAAGTTATATGATTTGCTTTAATATTTAACTGATATTTCATCCGAGTAATTAGTTTCAAAACTAAATCATGCATATTATGTTATATTATGTAGTACTTTGATGAATTCAAGTGTGGTACTTACTCGAAAGACAAATTGGAAGAAATTAAGGAGGAATGGTGTCAATACATTTTTGAGATGAGAATTGTATAAGGTATATATATTGTCTTTCTGTCTTTTGATTGGAGTTTATAGAGATTTGTGTTGTTGTGATGTTGTGTACATACTACTGGATGATTATATTTCTGGAAGTCGTATGTAGTTTTGGAATTTGTTGAATATACTTCGATCTAGAAGTTAGTTGTTGTGAGGATCCGGAAATATGGAATTTGTAATTATATGTATAGTGAATGTATTTGTGAAGTTATCGGTTTTGTAATTATATGTATAGTGAATGTATTTGTGAAGTTGTTGTGAGGATCGGCTTGTGTTGAATTATAAGCAGGTTTATGTGTTGAATTACAATTATTATGGTATATATAAGGCCAAAGTGTTGAAATAAAGGCTTGTGGTGAATGTAATTGTTATAAACAGGTTTATGGAAAAAAATTATAAAAAATGGTGCAACATAATTCAACAAAAATCATTTTTAAAAAATATGAAAAATACACAACGCTTTTACCAAAAAAATCCTATGAAAAAGTGATTTTTTTTTAAAATTCAATGACATGAAGAAAAGACAACATTTTTCTTGAAAAAGCGCTGCTAAAATGGGGGTATAGAGAGCGCTCCAAAAAGCGCTGCCATAGGGGGGAAAAGGAGGGAAAAGACAGCGCTTAAAAAAGCGCTGCTAAAGGGGAGGAATAGGCAGCGCTTTTATTAAGAAAAGCGCTGCTAAAGATATTTAGTAAATACACGTTAGGCAGCGCTTTTCAAAAGCGCTGCTAAAGGGAGGGGGAGTAGAGAGCGCTTTTTTGCAAAGCACTGCTAAAAAGTATTCAGCAAATACACTTTAGGCAGAGCTTTTCAAAAGCGCTACTAAAAAGTATTCAGCAAATACACTTTAGGCAGAGCTTTTCAAAAGCGCTCCTAAAGGTGGGGGGAAAAGAGAGCGCTTTTCTGGAAAAGCGCTGCTAAAAGTGGGTCTATAGCAGCGCTTTTTACTTAAAAAAAGCACTGTCTTTACCTTTAGCAGCGCCACTTTAAGCGCTGCTAAAGGTCTTTTTTGGCATAGTGTACGCAGTGCATCAAGTCTTTCAATACTTCAAATTTTGTTGCCTTCGGGTATGTCTCCGTCTAACCAACGATTCAACTCCCTCTGTAGTTTCTTGAAACTTTGGATGTTCCAGAAGAGCATCTCTATTGGAGACTTCTCTCTCGAATAAATCACTCTCTTATATCGACGACGATACAGGTTATCACTAATACAAGAATATGAGAAGAGATGTGAAAATAATTGATCACGTCACCTCCATTTATAATAAAATTACACATTGCACCCTGTCTCCAAATGAATTGGCGATAGCATTCAAATTTAACACACTGTCTCCAATTGGATTGGAGACACCATGAGGTGTCTCCAATCCAATTGGCGACACCTCTTTATCCTACAAAGCAGTCGCCAATTCATATGGAGACAACACTCTATGACTCCCCAAAAGTGAGGTACTTTAGAAAATAAATTGAAAAATGAATTATTTTGGAATTTTTTTTAAAATGGGGTATTTGAGTAAAAAATTCACAATTCCTAAATTTATAAGGGAAAAATGTTTGCGACTCATATCTTCACACATAATATGCTTATGAATTATATCACACGCCAACGAAATCTCATTAGCTCTTGGACAAGTGACTATAGCATCCACAATAATGGTTTTTTTATAGGGTTGGCAAAATGGATGGATTGGATGGATATGGATTATTAATTAATGGATCAAAACAATTCATTAGTCCATTAACCATGTAAGGAGTTTCTTTAAGAATCTAATTCAATCTATCCATTAAAAGATATAATTCATTCAATTCGTCCATTAACAACTTTTTAATAGATGGATATTCGTCCGTCCAAAAAGAATTTAAATATTTTAATTATTTTTATATATTTTAATTATTTTTAAATATTTTATTTTATTTTTAAAATTTCACAAAAAAAAATGTTTTTTTAAAATCTATTTTTCTTAAATAAAATTATTTTAGAGCAATTTTTTAATTTTAAGAGTATAGTTTTTAAAAATATCTTTCATCTATACTCTATTGTTTCTCTCGTAAGTTTGCTAAATTCTAGAAATTAAACTAGTAAAACATATATTAATTGAATTTAATTAGTATGCATTAACCGTGTAAAATTATTTTAAATTATCAATTAATTATCTATTCTGTTACATTAAATTATAAATTTTAAGTTATTGATATGACATAGTAGATTGATAAATTTTTATTAAATAACAATGTAAAATTATTTTACATTATAAGTGCATATCAATTAAAAACTCATTAATTTACTTACTAGATGTATTGTATAGTTATACATGTGTATGTCAATAATAAAATGTCTATTTAAACAAATTAATCATAAAATGGGTGAAAACATTAAAAAGACCGTAGCATATAAATTTACATTTATTAAAAGAAATGTGACTGGAGAAAGCATTTCACACCATACAATTACAAACGGTAAATACAAGAATAAAATAATCATGTGAGACTGCCAAAGAAAATGAATGAGTATTAGCAATGATTTTTTTTAAATTTAAAAATATTTAATAGTAAATTAATTTCAAAATTTATTCTTATTGATTATAAAATATATTAAGTTTTTAATTATTATAAATTCAACAGTAACAATTATTATTTCAAATTTGGTACCAAACTAATATGAATTTTAATAGAAGCTTTAATTAATTTGATTCACATTGTATAATATGCAGTAAATCTACAAGTAAACTAACGATCACGTCGTCAAAAAAATGATTATGTATCACGGCTCAAATGTTTTAGTCACATTGTATAATATGCAGTATTTTTATTCACAGTGTACAATACGAATTTAAATTTAAATAATTCAAATTCAAAACACGTTAATACTCAAACTTAGATACTGTAATCACAACTTAAATGTTGCTAATCATGGTTTATAAAATGTTGTTAATCAGGACAAACGTTGGAAATTCAAGTTTAAAAAAATTAATTCTAAAAAGAGATTATTTGTTTTGATATTTTCATGACAAAATAAAACATCATTCAAAAATTAAAAGTATCAATTTTATTTTAATTAGTTTACTTTAATTGCATAGATAATTTTTTATTATTTTAAAATAACATGATTTAATAAATTTAAAATATAAAATAAAAATGATCCGTTGAATTTTTAAAAATGTTGGATGGATTGGATTCATCCATTTATACAAATGGGAAAAATTTACTTCATACCCCTACACTCCTACAGTTATATCAATACCCCTACATTTTTTTAAAAATGACAATTTTACTCTTGTTTATTTTTTACTTTTTACTATTCATGTCAGTCATCCAATGAGAAAAGTAAATGAAACCAAGCTTTTCGGAATACTTCAATCAAGACTTCTGGTATGTTAACAATCGCTTCCAAAAGACATAACAAAGAGTCCGATTTATAACAAAACATATACCGGAAGACTAACCAAAAGTGTTCCGGTTTATTACAAACCTATACCGGACCACTTTTTGAAAGTCATCTAGTATGTTAGTTCCCTTTTTTGGAAGACATTTTTGAAGATATCCGGTTAATTAAAATTACATACCGGAACTCTTTTCTAAAGTGATCCGGTTTACTTTTATTTTATTTTTTTATAGTGCAGGTATGGAAATTCCTCCAAAAATATGTGTAGATACTTCTGATGTTTTTTCAACTACTAAAAAATTTGGTACACGAGAAGAGGTGATAAAGTGGATTAAAGAGGTTGGAATCCGAAATAAAGTAATTGTTATTATCACTCGTTCAGATACTAAAACAGACAAGAGAGGAAGAAGTAACAAATTAATATTTGGTTGTGATAAAGGTGGGAAACACAAGGATACTGCTAGTGGTACCCAAAGTGCAACGAAAACATGTGGATGTCCATTTAAAGTCAGGTCGACTCCGGCGAAAGATGGGTCTGGATGAAAGGTTGATGTAAAATACGGAGTTCATAACCATTGTTTACCTGTGATTGATTAGAATGTCATTCCTTTGTTGGTAGGTTGACCACATATCAGAAGCAGCATGTTGTTGATTTGACAAAGAGACATGTTCCACCTAGACACATATTACTCTCCTTGAGAGAGCGAGATCCAGAGAATGTCACTCGGATCACGCAAATATATAAGCGTAAGAGTATGATAGAAAAAGAGATAAGAGGTCCTAGAAGTGAGATACAACATTTATTTAAGCTTATTGAGGATGCAGGTTATGTTTATTGGAGTAGAAAAAAAGATGACTCTGAAGTTATTAGAGATATATTTTGGGCCCATCCAGATTCAGTTAAGTTGTTGAATGTTTTTCCTATTGTGTTAGTTATAGACAACACCTATAAGACAAACAAGTATAGGCAACCTCTGTTTGAAATCGTTGGCATGACATCAACCGAGTTGACTTTTGCTGTCACATTTGCGTATATGGAGTCTGAGCAGACTGAGACTTTCTGTTGGGTGTTAGATAAGCTTAAAGAATTATTTGTGAAGAAAGATTTGTGTCCATAACTGATAGTGACAGATAGAGATCTTGCTTTGATGAAAGCAATTGAAACTGTGTTTCCAAGGTCAATTAATTTGCTATGTCGATTTCACATTAACAAAAATGTTGGTGCAAAATGTAGGCAATATGTGGTTAGTGACATGCAAAAGACAATCGAGGACTTATGGATGGAAGTTGTATGGGCTAGTGACGAGGTTCAGTATGATCAACGGCTGCAACAGCTTGAGCAGGCGTGTGTTGATTGTAATGAATTTTTTGATTATGTGAAAGACGCATGGTTGACACCACATAGACAGAGATTTGTTGGAACATGGATTATTCGATTGCTACATTTGGGTAACATTACGACTAATCGGTATGTATCTTTTTATTAATATTTTTTACTATATATTTTTTTTTAGCATTTTTTTTAATTGTATATTTTTAATTTGTATTTTTTAAAGTATTTTTACTATGTATTATTTTTAGGGTTGAGTCTGCTCATTGGAAGTTAAAGCAGATGTTGGGGAATAGTATAGGTAACATGGTCAAATGTTGGGAGGCTATGAATAACAACTTAAAGTTACAAGTGGACAACATTAGAGCTTTTTTTCAAAAGAATTTTTATGAAGTTGAGCACGCTCACGTAAGTCCATTTTACAATAATTTACGTTGTTCAGTGTCTCGAGCTACATTGAGACGCATTGCTGAAGAGTTAACACGAGTTGATTATGTTGGAACTAACAAGGAAATATGTCGTTGTACTCTTAGAACAATTTATGGATTACCTTGCGCTTGTGAGTTGACAGGATATAGAATTGGTGGTATACTGATAATAATAGATATTGTGAATGTTCATTGGAGGAAACTAAGTATGGAAGTTAAGTTGGAGGTAGACGTAGGTGATGGAGCAGAGGTGGATATGATTAATGCAGTAGATGAATTATGGAAAACGCTTAAGTCACTAAACGTTGTTGGAAAAAAAAACATTAAAAAGTAGAGTTTTTGAACTTCCCTACCCCACAATGACTTCTTTGTGCCCACCATCTGAGAAAATAGAAACTAAAGGGGGAGTCAAGAAGAAAGACAAAAAACCAGTAGAATGTGATATTTATAGGGACCCTTCGTATCATGAGTATGTTGATAAAGCATCTCAAGCTTCACATAGGCAATCTCAACCATCACAGGCTTCGAAGAAGTTGAAATTAACACAATCTTCTTAGAGGCAATCTCAAACATCACAGAAGCACCCACAGTCATCTAAGTAGTTCATCTCTCAATTTCCTAATCATATTAGGTCATATATTGAAGATGTAGTTAATGTTGTATCAGATGGTAATTGTGGATTTAGTCATTGCTTCATTGCATGGATATGGTGAAGATGGTTGGCCAATAGTTCTTCGAGATTTGGGGTTGGAAATAATACACAAGGAAAGATCAAGTTTGTATGACACCTTATTTGGTAATCGGTTAGCAGAAGTGAGAGAATATTTAATGATAGAGGCATTTGATCCTCAACCACTACATAAATGGTTGACTTTACCATATATGGTTTACTTGATAGCAAATCGCTATAATGTTGTACTTGTCTGTTTAGGCAATCCGTGCATGACTTTCTTCTCTATGACATGTTCATATTCACCAAATGTCTCCATTTATTGCATTGGTTTTGTAAGCTGAAATCATTGGGTTCAGGTACTTAGTTATTTGTATTTAATCTGACTACATTTATTTAGTTTATTTTACTAAACATATCACTTAACGTTTTGGTTTTTTATTTATTCAGGTAAACATGAAAGAAGGGTTTCCATTGCCACAAATCACATTAGATTGGAAGAAGTTTTGTTCTCCAACAGCAACATCTTGGATGGTAGGATTTGAAGGACGTCTACAACATTGGCAACAACTTACACCTATATTACCATGAATATGTAATCAAAATAGGAATAATGAATTATGTCATTCAGTTTTAATTTTATATGTCTCAATAACACATAACTGGATTCAAAATTAAACATAAGTCTAGTAGTTAATACAAATAAAAAAAATAAACATATCCCAACTAGGTCAATAAGTCTAAAAACCAACACATAAACACAAGTCAATGTGAACGAGAAATACGTAAAGCTTCAAATAAATCAGCAAACTGTGGACCATCCTCTTCGACATCAACCTGTCGGAGATAACGATGAACCAATGTAGAAACACGAGACCAACTAGGATCAGATGGTCCTGCATCGTAAAGAGGAATTGACACCTCTCTTGGCGCATCATAAGGGGCGGTACCAAAAGAGGATGCGAAACACGATAATACCACTCAAGATATACATCATTTGTCTCAGATGGGGTGGTGGCCAGTGTTGTCGGACGAATCACAGTAAGGACGCTCTGATGGTAACCAATCCACTCAACATCAATATCATCAGCCATCATGTAATCAGGAGGTAGGGGTGGAATATAGTGCATGTATCCAAATTGACGTATACATTTGTCAGGCAAATATAGACAAATTACGTAATCCCATTTCAGACACCCCCTGTACAGACATATCTCATCAAATTGACGTCATACTCTATGATCCTCGAATGGCCTCCAGATGATGTCGGCAAGTGTCAGCTCGTCCAAAACAAGTCGCAACTCATCCAACTTCAGGACTCCTTGCTTATAGGATCATCTCATCGCTCGAGGGAGACCACAATTTTGAGCTGGTATCCAATTCTCTCCCCTTTTTCCAAATGTTGGAAAATACTCGTGAATCCAGCACTGTTACAAAATTAATAATATTAATTAACTAAATAAATTTATTCATGACATAATAAAATAAAAAAATTAAATTAATATACTAAATAAAATTAATTAAAATATAATAAACTAAATTAAAATAAATACTTGTAGGAGAGTAGGATAACCACCAAGTTGCTTGCAACTGAACATAGAAGCATCTCCAAGATGACTGTAAAGGGTAACCAACGCAACAGCTCTCCAACTGTATCCTGATAATATGTCCAAGTCCGTAAATAGTAGGAGGTATCGTGTCTCGACAAGCGTAAAGGTCTTGTCGGCAAAAATTGTGGAACCCACCAACATCAGAAAATATGCTCTGGTTGCATATGCCTATCTAGAAGCAACTTTATGCTCTTTGAATAAACCATATAACCACTCCAGCTTATAGTAAAAACCCCTGCAATGAGGGACATGTTCTTGCGTCCTATACTGTGACACTCCTAAGTTATCAACTGCAAATCCAACAACAGTCGCTTTTGTGATATGTTGCGGGGGCCAGAACACTCCCCTGATGGGCAAGTGAAGCAGACAAGAGACATCATCCAGAGTAATGCTCATCTCACCAAACGACATGTGAAATGAAGATGTCTCTAGATGTCATCTCTCCACAAATGCGGAAATCAAGTTTGTGTCTATCTTGGTCGAATATGTTCTCTGGAGTGAAGATAGACCAGACCTATAAACCCAACCCTCCATCTCTTTTGGAAGTTATTGTAGAACTCTCACTACAAATTTCAGCTCATGTCCAGCAACCTTCAGCTCTTTCTTCGGGCATCTCTCCTGAAAACAATTAAAAGTACGAATATCATAAAACACAACATTAAAAATTCAAATATTATTCAATATTAAATACATGTTGTTTACTTACCTCACCAAACCATACATGTCTGACAATATGTTGTTCGTATTTAACCAACATAGATGTATCGTAGGGCCCTCCTGGATAGCCAATCGGCGGTGCTGCGGCTGCGGATGCACCAATATGCTCTTCTTCATCAACAAATCTCGATGAAGTGTCTCGTTCTAAAGCACCTCCTAATGTCCTAGCGCCTTGTGTTCGCACCACTGAAAAAAATAAACAAACAAAAAAATAAGAAACGTGAAAAGAAAAAAAAAACAATACCAGAACACATATCAAATGAGTTCCGGAACTCAAAAAGCACAATACTAAAACTCATTTCATGAGCCTTCCAAAAAGCAAGCATAATTGAACCGGAACACATTTGAGAAGTCTTCCGGTAAACACTTTAACAAACCAGAAGACTCTTAAAATGAGTTTTGGTCCACAAATTAAAAATTTTCGCTCCAGAACTCTTACTTTATTTATTCTGGAGACCAAAATGTGAACCGGATGTCTTTGATGAAGTGTTCCAGAGACCAAAATGTGAACTGAATATTTTGATGAAGTGTTCCGGTTTGGAGAGCATATTTTGCATTTTCCGAAAGTCTTTTGACAGTGTAAATGGAAAATGCAAGAGTTCTGAAAGATATGTCTATTTGTACGAGAGTATTTTGGTCCAAAAAAAATTATGTAGAGATATAGAAGTAGTTGAAGGAGTATCTGTTGCACCCTAAAATTTGACCAACCGGGTCCTGTATCTGGCTCTATGTTTCGATGCATGACCGCATTCGCATCCGCATATCGCATACAGTGCATTTTCCAGTTATATTGATTTTATCGGGATCACAGCCCTCTCCTCGCATTTCAGGTGTTTTTTAATCAGTTTAGATAGGTAGAATCGTATTTTTGGGAATTCGTGCTATTCCCGGTGTTTTCAGCTCGCGCTGTTGTGTTTAGGGATATTTCGGTGTCCATTGATTTTACCGGCTATTTTGTTGCGCCCTCGCAGTGTTATTTGTGGTTTTGTGCCTTTTTTGTTCCCTCTGAAATTATTAGGATTTTCTGGATTTTATTGGCTGTTATTAGAGTTTTAATAGATTTTTAGAATATAATAGTTTTTCTTTTAATAGTTAAATAGAATTCCTTTTAATAAATAGTTTAGTTTTTAATATGGAAATAGAATAGATTTCTTTTAAATAGTTTTAATAGAAATATATAGATTTTTCTTTTATAGAAATAATATAGATTTTTTTTATAGGGTTTTAATAGAATAAATAAATAGAATTTTAATAGAACTCTTTTTAATAGTTTAATAGATTCTCTTTTAATAGTTTTAATAGATATTAGTTTTAGTTTTAAATAGAATATTAGAAGGTTAAATAGATTTTAGAGTTAATTGTTTGTTAGTTTAATTAGAATACTAATTGTTTAGGGTTATTAGTTATGTTTAATTAGAATTAATTGTATAGTTTTCATTAGGATTAATCATTGTTTTTTCGTTTTAGCATTTCATTATCATATTATTAATCCATTTGGCATAATCACGTTTAGTAGCATTAGTCATTTTATCCATATTCATTCGTTGGGCCCAGTTGTGATTTGCAGGCCCAGAGTTTCAGTCTGTGTTTGTCCATTTTTCAGTCCGCGCCAGGTGTTATTATAAAACTGCAGCCACGCGTTCAAGTCCAGGGGGCACCACCTCATAACTCTCACTTCACCAGAATCTGCCACCTCACATTTTCCTTTCTCTCTCTGCGCCACGCAACCCCACACGCGTCTCCCATGCAGGCCCTCCCACCACCACGTGTCCGCACATGATTCTCGCCGGTTGCATGGCCGGTGGCCATGCAACCACCGCAACTACCCGCCGCCGGCAGCCCTAACAACCTCCCAACTTCCTCCGGCCACCACCACTGTTCGCCGGAAAATCCAAACCCGCCGGAAAACTGGAAAAATCCCAGGATTCGTCACTTCTTCATCTTCTCCGTTCGTATCTTCACCCTGACCATCACCAGAAAACTCATCTCAACACCAGAAACTTCATCGTGCATCAAGAACACCTTCATTTTCCCCAGAATCTCAACCAATCCTCCTCCGTGTTCATCCACCTTCACCAAGATCTCCATACAGATCTTCGCACTCATCAGCCTTCAAAGGATTTTCCCAGAAATTCTTGAAGTTCATCTAACCTTCATCATTCCTCTATCATTTTCCAGAAAGCGTTCATCATGAACAACAAGAACATTCAAGCAAAGCTCCAGAAAATCTTCATCAGTTCATCACCAACTTCAAGATTCATAAACGTTCATCATCAGTACTTTCCAGAATCCTTCAACCCTCATCACGGCGTTCATCTTGATTTCCCAGTCTTCATCCGTGTTCATCACTCCTCAAGAACGTCAACAATATCTTCCCAGATTTTTCTTCAACGATCTTCAAACCTTCTCCAGATCCACATGCATCCGCGACCAGATCTTCAACGAACTTCTTTCAAGAACTCCATCAACAACTTGCGACTTCTTCATACCTTCATCGTTCAGTAGATCCTTCAAGATCTGTCGACAAGCATTTTGTAGTTCATCAAGGAGCCTCCAGGTCCTCCATCTTCAGCAAGATCATGGAACATTTTCTTCCGGAGAAGCTTCAAACAGATTCATCAGAGCGTCTCGATTTGGATTGTGTGATGTTTGGTGGTTCTCTCTGTCGTTGTGAGGATTTGTAAAAATAAAATGGAGTTTGAGGATCTAAAACAGGTTATGGCTAAACGAAAGATTGAGAGAGGAAGTTCTCAGAGGGAGTGAGAGAATCTGAGAAACGAGGGTGGAGCGGCGCAAGAAGCGTCGGTGAACAGTGACGAAGCTGGTAGAGGATGTTTAGGGTTCTGAAGTTGGAATGGGAGTGGATACACTGGGTTGGGATTGGGCTCCGAGGCCCAATGGTTTTTTTCTCCACATACGCCCCCTCAATTTTCGTCCTCACCCCCTCTGTGTGTTTTTTTGGGTGAATATTGGGCTGGGCCCGACGAGCTTTCTTTTTGCTGGCTGCTACTCCCTCCAGTTTCTGCACCCCCCTCCGTTTTTGCTGAAGTTGTTGGACTGGGCTTTGTTTCATTTGCTGGTTGCCCACCCTGTACTTAGATGCACCCCCTGCACCTTATTTTTCCTTTTTTTAATTCTTTTTAAATTCTTTGTAATAGTCTCTTTTATCTTATAAAAAAATAGAGAAAAGAATATATGGAAAATGAGGAAAAGAAATGAGAAAAAGAAATGAATGAAAAAATAGAGAAAAAGATTGAAAAAGAAAAATACTTGAAAAAGAATATAAAAAAATATTACTTTGTAGATTTAATATTTTTCTTTTAGGATATAACTTTTCATAGAGTTTATTTTTACCTTTTAGGTGTAGGTTTAGAAGTCCACTTGTTAGGGGACTATTTTCCATTTGTTTTTTCGTGATGAATAGGATAGGGTTTTTTAGGAGATTATTTTCCAGTATTCAATCATTGTAATCATTTTTCAAAATATTAATAAAATGAGATTTGAGCTGTGGTCCCGAAAGTAGCCGAACTACAGCTGCTCTGATTTCTCGTACCAGACGAGAATATGTAGGCATAGGATGCGATATCCTAGCGAGCACACTAACAACTAACCTTTTGTTCTCTCGCTGCTGTGCGATCGAGACTTTCCCACTGACGACTGATGTTATCCTTTTCTCTTGCCCGAGTGCATACGAGACCAGACCGTAGCTTTAGTTCCCATAGGTTCCCGTACCTGTAAAACCAGTTTGATTTCTCACTGCTGTGTGAGAACACCCCGATTAGCCGTAGTTAGCTTGAACTACATAAGCTCTGATCTTCCATGCTATGTGGAAGTACGTAGGCACAAGACGCGAGGTCTTGGCGAGCCCATTTCCCCGTAGTCCCGAACTACGTTGACTCTGATTTTCTCTCTTGAGAATACGTAGGCATAGAGTGCGACGCTCTATCGAGTCAATTCCCTTCTGTTTAGATTTAGCAGTCGTAGATAGATTGTTTTGCATCCTTTAGACAAACCAAGCAAGCGTGGATCCCGTCGAGTACGACAGACGTGAGGGGTGCTAATACCTTCCCCTTGCGTAACCGACTCCCGAATCCAGGTTTTGGTTGCGACGACCATACCTTTCCCGTTTTTTTGCGAGGTTTACTTCGAGTGTTTCCTTTTCCTCCGTTGGGATAAATAACGCACGGTGGCGACTCTTCTGTCAGCCGGCGCCGATTTTCGCAGTAGCGACAGTATCAGATAAAATTTTCTACAAATGAATGGATTTGATCCAATTTATTAATTAATTTTTAATGTATTAAATGAATTGAATGAATTTTTTAGTGGATAGATTTAATGAATTTTTGTTTAATTAATCCAATTATCACCTCTAATTTTTTATTTGTGTTTTTAAATAACTTATTTATAATTTATAAATAAGCTTCACTACGAGTTTTTAAATAAGCTTCACATAATACTTCATTTCTAGAGAAACTGAATTATAACCTTAAGAAACAATATACGTGATAATAGTTTAATCCAATTTTAGAAGATTAAAATATACGACTTTGAATAGTATTGGTCATTTTAAGAATTAACTTTAAGAATTGTCATTTCCTTCAATTTCAGAAATGAAAAATTAATTAATCATAAGCTTCACAGCGTTTTTACATTGAAATGCATAATCCATTTTCCATCAAAATTTCTAACTATTGAGAATGAGAACATAGCATGAAACAAACAAAATACTATACTATAAAGTACTCAAACTCAAACACAGCAGATTAAACTCTTGAAGAAGACTCAAGTAGAAACATTTCATCTTTGGTTTGCTTTGTAAGCTAATCAAAGAGACACAATTGAAATCCAAAACAACTGCATTTGAATCAAACATCACAGTTTCTGTCAGTTGTAGCATGGTTTATATAAATATAGCAAAATGACAATGACAATTTAAGTAACTTAATATAAACTAAATAGTCTTAGCTATAATGTGTATCATCATGCTCTCAAACCTTTCTAGGCGATCTTCCAGAACTTCTATTTCAACCTGCTGCTTATTCTCATCAATCAGCTTTTTAGCCACTGCAATTGCATCTTCAATCTGCATGATTTCTTGTGAGGACAGCTTCAACTTAATATCCTTTTTCTTTAAAGTATTCATCATTTTGTAAATGTAGTCATCCAATGCATTCACTGCTTTGGCCTTCCTTAGAAATTTCTTGTCTTCAATATGGTAATTCTCAGCTTCTTTAATCAATTTTTTAATTTCTTCAGCTGACATCCTTTCTTTGTAGTTGGTTATTGTAATCTCATTTGAATTTCCAGAAGCATTATTAATAGCAGAAACCGTCAGAATGCCATTTTCATCTATAGCAAAAGAGACATCTGAAGAAGGGGAACCACGAGGAGCTGGAGGAATGCCAGAAAGAGTAAAAGAACCAAGCAAATTATTGTCACTGGCTTTTGTCCTCTCACCCTCATAAACCTTAATCGAAGAACTGGTTTGGTTATCCTCAGTTGTAATAAACGGTTTTGTCTGGTTGACAGGAATGCAAGTATTCTTAGGAATCACCACACTCATGATATCTCCTAATACAGACCTGCCAAGAGACAAAGGTGTAACATCCTGAAGCACCAACTTTGGAACATTCTTAACATCTTCACTCAATAAAGCAGCCTGAACAGCTGCCCCATAAGCCACAGCCTCATCAGGATTAATGCTTTTGCACAACTCCTTCCCGTTGAACAAGTCCTGTAATAGCTGCTGTATTTTAGGAATCCTAGAAGATCCACCAACAAGTACAACATCATCTATCTTGCTCTTGTCCATCTTAGCATCCATAAGACAACTTTCAACAATCTTCATACACTCATTGAAAAGGTCCATATTCATTTCCTCGAACTTGGCTCTATTGATAGATGAAGAAAAGTCAATGCCTTGAAATAAAGAATCTACTTCAATAGTTGCAACTACAAGAAAAGAAAGTGATCTTTTTGCCCTCTCACAAGCAGTTCTCAACCTCCTCAATGCTTTGGGATTTCCACTAATATCCACTTTGTTCTTTTTCTGGAACTCTTGTACAAAGTAGTTCAACATTCTGTTATCAAAGTCTTCTCCACCAAGGTGAGTGTTTCCAGCTGTTGCCTTTACTTTGAACAGATCACCCTTAATAGTTAGTAGAGACACGTCAAACGTGCCACCCCCAAGATCAAACACAAAAATATTTCTTTTTCCATCACAGTTAGTTCTCTTGTCAAGACCATATGCAACAGCTGCAGCAGTAGGTTCATTCATTACCCTCATAACATCGAGGCCAGCAATAGACCCAGCATCTATGGTGGCTTTTCGCTGAGAATCACTGAAATATGCCGGCACAGTAACAACAGCATTCTTAACAGGAGAATGTAAATATGACTCAGCAGTTTCTCGCATCTTTGTGAGTATCATAGATGATACTTCTTCAGCACATAGCTGTTTTTCCTGGCCTTTGTACTTCACAGTAATTATCGGTTTGTCGTCGACACCGGCAATGACCTTGAATGGCCATAACAATATATCATCTTGAACATTAGTATCGCTAAACTTCCTACCAATTAACCTCTTAGCATCTGAAAAAATAACATTGGTAATTCTCAACATTCTATTTTCCAGAACTTGAGCATTATGTAGTAAAATAATAACAAGAATATTTATATAGAGGAAGTGAAAAAGTGAAAATACCAAAGATAGTGTTTTGAGGGTTGGCAGCAGCTTGATTCTTTGCAGCATCGCCCATCAACCTTTGATCATTAGTGAAAGCAACAAAAGAAGGTGTTACTCTGTTTCCTTGATCGTTGTGAATGATCTCAACTCGACAATGTTGCTCCTGCCATACTGCAACACATGAATAAGTTGTGCCAAGGTCGATTCCGACGGCACGTCCTTCAAATTTTCTCGCCATGAATCTCTTAGAAAGGAAATGAAACAAACTCAAAACAGACTGGGAAGAAATGAAAACAGGTTACAGATTACAGAAGCTTTGTAGTATTATTTAAAACATGAGAAATGCTACTTGTAGTACTTAATAAAGATAGCTAAGTAAAAATTAATGAGTGAAAAGAGATGAACTGTATTGTGTCATAATGAAGTGCCTACTGCAAAAGCAATGATGACAATATGTTTTGAAAGAATCAACTAGGCAACTCATATACGAAATTGGATTCTCTGCTGTAAAATCTTAGTAATGTAGTTATATTTCATTTCATTTCCTCGTGACACTATTCTTCCATCATTACGGTGCCGCCCTTACAAGTACCGATCAATCTTGTGGGTCCTATTCTAGCTCTTGATACGACTCCTCTCCCTATACTGTAGTATTCGTACTGTACATGCCTTTAACATCCTCAAGAGTGTTGTTAATCTTATACTTCCTCCATTATACTATAAACCGTTGATTTTTGATATGGATAAAAAAAATAAAAATAAAAATAATAATAATATTTTTATTAAAATATTTTTATGATATATTGAAAATGATGAAAATAATATTAATTAGAAGTTAAAATTAAAAAAAAATTATATTGAAAATTGAAATGAGTCATACATTTTTAAATATTATTTTATTTCATATGAGTCAATATTATGAGACGGATACGTTTTGTATAAACAATTTTGTATTAGAAGTCTGCTGCAAAACATGAACAAAAAGAAGATGATGATGACCGTACGATGAAAGTTGCAAAAAATAATTTCAAAGCGTTTGTTTACACTAAACTTTAGGTTCGATTCGCCCCCACCAATTTATGCAAATTGAATGCAAAAGGGTTAACCTGCGAATCTCCTTCAAGATACTATGAAAACCTTAACATGAATCGTGTATTCACATTAAACGTATCGATTAATGATATTTTACTCAATAAAGTTTTCTCATTTATTCTCATGCACAAGAAAAATAAAATAATGATTTAGATATAATTTTTGACACTTGAAACAAGTAGTTTGTATGTCTTTTATGCCTAACAAGTAACTCTATTTATAGAAAAACTTCTACCAATTGATGAGGAGAAACAATATTTCAATTGTTTAAACATGATCATTTGTGAATCATTATATATCAATAATGTTAGACGAAGACAATGATCTAGAAGGGGTTGAATAAATCACTAATTTCTTAAACAGAGTCGACACTTAAAAGAAATTTAGTTTTTAAAATTTATGCGGAAGCAACCGAGTAACTAGGTCGTCTAAACGAACCGTTACTGAAAAGATCAGATATGCGATAAGGCAAGATGAAATATCGAATCCAATGAGAAAACGAATCAATATTTTGAAAGCTAATCAATACAACTAAAATCACTTAAGTTTGTGAAAATTCCAATGGCTTGTAAAAATTAAAATCAATTTGACAAAATCACAAATAGTTTGTGTGCGATCAATTCGTCGAACACTTAGTGTACAAAACACCCCAAGTAAAATTCTCTAAGTAATGGTAGTGCAGAATATTTTCAATTACAATCAAAATGATTGTAATGATTTTTCAAAACACTTTTCAGCACTACACTACACCAGAATTTTTATCAAACAATTAATTGTGCACAAACGTTAATAATTCAAAAATAGGGAAATAGAGAAAATAGAACAACACCGAATTTGTTTAGGCAGTTCCCTTTTCGTCCTCGCTTAGGGTACGTCTGCCCCCAATTCTAGAAATAGAATTGAGATACGTATTATCTTGTTGCAAAAGTTTGTACAAGAGAACACAATAGTCACCACACACTCAAGCCTAATTGTTGATGTTGATACTATGTCTTCTCTTCCCTTGATTCAAGTCGAATCAAGTGCCTCGAACGTGTTGAATAAACCTTTGGTTCCAACTACTCTTCTAAACAACCCAACGGTCTTCAAATCTTTAGTTCGGTTGATTTCAATCACACACAGTTCGAACCCATATCTTTCTTCCACAATCCTCCATTTACCGCTACTAGATTGAACGAACCACTCGTTCTTCAATCACCTTCACTCTGCTTAATTTGTGAAGAAATGATCTATGCAAAAAAAAACCAAATCTCAAGATTCTTGGAGGACAAAATCCTAACGGTTTTATTCAAGAAAAATCCACCAAAATTTCAACCCAAACTCGATACAATATCCTATGTTTAGACGTTATCACCTCAATGATGCAAATGATCAACAAAAATTGTTATGTGTAGTTGTTGAGAAAATGTAAGAAAACGGATGAAGATGATGAGAAAATTTCAGTGTCAATATTTTAATTTTCTTGTTATATCTTCAAATGATGAGCCAAAAAGAATATATATGATGCTAAGACCAATTAACAAACATAACAGCAATTTGAAAATGAGACAGATCAGAAAAATAGTGTAATTCTAGCGAACGGTTGACCTAAGACAATAGGGGAGTCGACTTGAGCACACTTAATTGCAGAATTGTGCAAAAATTGAATCTATGCATCAACCGGAACAGGTCCATGCGTCAACGCAAACTTGCCCAAAAATGACAAATGCATACACTAACAGTATGAGTCGACTGGAGGGTCGACGCGAGCACACCTGAGCGCAAAAGCTTGAAATTCACATTACATGAGTCGAGCTAAGAAAGGTTTTGAGTCGACTCAAGCACCATAAACTTCCAAAAATGACTTTTTGAACATAGTTTGGTCCACCTAAACAATACTTATGCACACCTAAGTCTCCTAACATGAAAAAATACACACAAAACATATATGGTGCTCTTCTATATGAATAGACTCATGATTTTGAAATATTTTTGTGCATTAGAGAATTACGGATGCAGACTACGACTCGACGATACCATCCAAATTACAAAGTACGAACTAGACACATTTTGACATCATTAAAATAAGGACTGGGACACCTTGCCCTCACATACTCCTCCTTTTTTATGATAGCAAAACAATTGCAAAATCTTTAGCTTATCGGGTACTTTGAGTAGTATCATTCTCCCCCTGATTTTATGCATTCTTTCGAGAGACAATATAAAAATCGGATCAATCTTTATGAGATAAATTGTTGCTTTTTGCTTAGTCACTTCTCCCCCTTTGACAACATCTAAAAAAGAGAAGCACAAGGTCAAAGAAAACACAATATATCCAATTGAACATAATCACATACTTTGCAATTGATACACATTAACAAGCATCCATATAAAATGATGTTAATGGAAGAAATATGAAGATTAATGCAACGAGAAACATATAGAAAAAGTGAAGTGCATTAAACAAACACCATGTTCTAAAACATCTCCAAGTCTCAAACAAACAAACAAACATAAAAATAGGTAAATATAAAATAAGATGAACAAAAGAAAACATGATATGCACTAAAACTAAACAACATCATCCTCAAGGTTTCCCCCCTCTAAATGGATGGCCCCTCCCTCTGAAATGATAGGCTGGAGGTGGCGGTGGTTGTTGCTCATCCAATCGCTCAGTAAGTTTCAAAACATCCATGTTGAGAATGTTGAAACTTGTCGTAAGAACTCAATTCTGACCCGCAACAGTTTTAGAACGTCCAATAACGGTGTGGGAGAATGAGTTAAAGTTCTCATTCTGAGTCTGAATCTGGTTCTGCAAAGCCTTGTACTGTTCCTCTTGAGCGGTAGCAAAATTTTGCTGTTGAAGCTACATGTTTCTCAACATCTCAAGAACTTCATCATTATTTTGTTGAGGTCGCGGAGAAGAAAGAGGCATGTAGTAGGACTCTTACTAGTTTCAGTTATTTGTTGAAGGCATATAGGCTAAACCTAGAAATGTCCATCATGTTGGTTGCCACTCACCCCATCCCTGATTTGCATAGGGATCTATAGGAGATGATTGATCCAACCACCCACTGTTATCTTGTTCAACATTATTGTGGTCAGTTTCCATTGCATGAACGACTTATTCTTCTTCCTCTTCATCTTCATCTTCGTCTGAATCTTGAACCCTTGAGCTCGAGGTCTTCACTATGAACATGCAATGTTTCTCTTATTTATCCCACAAATAACCCATCATGGTCAGGGTCTTTTGACAGAATTCCTAATTTGTTGTCAAAGACATATACGGAATCCCTTGGACAACCACTTCAGCTCGATTAAGCACACTTTGAATAAAAGAGGCATAACACAAAGCAGTACCTCTACCAGATTCCCTCAAACCATAAATCCTGCTAACAATAAAATGAGGCCAATGAATTTTTATTTTCTTCTTTAGAATGTAAACCAAGTGTACCTCAGCCTAGTCGACCCTAGAGTAACCTCTCTTCTTAATACGAAGGATGTGAGAAACTATCCACTGTAGGATTCTATCAACTGGCTTCAACCGACCAGAAGTAACTGTCTTAGGATCACTATCCACTGTAGGTCACTAGCTACAATATGATCAGCAAAGGGTTTCTTCAACATTGAGTTTAAAGCTTCCTTAAACTCATATCCATCAACAGTTTTAGTATCAGTGATCTTAGGACGTGGAGCAGATAGTAGACACATATTAAATAAATCTTTCCTCGCTCTATCATTTACAGATACCCTTTTATCGCCTATTTTACAACTTGTTACAGTTAGAATATGATATCAAACTATTAATTAGTTTGAATCGCATCTCTAGTTCACAACCGATCTTTGATTTATCCGAAGGAAAATGTCAAATGAAGGAAAACCTATTTTTGCATCGTAAACAGTTTAGAGAGAGATCTAGGTAAGGGGTTGGTTAAGCTTAGGGAAGGTATTAGCACCCTAAACTTCTGTAGTACTCTACAGGAACCTTTTGTTCATTTTTACTATTTTGCTTTATTATTTGATCTAGGGTATATACTGAGCTAAGGGTTAAGAGTGACAAAGATACCTAAGGGTTAGTTCTAAGTTTACTCGCCAAGATTCGCATCTTGTGCCTACGTATCCGAGGTAGGGGATGGAATCAGAGTAATCGTAGTTCCCCTTGAAAGGGAGGTTAGAAACTTCTTGACTGTGGTCAAGGTTTCAAGGGGAGTAAGCGTTTCTTAAGGAAGCGCTTACGTGGAGTGCGGCGAATCCTATTTCTATGTTGAAATAGTTTGAATTGAAATTAGGGTTAACTAAACATTCCACGGCGGGAAACCCTAAAACGGAGTATGACGACTCTTTGACCTAATGCTAGGGTAAAGAGCATTTTCGGTCCACGGTGGGACACCTAGGCAAATTAGGATGTTGAAACATTCAAAGGGTAAGGCTATTGACTCGGCGGTCAAGCTATTAGACCTAATCCTTCGGAAGGGATGTTAATGGTAAATGATGCAAAATAAGTTATTACATGGCAGAATTGAAATACGAAAATATGAAGATAGTAAGAAAAGCGCAACGCGACGATTACTCGCATAAATTACAACCATAACAAAATATACAGAAATAAAGCGACAATAGCCTCGCGTAATTACAAACATGAAAAAAATGCAAAATAATAATAATAAAGACAGAATAAAAGTGACGATAGCCTCACATAATTACAACCAAAAAAGGAAAATACAGTAAAAATGTGAAATTAGTAACCAAGTACAAACAAGAGATATGAAAGTCAGATAATAATTAGCGGGAATATTAAGCCTTTATATTTTAGCATTTTTTAGTTAGAAAATTAGAAATGAAAGTGTGAAATGTTAGAAATTTAAAAATAAATAATGTTAGAAATTTATTAAGAAAAAGTTGAGTTAAATTAAACATAATGGTTTAAAAAAAAATTGTTTTTAAAAGAGGGTTTTAAATTTTAATTTGAAAAGAGTTTAATTTTTATTAAAAAAAGGTTTAACTTTTATTTAGCGTTTTACTAAAAAAGTGATCCAATTTTAATCTTTAAAAAAATGAGTTTCTAATTCTAATTAATGATTTTAATTTTGAAAGAAAGATCTAAATTTTAATAAATTCTAATCCTAATGTTTAATTGCATTCTTTGTTAAATAGTTTAATACTCATTATTAATTATGAAAAAAAAAAAACTAAAATTTAATTCTCATTATTAATTACCAATAAAATAAATAAATAACTAAAAGAAAAATAAAATAATAAAAAGAAAGAAAAAAATAGTAATAATAAAGGGGGAGAGGGTGGATCGTGTTGCTGTGTTGTTTCTTTAGGGTTTGGAAAAAAATTGTTTCCCTTCTTTAGGGTTTGGGAAAAAAACTTTTTCCCTTCTTCTTCTTCCCAACCGGCGGCGGCTCCTCCATGCCTCCTTTTTGAAACTTTCATCTTCTCTCCTGATTCGCCTTCGTCTATTCATACCTCAAACCAAATAAAACAAAACCAAACTCATTAATGTCATAATCTTACGTTTTGGGTGTTTCGACGGCGAGGTGGTGGTGTTCTTGGCCGGTGATGAAGCTTCTTCCGAGACTCTTTGCTTGGTTGTTGTCCTCCGGTTATGGGTGTACGCAGGTTGGGTTGGACCGGGTTCGCCTTAACCCGTTACTCAACCCGTTCAACTTTCAATGGGTTGGATTTATCATCAAACCCGTAATTCTACTTTAAAAACCGATCCGAATCAACCCGGATATTTACGGGTTGGGTAGGGTTGGGTCCACGGGTTGTGTATATAATAATTATTATTTTCAATTTAAAAAATCTATAACACAATTCAATATAATTTTGCATATTTCAAACAATTAAATTATTTACGTAGTGGAGACAAATCCTACATATAAAATAGAATAATTAAAAATATAACAATTAAAATTTTGAAATGTATTTTCTTTGTCATAAAAAATATTAAGATACATATACACCATTAATTATTTATATATTTTCATTAATATACCTTAATTTATAAAAATTTATTAGTTATTTTGATACTCAAATGTTATCCATTACAAATATATATCAACATATGTAAAACAAATATATAATAATATACAGTATATATTAGTTGTTTTGATACTCAAATGTTACCTTTTCTAGCACATGCTTAAAAGTAGGTTCGTAAACTATCATATATATTAACACTTAATAATATATAAAATTCCATAAAATATCATTTCCATAAAATTCATAAATTCTAAATAATTCAAAAGCAAATAAACATCACTTAGTCTTAAAATGACATAGATGTATTGGTCCAATATTGGTCTAATAGCACCAAAATCTAAAACAAAAAGGCAGTAAAGTGTAAACTAGAAGTGCATAAGTCAAGCAAGCATGATTAATATTAATAATAATGTTTAATTATAATAATAATAATAATTTAATGTGTGATTGGAAACTGGAAGGAAAGTGCAAAAGATCTTTGTGTACGTTACAATTTACAAAGTTATAGCAACTTTAAAATTTATAAATAATAATAATATAATAATAATAATAATTAATTATGTCACGTCAACGGGTTGGGTCAACGGGTTCATGGGTTTAGAAACTAAAACCCAATACCCGAACCAAATCTATACGGGTTGTTACGGGTTGGGTCGGGTATACCCGTAAATGAATGGGTCCGGGTAATTAGTGGGTTGGTTCGGTTTGGGTAGGCGGGTTTGCGGGTCGACCCGCACCCATGAACACCCCTACCTCCGGTGGTAGTGAGACTCTAAAGGATCCACGGCCGCCGTTGGATGATCCTTGTTGGTGGATCTTCTGAGTTTTTCTCAAAACTCTCTTCTTCCTCTTTCTGATGACCTGTTCTTGATTTCTGATGTTGATGAAGTTTTTCTCCCCCTTTTCTCAAATACAACTTATGTTTATATAGGTATCAAACTAGGATTAACTCTAACCTAATGCCCATTTTAAAGCCCAACTTAAATAATTATTTAAAACTAAATAAAATAAAGTAAAATTAAAATGAAATTAAAACTAATAATTCTATTTATTTATTTATTCTAACTATTTAGACAAAAAATAAAAATAACCGAAACTCAAATAAATAAAAGTCGTACGCCCAAGTGCTCGAAAAATAAACCGAGTACACAAATGATTAGCGCAAAATATACGACTCAGAAATATACCGTTTGGCCAGATTTTGAAATAAATTTTACTCGATAAAATGACTTAAACTGTCCAAAATGCGACCGAAAAGTGGTCGAAAATTTTAATTGAACATGCCAGGTTAAACTACGACAAACATAGATTAATATGACTGACGTTTGCAGGCTCGACTTTAAAATTTTCCGTCAGCTGATTTTTCACAAAGTTGACTTTTAGTTTGACCGATTCGGCTGTAGTTCCGACAAGTTTATTTCAGCTGATAAATTGGGTATTATGAAAAATGACAGACATGATATGCTATATAGGAAATGCAAGAAAAATATGAGGGTAAAATTTGGGGTGCAACAGATGCCCCTATTTAAATAGCTTCACCAGATGATATGAGAGACGACTCGAGGAATCACGGTGGAGGGATTTAAATACAGATAACCGAAATTTTTTCCCTCAGATACAATGATATGCAATGGTATGGATAAAACAAGGCTGGCAATGCCATGAATCTAGTATGATGCCTATGATGGAAATGATAAATGCGAGGATGAAAACGACATGACGACACAGGGACAAACGCGAAGAACAAACCACTGGGGAATACGACGCACTAGGGAAACAACACGGCACTGGGAAATTCTAAAGTGATGGCCAACTTGTGCAAGCACGACTAATTTTCACTTTAGAAAGAATGTAAGAATGGGATCCTCAATGGAGATGGAGCCGACGAGACGACCTCCACTAGAGAATATCTAAGAGATCCATGCATGACCGACTGATACTCTAGGGTGACAAGGTAACGCAGGATCCATACGGCGGTAGGATTAGGTAAACGACAAGCACTTGAGTTTTCGGGACGTTCCTTTAAACGAAGAGATCGAGCGGGATCTTCAGGAATCATCGGAAAACATACAGAGAGAAAAAATGACATCAGAAACATCTGGAACATTTAGGAAAATATTAAATGTACATGAAGAGTTTGAAGACGTATCTAGAAGAACATCAGATAAGCAACAAAGGAGTTTTGGAAGAACGTCAGAACAAAAAAACTCAATCTGGAAAAACATCAGAAGGAGAGACATATCCGGAAAACATCGGAAAGATTCTGGAAAACCATCAGAATCAAAGGAAAATACCTGGAAAACCATCAGATAAGTTCTGGAAGAAACATCAGAACAAGGACTCGATTTGAAAAACCATCAGAAAGAGAAACGTATCCGGAAAACCATCGGATAGATTATAGAAAACCATCAGAATTAAAGGAATATCTGGAAAACCATCAGATAAGTTCTAGAAGAACATCAAAACAAAGACTCAATCTGGAAAACCGTCAGATAGAGAAACAAATCTGAAAAAACATCGGATAGATTCTGGAAAACGATCAGAATCAAAAGGAATATCTGGAAAACCATCAAATAAGTTCTGGAAGAAACATCAGAACAATGACTCGATCTGGAAAAACATTAGAGAGACAAACAAAGGTGACATCCAAAAATGGCATTGGATAAAAAGATACCAGACATCCAATAATGGCTTTGAATGAGCAGTATTAACACAATATTTGAGAAAAGTATGGGATGTAAGATAACAGACATATTCGGGAAAACCATCGGATAAGAAATATGTCATATCTGGAAGAACATTAGATAGACACGACACAAAATTGTTTGGTAGGTGCCAAGTAAGTTGGATATTTAACCACAAGGTAAGACGTGGATAACCACACGGCCTCGGGAGAAATGCAAATGAGGATAAAACACTCATGATATGTATATGAATGATGTTATGATATGTGATCAAATGCAAATGCAGATGCCGACGATAAAGCTCGACTCTTCTGGTGAGATGACAAGACTGGAGAACTGATTCCTCAACACGGAGATCAATGTCATTCTGCCTAGAGACCAAAGATGTTAATGCTGAACACAATTCTGCCACAATGGTAAACTATGTCTAGTAGATAGTCCTTGGAGGAAGGAAGGATAGCTGCCTGGGGATTCTTCAAGTAAACTACCCCAGATTAAACCGTCTGTTATAGAGGAACTGGTAATTACTTCAGCTTGTTTGATTTCTGTAAATGATTGCTTTAATGTGCCCTCGAAGGCTTGCCCCAGTCTGAGTCTTGAAAAAAAAATTAGGATAAACCAAATTTGAGAAGACCTTGCCTTGAACAAATCTTTAACTGATTCTTAGGCAGGATGTAAAAGGATCTTGCCCCTGATAGGATCATTTGACCAAATTTCTCAATTGTTTGAAAATTCCTTAGAGGAAAGTCAGTTTGCAAACAAAAGTGTTCATACAAACATGGTAATGCAAAGTTCATGCAACTTTTGAAATCAAAATCATTTTTGAAAGATGAAAAAAATGAGACGTTGGTCAGAACACGGTGGTTCAAACTACTCAAAGTGTAAAGAAAAAGGTGTAATGCCAAAATAAATGATTCGCAAAGATCTTTTGGAGTCAACTTATGCAACCTTGTTGTAGTATGCTTTCAAAATAACCTTGCTTCAATTAGGTCTTTTGAGGGTTGTAATGTGGTTTGGTTCACAGTTTATGAAACAAAGGATAAAGACTCAAAATTTATTTGTACCCACCCAACCTACGTGATAATCTTCAGTCCTACGCTCAGTTAACTCATATTATGCATTCAGGTTCCTATAGGTTAGGAATTGCACTGATGGTAGCAATGATGGTTCAGAAGTCAAGGGACCTATGAAAAGGCACCCACTACTTCCCTATAATATTCGGTTGTTTTGACATTGAGGATTTTCAGGGTAAGGATTTAAATATCTCCTCTTTTTATTATCCCTAACTTTTGCCTGAACTGTTTCTTTTAAAGCACACAGTCAGCGGGATGCCCCAGTTTTGCCTAAGTCTCCTTCATAGGTTTTGACTTAGCGGGCTTTTTCTTTTGATTTTTTTGAAGGAAGTGACTGCCTAGCTTAACGATTACGGTGAACCATCATCGGGTTTTGACTTGGAAACATCTTCGACACTTACTTGTTGTGTGCGAAGGAAAATTTGTGAATGCAACCTTTATATGAAAGGTGTATTGCAGGAACACACAATCAAGTTAACTGAGAACTACCCATGCCCCAGTTTAAGATTGCGGGTTTTTTGTAAAGAAAGAAACTCCAACTTATAGGCTCAAGGGGATGACAAGGGAATAACTTCCTTATTTCTCCAGTGTTTGGGATTTGAAACAATGCCTTACATCGTCAACAAAGTTTGATTGAAAGCATACTAACAACAGTTATGGGTATAACGTTTTCATCATCCTCCTTACAATCTTTGCATATCAAAAATTTGGACAAGAAATAAATATTTGAAAGATAAAGTATAAAATGAATTGAAATCAAAAGTTGTAAAGCTCATTTCATTGGTATGAAATTACAAACATAATTTGAAGGCAAACAACTAATATAAAAATAAGGAAAGTACAAATAACGAGAAACATGGCCTAGTGACTGAAACACAGGGGTTTAAGAAGATAGTCTGCTGAAGTCGGACTGAAGCTTCACTTTTGAAGCACTGGCAGCATTGTAGTCAAAGAAAGGAGCTTGGACAGTCTGGGCAACAATATGGACCACAGGTCTGGGAGCTTGAAAAACCGGTCTGACAGTCTGACCAATCATAGTAGTAGATGCAAAAGGTGGAGAGTAGTTAGGAGGTAAATCAAACTCTGGCCAAGTAGAGGGCGACAATGAAACAGGAGGTGGATCAGCACTTGAAACTTCCTGAATGACGGTCCTCTGAGGTGGATCTCCTCTAGCAATCAGCACTCGAAGCATCTCAGTAAGCTTGGTCATGTCTGCTTTCAACTCATCAATCTCCATTCGGACTTCCACATTATGTTCCTCTTGTTCTAACATCTGGAGTCTATAGTTAGCTCTAGTCTGATATCTGTGTCGAGGAATCAGCTTGACGACTCAAAGGGACACTGAAAGATAAAGACAACTGGACATGAGAAACTGAAGGATAAATGCAATGCAAGACATGATGTTAATGCAATGCAATGGTTTCAAGAACTTCAACGATCGATTGCAAATGTTTTCTAAGAAAAGCTGGAAAATGTTTTAGACTTTAAAATGTAAGACTTTTTGAATTTGCAAAGGACAGTTGAATTCCTTAAAACTAGGAATGATATGATGCTTTATGGATGCAATGCACACGTACACACAAAGGTTTTAGGCTAGAGGGACAATGAGCGGAGCCAAGGTCCACCCATCCCAGAAGGTATGTACTATAGGTTAGTTGTACCTGTAGAACAAGGGTTTTAAAGAAGTGCCCAAAGTCATCAGTCCATCTTTCGGATATTATCAATTTCTCGAATGACTCGATGGTTAATAATATTCTCAAGAGAACCTCTTTTAAGGGTAGTATCCCGTAAAAACTATTTTGGGACAACTCCCTCATAGTTCTCGCACTATATTCTATATAAGGCCAAGGTGGTGTTAAGGTACTACGGTCCCCAGTATCACAGACTTCAATCGACAATCGTAAAATTTTTCACGATTACTCGTTCAACCGAACCATTTTTGAAAGGGTCTCAATTGAGCGGTGATTCTTAAGTCAGCTTGGTCGGGGTAAGGCCCCACATCCGGACGGACAACCTCCTTTTCCCCCGCTGTTGGGCAGGACCCTCGCGTCCGACCAGCAGGCCTCTGTCTGCCCGGAACTCCTCGGGCCTTCCCCCACGTTTTCCACGTGTCCCTCACGCAGGGACACGTCATAAAATAACTGACCACGTCTTGGAGATTCGGTCTTCCTCCTCCCGGATAGTGCATAACAGTTACCCTAGGGCGAAGACCACGTCCTGGTCTTCACGACGCCACGTCAGCCCTAGCAGTTACTAACATTGGGCATGGCAGCCCAGCCCAGTGCTAGATAACCATTGGCCCTGCGTTGGGGGCTCACTATAAATACCCTTTTCACTAGAGGGTCAGGTAACTGCTACTCTCTCTCTGTACTTGATTCCATTCTGCTTGTCGATTACTTTGGCATCGGAGTGTGTTTCAGGTATAACCCCCTCCTCTTTAACACTTAGGTGAGCAGCTTACAGATCGACGACGCGTGGCAGATCATCGATCCTCTTCTGGTCAGGTACGATCAATATATATATATGTGTGTGTGTGTGTGTGCGTACACACACACACAGATATATATATATATATATATATATATATATATATATATATATATATATATATATATATATATATATATATATATATATATATATATATATATATATATATATATATATATATATATATATATATATATATATATATATATATATATATATATATATATATATATATATATATATATATATATACATATATATACATATACATATACACACACACACATACACACACACACACATACACACACACACACATACACACACACACACACACACACACACACACACACACACACACACACACACACACACACACACACACACACACACACACACACATATATATATATATATATATATATATATATATATATTGATTGTACCTGACCAGAAGGGGATCGATGATCTGCCACGCGTCGTCGATCTGTAAGCTGCTCACCTAAGTGTTGAAGAGGAGGGGGTTGTACCTGAAACACACTCCAATTTTTCTGCCTGAGATTTTTCTGCCTGGTACCAACCTTTCCGCATCTCAATCACGTAAGTTCTTGCATCCTTCTTGGCGCATTTTGGTGTTTGCAACAACGTTTTCGGCGGCTCTGCTGGAGGTGCTGGGAACACTGTGGGTTTTTCCGGCGAATACGCCGGAGGATCCTTCAAAATTAGGTAGGAAATGTCTATCACCGGCCCTTGTGATGAGTTCCCCGAGGGGAAACGAGTTGAACTTTGAATACCCCGAGGACGGTGGGATGAAGGCCCCGGGTGTTGCACCCAAAAATTTGACCAACCAATTCTTGTATTTGCCTTATGTTTCGACTCATTTTGCAATTTTGCATTTGTATGCCGCGTACATTGCATTTTTTAGTCAGATTGACTTTATTGGGATTACAGCCTCTTTTCGCGTCTCAGGCAGTTCATACCAGTTCGAATAAGCAAGTTTTGATGTGGGACTTGTGCCCGTCCCGCTGTTTTCAGCTTTCGCTGTTATTTTTGAGGACATTTCGGTGTCCGGTTTTTACCGCTTATTTCGTTGTATTCCCGCATCTTTTTTTTTAATCGATTTAATTGACCTTCCTTGCATTTTTAGATTTTTTCCCTTAATTTCTAGAATTTTAAATAGATTTTTAAATAGTTTAGAAGTTAATTGTTTTTTCTAGAATTTTAAATAGATTTTAATTGTTTTTTCTAGATTTTAAATAGATATTAGAAATTGATTTTAAATAGTTTCTATTTCTTTTTATATTTTAACATAGATATTAATAGATTTTAAATGAATTTCTAGATATTATTTCTTTTAGAATTTAGAGATTTTAATTTCTAGATTTAATTGGTTTTAGAAATTAATAGAGTTATTAGTTTTATTAGATTTTAAGAAGATAATTTCCTTTTTAGGATTAATTAGACATTAATTAAGATGTTAATCATTTTCTTTTAATTAGATTAATCATTTTAATTAGTCATTAGGATAATCTTTTTTTAATTAGGAATATTAATTAGTTTGGTTAAAGAGGCTTAATTTTCGTTTAGTTTTTTAACTAGATTTTAATCCGGTCTATTAATCATTAACTGAAGTAGTTAAGTCTTAATTAGGATCATTTAATTGAATTGGGTTTTAATCAGTCTTTAATTAGTCTGAGTTTAATCATTCATTAATTGGGTATGTTAACTTTTAATTGCAGTCAGAGTATTCATTTTCGTGGGCCAAGTGCATTTTGGGGGCCCAGCTTTCGCTGCCACTTGGCAATATATAAGGGATCGACGCGTTCTGTCTCTCTCCACGCCACCTCATTTCACCACTTCCACCACACACTCTGCATGCGCCACACACACGCCACCTGTCCCCCCACGCGTCCCTCTCTCTCTCCTATGCAGTCACACGTGTCTTCCACTCACCCTCTCACTTCTCTCCAGCTTCCAAGTGCTCTCCCCCTTCACCCCTCTCACCGCCGACCATGCAGCTACCGCCGGAACCACCACAACGGTCGCCGGAAACAACAACGGTCGCCAGAAATCATCATCTGAAACTTCCTCCAACCTCACAATCTTCATCATGTTCCTACCAATCTTTCCACCGGACACCGCAACTCACCCGAAAACTCAAAACAATCAACAACCTTCAATAACATAGTTCATTTTCCAGAAAACTTCTCCAAGCCTTCATCGTCTCCATGAATGTTCATCCATGTGCATCGTTTTCCAGCAAAACTCACACGATCTTCAAACTGTTTCCAGAAAAGTTCTTCAGAATTCATCAAGTCCATAACCGTTTCGTGTTCATCCTCCAAGATCCTTCAAGCATCCGTCCAGATCTTCCATGATCTTCAGCAAGATCTGCTTCGTCATCACCAACCTTCAAGATCGCGCCACCGTTTTCCAGATCTAGTCAGGATCTTCGTCATCCTCAAGCTTCGAGATCCAACTCCATTTCCAGATCTTCATCAGATCTTCACCAACTCATCCATTTCCCAGATTCCTCTGTGCGTTCGTCATTGTGCTCATGGATTTTCTTCACGAACTTCAGACACTCGATAATCCGCAACCACACACTTCCAGCTTCATCAACAATTTCGCATCGTCATTCCAACTATATTCTTCGCCTTTTCTTAACAGGTTTGGGTGTTTAGTTAAATGAAGGAGATGAGCGAGATGGATGAAGTATTGAGACGGTGAGGGAAGAGGTGAGGATGAGGAGAGGAAACGGAAACAGGTGCCAAGCTGGAAGGTTGAGGTAGGGAAGGAAAGTGGTTGGTGACGGCGGCGATGAAAGAGGAAGTTGAGGATCTAGGGTTTTAGAGAGAGTGAGAGAAGAGGAGACCCGTGTGGATAGTGGGCTCTGTGAGGCCCAATCCATTTTCTCTCAGTCTGCACCCCCATTTCCATTCACACCCGTCCCATTTTCCTTTTTTTTGCTGGTGAAGTTTTTTTTATGGGCTGAGGCCCAATTTACATTTTCGCTGGCCATACCACCGTTTCACTACGCGCCCCCCTATTTTTTGTTGGTTTTTTCTTGTTGTATTGTGGGTTGGGCCCAGTGTTTTTTTGCAGGCTGCACTCCTGTTTTCAGGCTGTACCCCCTCCCCTTTAGTTTTTTAATTTTTCTTTTGTATTGGATGTTTGATTGTAATAGTTGTAGATTTTATTTTTCTATTTTTTCTTTTAGGATTATAGTTTTATTTTCCTAGAATATTATTACATATTTTTAATATAGACTTTATATTTTAGAATTTTCATTTCTATTTTTCTTTATAGAATAGTATAGATTTCATATTATAGAATTTTTAGGTTATTTTCTATTATGCAATTTACATAGAATTTCCTATTTTCTTTAGATAGTATTTCTTGGAATATTATTGCGTATGAAATTTTCCTTTCTATTTTTCTTTGTAGAAATTATAGAATATTGTGCATAGGATAGAATTTCCATTATATTTTCTATTATGCAATTTTCTTTATATTTCTTTAGAGTGTTTTCTATTAGAAATTAATTGCTAATTTTTAGGAGTAGGATTTTATTTCCATTTGTACTGGGTTTCTCTCCTCATTTCTTTTCTATCCGATTTTATCTCTGATTTTATTTTTTGCTAGCCGTGTGACATGATTCAATTAAAGAATGATTTTCGATATCATTTCTCTATCTTGTCTTTGACACGGAGATCAATACGCTACCTCTGAGGGTTTGATTTATCGTATAAGTCAAATCATGACGGTCTAAGCGTTACATTGGTTCTGATTCGAGCGTCATCATCAAGGATCCAGAGAGGAGAAGATTGGAATGGAGCTTGCACACATGTCGAGAGCCAGAGGAGCCGCTTCGTTCGATAACATCTTTCTCATTCAAGTTTTCATGCAACCGTCGAGTGTTGTGAGCTGTAGCGCTAGATACGTAGGAAATGACAATTGAGCGGTCTCCCCTTAATCGTCTAGAGTGTTTAGTCTAGCACCCTTTGGGTGATATACGACGCACTCGCTCCTACGTCCTAGGTTCTTGCGTGTGTGTCCCGAGTTCCTTCCCGTTTAGGCGTGTTAGGCCTGCTTCCTCTTTGTTCTCGCCCCCGCGCGATCGAAACCTTTTCTTCTCGCATTCAGGCGATTGAGACCCCCTTATCTTGCCCCTGTGCAATCGAGACTTGCTTTCCTGTAGTGCCGAACTACGTTTGCTCTGGTCTCTCGTACCAGACGAGAGTACGTAGGCATAGGATGCGATATCCTAGCGAGCTACCTTTTTCCCTTTTCCCCCTTTCTTTGCTGTAGTTAGCTGAACTACAGCTGCTCTGATTTCTCGTACCTGACGAGAATATGTAGGCATAGGATTCAATATCCTAGCGAGCACACTAACAACTAACTTCTCTGTTCTCTCGCTGCTGTGCGATCGAGGCTTTCCCGCTGACGACTGATGTTCCCTTTCTCTTGTCCGAGCGCAATCGAGACCAGACCGTAGTTCTAGTTCCCGTAGGTTCCCGTACCTTTAAACCCCGACATACTACGTCCGTTCTATCGCAAACAGGTAACTCCTAAGTCTCCGACGAGCGAGCAACATACACCTAACTGCTAGAATGCGTACGCTAGTATCGTCAATCCTTTCTCTCACCCCTGTGTGATCGAGAATACCCCTGTCTAGCTGTAGTTAGCCCGAAATACGTTCGCTCTGATCTTTCACGCCGTGTGAAAGTACGTAGGCACGAGATGCGATATCTCGGCGAGCAACACCCCCCCGTAGTTTCCCGAACTACGTTGACTCTGACTTTCCCATTGCACGAGGGAATACGTAGGCATAGAGCGCGATGCTCTATCAAGTCATTTTCTTTCCGCTTAGCTTTAGCAGCCGTAGATAGATTATTTTTCACCCATAGACAAACACAACAAGCGTGGATCCCATCGAGTACGATGGATGTGAGGGGTGCTAATACCTTCCCCTTGCGTAACCGACTCCCGAATCCAGACAATGGTTGCGATGACCTTGTCTTATACCTTTTGCGTCAGGTTTTTCCGATCGTTTCCTTTCCCGTTCTGAGGGATAAATAACGAAAGGTGGCGACTCTTCTGTCTTGCCGGCCTCGTTTTTTGCAGTAGCGACACCGGGCACGAGCGGATGTGTGTGCCGAGGCCAGGGGCGTATTCCCTGGTCTTCCTCAGGTGAAACTTGCCCCGACCTGTCTCGTGGGTGGTAGGGCCGATCATGCCCTTTCACTTGAACTGTAGTGGAAGGGTGTATTTGATTTAGCTGTCGAATTCACCGAGTTCCTCTGCTTTTCAGGTATAATATGGTTGTCCACGCCGAGGAAGGAATGGAATGGTATTTGTCTGAGGACGAAAGGGATCGCGAGGAGGTCGAGTTGGACCCACAGGCGAGACCCTTGGAAGAATGGGTTGGGGAAGAGTCTCTAAATTATACGTCGAGATTCGTCCACGAAGGTTCGGACGTGTTCGCTGTAATCAAGGAGAGGGTGGTCGGGAGCTCCCGACAGTTTCGTGCGTGCTTGCCCCGGGCGGCCGACCGTATTTGCTCACGATACGGCGGTGGCCGGTTCTCCATGTATGAATTTGCCTTCAAGGAGGTGGGGATGTGGATGTCCTTCACCGACTTTCAGCAAGGAGTCTTCGACCACCTCATGTTGGCGCCTTCTCAGCTTTATCCGAATTCGTTGGCCTTCCTCCGAGCGTTCGAGATCGTGTGCGACTATCTCGAGCTCGGGCCATTATACCTTTGTTTTTCTGTGTCTTCCATCTGCAATGGTAGACGGTGGCCGGCCGGCACAACTGGGTTTCTCTAAAACAGGCGACCAGGCTCTTCCGGCCATACACCGATTCTGTCCGGGGTTTCAAAGGCCGCTGGTTTGTGGTCATGCCGGCCACCGAGGAGGCGTATGCTACTATTTTTCGGAACGAAGTCATCGAGCTTGACGGGCATCCTCAGGAAAACTATGAATCTAAATTCCCTCTCGACTGGCAGGACCTGCACTTCGGGTCGGGAACGAATAACTTTATCTTCAGGTCGGGCAGGTTGGGTGAGGAGGACAGTTTGGCGTTCCGCCGACTTGTAGATTTTGTTGGGCGTCTTCTTCCTTGGAAGTGCGTGTCCCCTGACGGGGAATACATTCGTGATGCCGAGGGACACGTACTGACGGAGACCCAATGCATCAACGTCTAGGCGTTGCTCGAGTGCCAGACGGAGGCTAAGGCCCACTGATTCCTAGGTAGTTTGGGCCTATCTGAGCTGCTTCATTTTACTTAGCCATTTTTGGTTCTAACTATTGCTTTTATGTCTCTTTTACAGGTTCAATGGGTTCGGTGGAAGAGAGAGCGACGAAGCTGATGAACAGGGAAAGCCGACGTGCTCAAGGTCAGGCCCCTACTGCTCGGAAGGATCTGGTTGTTGCTTCTCCAGGGGCGAACTCGTCTTAGCAGGAGGATGGGTCCCTAGTCCTCAAACGGCGGCGGGAAGACGGGGTGCCTCGGATCAACCTTACTGAAGCTTCTCTGGAGCGTGAGTTTGGTCTGCCCCTTTGCTGCCTCTGACCGAATTTCTTTTTGGGGGATAATGAGCCCGGGGTGACCCCGGACGAGGAGAAAAGTATTTTGGCAGCGAGAAAGGAGGCTCGGCAGAAGCTGTTGTCCGCTGATATGGCGGCGATGGTGAGGGTCTTCGAGACATCTCTGAGGAGGTCAGGGCCAAGATCACGGCCGACCAAAGAGAGTACCAGCAGCGGGACAAGCTTCAGAGGGATCGCATCGAGGAGCTAGAGAAAGCCTTAAAGGACCGGGAGGAACAGCTGAAGAGGGTCGAAGGCCGTGTGGTCGAACTTGAAGACCTGGTCGCCCCAGCCGAAGAGGAGTCTAAGGAGGAGCGATTGGTCTCGACATGGAGAGGGCTCGTGGCCAAGGTTCGTCAGCTCGAGGAGGATTGTTTAGGGTCCGTTGAGGTGGGCTTCAAGCACGCTGTCGAATAGCTCCGGATTGTCAATCCTGATTTGGTGACCGAATGGATCGGCCCCTTTCACCGAATTGAAGGTGGTCGGATTGTTGTGGCTAGAGGCTCTGATGATGATGATAGCGACCATGACGCCCACGATGAAGAGGAGGATGAAGAGTAGGATAGATGGCCTGCGTGCCCCTATTATTTTCATTCGGCCTACGTGCCTGATAGTTTTTTGGCCTGCACGCCGTGTTTTGTTATGATTTCTGGGTGTGTGCTCGTTTATTGTAATGGATATTTTGACTTTCGGGATGGTGCCCGTGTTATGGATGTTTATTTGTTTTACTTTCCAAGTATCTGTGTGTGCTCGTATATTCTTACATGATAGCTATTTTGTTTTGTATGTTCGGTTGCATGTTTGGTATGTTTTTAATGAAAATTTTGCTAAGATGGGAGTGTAGCTCGACAATTGTTGCCCGATAGTGTAGAGAACTTGACCGGTTGACCTGGGTGGTTACCTGGTCGGTGAAGGGGGTCGACTGCGGTCGTGGACCATCCCCCGCGGTGTGAACGTCCCATCGCGAGCTGGGGTTCTGTCGAACTTGGTATTGCGGCGGCGACTCTCGGTCGAGGGTTCGCTGTTGAGCAGAGCATCCTGCCCGCACACACACAAAGGGCGGATGCTTGCTTTTCCGTTGATCTCGGGGAGATGCGGTCGTACCACGCTGCGCTCCCGTGGTCGCAAGGGAAGTTTTCATGGGTAGTGTTTAACTGTAGTATCTTTTTTGCTTTTCAGCGTTCCATGGTCAAGCTATTTGGTCCCCAGGTAAGTTTTCGAGGTAGTAGGCCCCATGCTCCGTCTTGTCCCGGACACGGTACGGGCCTTCCCAATTCGCAGCGAGTTTTCTCTCGTGTGAGTTCTTTTGGTTTCTTCGCAGGATCAGGTCACCGACCTGGAACTCGCATTTTAGGACTTTGTTGTCGTGGCGAAGGACGATTTTTTACTTTAGCGCGACCTTGCGGAGAGCTGCTCCTGACTGGATCTCCTCGACTAAGTCGAGCTCAACTCGTAGAGCCTCGTCGTTGGCTTCCTCCTCGAGGGGAGCCTCGGTCCTTCGAGACGACTCTCTTATCTTCACCGGGTTTACCGCCTCGGTTCCGTACGTAAGGCGGAATGTGGTTTCCCTGGTGGTCGAGTGGGGCGTTGTTTGGTATGCTCATAGCATACTGTAGAGTTCCTAGACCCATCCTTTCTTGGCATTGTCGAGTCTGCGCTTCAGTCCTCAGAGGATCACTCTGTTCGCGACCTCGGCCTGGCCGTTTGTTTGTGGGTGTTCGACCAAAGTGAAATAGTGTTTGGTCCCGAGTTTGGTGACGAAGTCTCGAAAGTTTCTGCCCGTAAATTATGTCCCGTTGTCGGTGACTATAGCGAGTGGGACGTCAAACCTGGCGAGGATGTTTCTCTTGTAGAAACTGAGTATGTTGTGTGCCGTGATTTTTGCGAGGGCTTCGGCCTTGATCCATTTGGTGAAGTAGTTGACGCCCACTATCAGGTACTTGTTCTGATATGAGCCTAGGGTGAATGGGTCGAGGATATCCATCCCCCACCAGGCGAACGACCACGAGGAAGAGAGGGATTTGAGCTCGTTAGGAGGCGCTAGGTGCATGTCCCCGTGCCACTGGCACCTGTCACACTTCTTGACATGCTCTTTCGCATTCTCTTGCATTGCCGGCCAATTGTATCCTGCCTGCAGGCTCTTCCTTGCTAGGGATCACCCCCCGAGGTGTTGCGCATTGATGCCCTCGTGAACCTCTTCCAAGACGGTCGCGGCTTGGACCTTGTCGACGCATTTGAGGAGAGGGATCGAGAAGCCTCTTCGGTATAGTTTGTTGTCAAGCAGAACATACGAGCAGGATCGTTGTTTGACCGTGCTGGCCTCTTTAACATCGACGGGGAGTCGTCCTGTGCTGAGGTAGGCGTGTATGGGCGTCATCCAACAGTTGGCGTCCCTGATGGCATTGATGTCGAGCGGCGCTTTTGCCTTCTTCGTGCTTGGTCGTGCGAGGACCTCTTGGATGACTGATTTGTGCCCTCCTTTCTTCTTGGTGCTCGCCAGCTTTGAGAGGATATCTTCCCGCGTGTTATGCTCACGAGGAACATGCTGGACCTCTGCGGAGTTAAAACTCTTCATCCGTTCCTTTATGAGGGCCAGGTACTCGACCAGGTTGTCGTTTTTCACCTGGTATTCACCTCGTACTTGCGAGGTGACCAACTGGGAGTCCGTGAAGATTTTTATCTCCTTGGCTCCGAGGTCTTCTGCTAGGCGGAGGCCAGCCTGGAAGGCTTCGTATTTTTCCTGGTTGTTCGTCGTTGGGAAGGCTAGTGCCTTGGAGACTTCTACGACAGTTCCGTCCTCATTTCGAGGATGATGCCCGTGCCACTTCCTGAGGAGCTCGAGGCGGCATCGACGAAGATGGTCCAGTTCTGAGTTCCCGGGGTCGATTATGGTGCAGGGGTCATCTCGGCGAAGAAGTCGGCTAGAACTTGGGCCTTGATGGCTTTTCTGCCTTCGTAGATGACGACGAACTCGGAAAGCTCCAGCGACCATTTCAGCATGCGCCCTGCCATGTCGGGTCAGCCGATCAGCTGTTTAATAGGCTACTCGGTTCTGACTATGGTAGTGTGGGCCAGGAAATAGTGTAGGATTCGTCTGGCCGCGTTGACGAGGGCTAAGGCGACTTTCTCGATCTATTGGTACCTCACTTCGAGGCCGTGGAGGGCCTTGCTCGTGAAGTAGATTGGTTTCTGCCCCTCGGGGGTTTCTCGAATTAGTACGGTGCTGACGACTTCGTTCGCCACGACCAGGTACAGGTACAAGGTTTCCCTGGCATCTGGTCTCGTCAACACGGGCGGCTCCGACATGATGCGTTTGAGGTGGAGGAAGGCTTGCTCGCATTCTTCTGTCCACTCGAAAGCGGCTTCCTTTCTCAGCATTTTAAAGAAAGGGAGGGTGTGCTGCGCGGATTTTGCGACGAAGCGGAATAGTGATGCGAGCATCCCGTTGAGGGACTGTATTGATTTCTTCGAGCTCGGAATCGCGATCTCGGAGAAGGCCCGACACTTGTCTGGGTTTACCTCGATCCCTCGTTCGGTCAGATAGAACTCGAGGAACTTTCCCGCGCACACCCTGAAGGTGCACTTCTCCGGATTGAAACGCATTGTTGTGGTAGAAATAGGATATCAAACTATTAATTAGTTTGAATCACAGTTCTTGATTCACAACCGCTCTTTAATTTATCCGAAGGAAAAGGTCAAAAAGGGAAAACCTATTTTTGCATTGTAAACACAATGCGGGGAGAGACCTAGGTAAAGGGTTGGTTAAATTTAGGGAAGGTACTAGCACCTTAAACTTCTGTAGTACTCTACAGGACCCTTTTGTTTATTGTATGCCTTTTATTTTTATCTATTATCTGCTTGGTGTATATATACTGAGCTAAGGGATAAAATGACCTAAAGACCTAAGGGTCAGTCCTGATTTTACTCGACAAGACTCGCATCTTGTGCCTACGTATCCTGGATAGGGAATGGAATCAGAGTAATCGTAGTTCCCCTCGAAAGGGAGGTTAGAAACTTCTTGACAGTGGTCAAGGTTTCAATGGGAGTAAACGTATCTTAAGGACACACTTACGTGGAGTTTTGAAACTCCTATTTCTATGTTGAATTTGTTAATTCGAAATTAGGGTTGAAATTAGGAATTCCACGGCGGGAAACCCTAAAACAGAGTACGGCGACTCTTTGACCTAAAGCTAGGGTAAAGGGTATTTTTGTCCACGGCGGGACACCTAGGCTATTAGGGTTTGAAACGGTCAAAATTAGGGTTATTGACTCGGTGGTCAAACGGCTAGACCTAATTCCTTCGGAGGGATTCTAACGGTAAAAACATGCAAAATACGGCAAATTACTATTCGACAGAATTAAAGTGCGGAAAAATAACGAAAGCGGTAAAAGAAAGCATCGCGACGATCACTCGCGTAAATTACAAATACCAAAATGCAAAAATAAAACTGCGACGATAGCCTCGCGTAAATTACAACCCAAAGAATGTAAAAATAATAACGAAATAAAAGCGACGATGTCCTCGCATAAATTACAACCATAAAAATAAATGTGAAAAAATAAAGGATTAGTAGCAACGGCCAAAATGAGAGCCAATAAAAGTCAGATGATAATTAACGGGAATGCTGGGAATTTTTTATTTTTAGACTTTTAGGTTAGAAATTAGAATGAAAGAGTTTGTAAGTAACTGAAAATAATTTTAAGTCTAGTGTTGAAAAATGTTAGTATTAATTTATTTAAAAAGTTTTAAAATAAAAAATGTTTTAATTTTAAAAAGGTTTTACTATAAAAAAAGTTTTAATAATAAAAAAAGATTTTAATAAAAAGAAAAGGTTTTAATAAAAAAAGAAGTGTTAGTAATAAATTAAAACATAATGTGATTACTAATTACAGTTTTAAAAAAAAAGAAAGAAATAATAAGATAATATAATAAAAAACGAAATAGAAATAGAAATAAAAGGAGTGAGGATAGGTGAATGGTATTGAGAAAATTTTTTTTTCCTTTTTTGGGGGGTTTGGGAAAAACCTTTTCCCTTTTTTGGGGTTTTGGGAAAAAAAACCTTTTCCTTTTTTAGGGTTTGGGAAAAAACCTTTTCCTTTGTTTGAGGGTTTGGAAAAAAACCTTTCCTTTCTTATTCCTAACCGGCGGCGGCTGTCTTCCATGGTTCATAGTCTTTTCTCCTCATCTTCTCTTTAATCTATAATCAATGAACAAAACAACATAGAAAAATAGTAAAATGATGTAAATAAAAGGAAAAAGAAAGGTTACGGTAACGACGATGATGTTGAATGAACTGATCCTCTGCCGTTGGAACTTTTTTGTTCGCCGGTAGTGCTTGGCCGATGATGAATTCAAGCCTTTTAGGATTCTTCCAAAAAAATTCCCTCTTCCTCTGATGACCTGCTCTTGATTTTCTGATGTTAATGAAGTTTCCTCCCATCACTTATGTTTATATAGGTAACAAATTAGGGTTAACTCTAACCTAATGCTCATTTTAAAGCCCAACTTAAATTAATATTAGTTAAAACTAGATAAAATTTAAACAAACTAAAACAAACTTAAAACTCTATTTATTTATACTAAACATTAAAAATATTATAAAAAGAATAAAATCTTTTCTAATATTTTTAATTTTATGATTTTGGATGTTTTTATGAATAATATGGAAAAAAGTGAAAAAATAATATTTTTTAAAAAATAATTTAAATAAAATACGAAAATAATAATTAAATAATAAAAAAAACTATTTTTGTTATTTTTTTATGAAAATAGAAAAGTTAGAATAAAAATAAAAGAAACAAAACAAAAAGTGAAGAAGGTGGGATTCGAACTCTCGACCTCTCACACTCACAACTCCTTACACACGGTCTCTTGCCAATTGTACTATTTTATTCATTCAAAATAAAGTGGCACTAGAAACCCTGTAAACTAAAAGAGCGCGTCACATGATATTTTCTTGCAACAATCAAACAACTGCACAATCCGTTAGTGGTTAGTTTAAACGCAATGCAAAATGAAATGGGATGCAAGATGAAACGACTAATCTTAGGGCAAAATTTGGGGTATTACAGTTGCCCCTATTTAAATAACTTCACCGGATGATTTGAGCGACGAAGGCTCGAGAAATCATGGTAGAGGGATTTAAATATAGATAACCGAAAATTTTGTCCTTAGATGCAGTGATATGCAATGCTATGGACAAAACGGAAATAAACTATAATGCTGACAATGCCATGAATTTAGTATGGTGTGTATGAAGGAATGGTAAATGCAGAGATGCAGACGACACCGGGGACAGACGCGACGAACCACACTGGAGAATACGATGCATTGGGTGACAGCACGACCCTGGGGGAATTCTAACGATGATGGTCAACTGGTGCTAGCATGACCAATTGTCACTTTAGGAAAAAGGAATAGTAGAATGGGATCCTCAATGGAGATGGCACCGGCGAGACGACCTCCACTGGGGAATATGTAAGAGTAAATGATAAAAATGGATCTGCACGACTGTAGGATCGATTTACAAGATGCTGGAGCATTGAGCAAAGAATAACATCCAAGCTTCTGGAAACTCTCCCTCGTGACAGGATCAGACGAAATTTAGGAATCCGTAGAATATATACAGGGTAAAACCGACTGTATGCCAAAATAAACGGTCTTAAATGGGAAACGCTCTGATAAGCTTTCTCGAGAGAGAACGGCCACTTATCGTCGGAAGGGGCTTATATGCCAAACTGGATAAGCTCTCAAATAAAGAGACTGTTGCTTATCTGTGGATAATAGATTGATTGATAAAATAAACTTCTTCACGTCTCAGGTCTGTGCTCCCTTGACATGATTCGTTTTCTTCTTTTGCTAAAGAATAAAATAAACTTCTTCATACTTCAAGATTTTGTGCTCTCCTGAATATGATTCAGCTCCTTCTTTTACTAAAGGATAAAACGAACTTTTTCATACTTCAAGATTTTGTGCTCTCCTGAATATGATTTTGCTCCTTCTTTTACTAAAGGATAAAATGAACTTCCTCATACTTCAAGATTTTGTGCTCTCCTGAATATGATTCTGCTCCTTCTTTTACTAAAGGATAAAATGAACTTCCTCATACTTCAAGATTTTGTGCTCTCCTGAATATGATTCAGCTCCTTCTTTTACTAAAGGATAAAATGAACTTCCTCATACATCAAGATTTTGTACTCTCTTGAATATGATTCAGCTCCTTCTTTTACTAAAGGATAAAATGAACTTCCTCATACTTCAAGATTTTGTACTCTCTTGAACATTATTCAGATCCTTCTTTTACTAAAGGATAAAATGAACTTCTTCATACTTCAAGATTTTGTGCTCTCCTGAATATGCTTCAGTTCAAACCTCCCCGCACTTCAAGATGAAAAGAAAAATGGAAGCCCAGCTGCTCGATGGAGATGGCCATTTACTGTGAGTCGTAATGAAGATAGGATAAGCTTCTCAGATGAGAACTACCGCTTATTTGTACGAATGTCACGGATAAGTTTCTCGAGTGAGAACTGCTTGTAGAGGTGGTAACAGGTAATGTAAATTGTAAAGAAAATTGTTGTGATGAGCTTCTTCTTCGAGAAGATCAATTGTAGAGTGTAATGTAAAGTGTAATGTAGGTGATGAGCTCCTCGGCTGGGAACTGTTGCTTGTCTGTTGTGTAATGTAGGGATAAGCTTCTCGAGCGAGAACTGTCGCATATTTGCAAAGGATTGTAAATGTTTTTCTTGAAAGATAGCGCTAAATAAATGCACGTCCAGGTAGGTTCGACGACCGACAGGACTGAAATTCGATCTAGAATTGGGTTAGAAAGAACTGATAAACAAAACTTCATTGAGGAAACAAACTCGAATGGGGACTACCTTATCTTAACGCGGAAAGGTAACGGAAATAACCATCGTCCACGAGGGTTGAACTCTGTGGGGAAACTGGAAACAAGTAGGTATTTTATGCTTAGGGCTGACGATCTACATGGAGAGAGCGGACAAACCCAGTTACTCGGCGGTAACGACAAGGATGACGATAAATAACAAGCATGTAAATGCTAATGCGTATGCCAAAGTGTATACGAATGTGTATGTTCATGTGTATGACAATGAAATGAAAATGAGTATGTAATGCTCATGCTTATGCTTATGCTGACAAAACATATGAGAGAGGAGACATGAGATGAAATAAACATCTCGACAGGAATACCCGGTGACCTCTGCAACAGTACATCTATTAGAGGATAGGAATAGTTGATGGTAAGACCGAATCTGGCTTCAAAGTTAAAATTTCCCTGGGGAGAAAAGATCATGACTTCCACATGGGGATACGTCTTCACTGGAGAGTACGATGTTACGACTTCAACTGGGGATCCATGACCTCTGCACGAGGATATGATGTCATGACTTCACGGGAGGGATTGCTATCATGAACCGTAATCAGCCAAAGAACTCTTGGGATCATAGATTTTCAGGGATAAAATAAATATCCGCTTCGTGGGGAAGATGAGGAGCTAGGCAGTCTCATGGAGATAATGTAGCAACTTCCTGGAAATAATACCTCGGCTTCCTGGGGAAAAGGTACATCCAACTGGGGATAAAGTATATCGAATTTCCCTGCGAAGAGTTCATCGGACTTACTGGGGAGAAATCAACAAACATTCGTGAGGACAGTATCTTGACTTCTTGGGGAAAACCTGGCACTCTTGGGGAATATTCCTGAGGAAAATAAGGCAATTCCACTGAGGAACATATGATCCTACCGAGAATGGGTCTTCAAGACTGTATATCACTTGGAGGATACCAGAGATGTCTCTGCAGTCTTGAGAGTCACTGGGGAATTATCGGGTGGATCCCAAAAGTGTTGTCAGCTTAAAGTCTTGCTGGAGAATATCACTAGGAAGATGCTGGTAAAATCTCTGTTGTCTTGGAGATTACTGGCTCGGTCCAAAGTGTTGTCAGCTTATAGTCTCGCTGGGGACTGTGTCGGCTTAAAGTCTCTCTGGGGACTGCTCTAAGGCAATGGTTGATGAGATTTACTGGGGAATGAAGACCACCGGGAGTAAGATCCATCGGGTGCATGAAAATGTCGTGAAACAAGCTAGTTTTGATCTTAATGGACTTCGGGATAGTCGCCATTTTGAAAAACAATATGCCCTAGAGTACCTGTTGTATGAGAGAGTCATCTTGAGAGGATTTTAAAGAGAACATAGGGTTCGATTGCCCCACTGTTTTCAAACTCTTGGAGAGATTTGTTAGATCTCGACATAACTAGCACGGATTAACCGTGTTACGACTGAGTCTACAAGAACAACTTTTAAGTACATCATGCCCGCATCAGTAAGTGAGCTGGAAATCACCTGCCCCTGTTTAGCAGAATCTTCAAGTTCCATTGTGGATGTACGTATGTAAGTTTCTATGATATCAAGCACAATCAACACGCGTGAAATGCTATCCTGAAACTATCAATGCAACAACATTTGTCTTGAAAATTTTTTTGTTTTTATTTTGAAAAAAGATATCGCTATAACTCATGACCGAAGTCGCGTAGCTAGGATATGAATTTAACTTGTAATGCCAACGGTAAATTGAGCATAGCTCGTAGGAGTCAGGAAACGTTATCTCGTCGAGTATGCTTCCAAAAGAATTCCTACTTCAATTAGGTCTTTTAAAGGTTGTATCGCGGCTCGGTTCACGGTTTAAGAAACAAAGGATAAAGGCTCAAAATGTTATTTGCACCCACCCATTCTTCGTGATGTTCTCCAATCTTATTCAATTAACGAGATACGAGCACTCATATCTCAATCGGATTTGATATGGTCGAGGACTTACAAAGGCTTTGGACATGGCCGTCACTCACCTAGTTTCTTTTGGCGATGAGTCACACGACTTTGTTCTTTATCGGGGGTTCTTCATTGTAATCCCTTGTTTTTGTTATATTTTTTTCATTCCCTAACTTTTGCCTGGACGACGTCTTTTGGATTTGACTTTGGAGTCCAGCGGGATGCCCCAGTTTTGCCTAAGTCTCTTTCATAGGTTGTGACTTAGCGAGCTATATTTTTTATTTTTGTTGAATAAGTCGTGTGACTCTTTTGAAAGGCTTGTGACTGCCCCACTCTTTAGGTATTAGAGGGTAGTCATTGACTTCTAAACTTTCTAAGATGTTAAGGATAGGTTCTCGAAGGTTCGCTCCTCCTTTTTGAGAGTCTGAGCGCTCAATCCCTTTAACTAAAAACTACCCTGCCCCAGGTTAAAATAAGGGTTTTAATTTGTAAAAGAAGAAAACTCCTACTTCAAGGGTCAAAGGGGTAAAAGAGGGGTTATCATCCTTATATCTCCATTGTTTGGAATTTGAAACAATGCCTTACATCATCAGCAGGTTTCAATTGGAAGCATACGACAAAAGGTTTGATGTTTTTGGTTCATCATCCTCCTCCCAATTCTTTATCAAAGCAAGGGATCGGGTAAAGTTGGCATTGAAAAATATTTTAATGAGTGAAACGAAGGGATTTATTCAAGACAAACATGCATTGCATCAATTATTCCAAAATAAACAAGTTCGTACATGATAATTATGATTAATCAAAGAAAATAAACATATAAATAATCAAATGTAATGTCTCAAAGTCCTTCAAGATGTGTTTATGAAGTCTTCGCGTCTGAGACCAGCATGGTAGTGGTTTCCTCTGGCGGAGCCTCACTGGAAGGAGTCGTCTTACTTGCCCCAGCTACGTCTGTCATTACTTCATTATCGGTCTTCAAATCTTCACTCAGAATAACTCTCCCAGATTCTCTATTGATCGAGGTCGCATCATCTTGAGGATTGCTGAAACGAAAAGGACTAGGCATCTAAAGAACTACCGGCTTCGGCTGATTCACCGTATGCGTCACTGGCTGAGATCTGTTGAAAACAGGCTTTGCAAAGCTTGATTCTGGCCCCTGGGACGCCCTAAGAGGAGTCTTGACTTTCGGCTGAGGATCGTCAAAAGACAGGACCTTCTTTTCTAGCAAATCTCTGACAATATTCTTAAGCGCGTAACATCCTTCCAAATCGTGACCAGGCGCACCCTCATGAAATAAACAATGAGCGGCGGCGTTGTAATTGATAGGTACCGGATTTGGAGGTGGACCCAAAGTTTGGGTAACAACCAGACCTTGTTGCACTAAGAAAGGATACAACTCAATGAACATCATTGGGATCGAAGGACAAGGCTTGTATGGTCTCCTATTTTAATGAGGTATCGTCTCCTCTGATGGTTGGCACACGGGAGCGTTGGGCACTCGTTAACAGTTGACAGGAGCTTGTGCAGGCTGATAAACAGGAGGTTGTTGATAAACCGGATGCTGATAGACCGGAGCCGGTTGCACAGGCTGATATGTAGGAAATTGCTGACTAAAAGGAGGTGCAACAGTAGCTACATATGGTTGTGGAGCATACTGAACTAGATAACCTTGAACATAATTCTGTTGAGGTTGCCAAGGTTGATAAGTAGCCAACGAGCGATTCCTCGTACGTGTAGGTCCTTTATGGTGGTCAACGCTTGGAGTTTTGCACTTCGGAGGAGTAACTCGTTGAACTGGTTGAGCAACAGTAGGATTCACTGAACTTGATTGACGATTCTGAGGAGGTATATTCTCGACAGTAACAACTGAGTGAGAACCCACAACAGTGTTGGTAATCTCAGAAACAACAGTAGGTTGATTATCCATCTTCACCTTAAGGGCTTGCAGCATCTCCACAATCTGCCCCACACTTCCTCGAAGATCTTCGAGTTCATGGCTGACACGGTCGATCTCTCGAGCTTGTTCTTCCATCCTTTTTCGAGCTTGGACTCTAGTATTGTACTGATGCGGAGGACCCAGGGTGACGAAACTGGCAGGCGAGAGAACCGAGAATAAGAAACCGGGAGACGAATGTGATGCAAAAAATGCGAAATGCGAATGAAATGATTTCATGGAATTCAAATATTTACGAATATCGCAGAATACCAAAACTTTATTTATTAATTTGAAAATGAATTACGAATAACATTCTTAGAAAAGTCTTGGCATAATAGCTAAATAAAAGCTAATAATGACCCTAAGGAAGCTTCTTGGTTTGCCCCTTGCTCTGCTCTTTGGGCTAGGCCTTTTTGAGGATGAGCCTATCTTCAAAAGGTAAATCGAGAGTTAGAGGAAAATAAATCCTTCATCAAAACCAAGCAAGGGTATGTTGGAAAACTCTTCACAATTGTTGGTGATTAGTGTCCTTGATGTCGGATGACTTCGAGCATATGGCTTTAGCAACAGTCTTGTCCTTTAGGGTCTTTCTCCAAGAAAGGGAACGAAGACTCCTTCAGAATAGGTAAATCCACTAATTGAGAGTACTCTTCTAAGGTAGGCAAGAGCTGGTACTCGAGGGATGTAAGGAAAAGATAATCTGGATCCTAAAACTGTAACAAAGTCGAAAGGAAACGTTTCTGGATCCTTTATTGATCTTGAACCAAAGCTCCTAGCTTCCTTAGGTCATCTAACTTAAGTCCTTTAAAAGAATATCTCAAAGTTTTTTTTTTGTTTTTTTTGTAATCCATGGTATCCTGCTGTCGCGGTGAAAATCAGATACCAAACTATTGATTAGTTTGAATCTTTAATTCATTTTGCAACCAAACTTTGATTTGTCCAAAGGAAGGGATAAAGATCGAAATTCCCACAATGCAATGCAAATGCAAGGTTTAGAGAGTTATAGGTTCGGGGGTCGGGTAAACTTAGGGAAGGTGCTAGCATCCTAAGTTTCTGTAGTACTCTACAGGAACCTCTTGTTTTATGTTTGTTTATTGCTAAGTGTTTATCTGCTTAATGGTTGAAAGGACCTAGTGGTTTATTTCTAAGTATACTCGATAAGATGTCGCATCTTATACCTACATATCCTTACGGGAGTGGAATCAGAGTATTTGTAGTTCCCCTAAAAGGTTGAGGAGTTCTTTGACTGTGGTCAAAGTTCCTACGGGTTTAGGGTAGTTGATTGATTGATTTTAGAAGACAAGATGCGTTATCATTTTAAGGGAGATTTAACCGCCACAAGGTGTAGGAGAATAGTCTTTGCATCATCTTAAGAGAAGGGCTCAAGTACTCGGATAGGGATCGACGAGGTACGCCTTTATCTTTCTTAAGGCAAAGTTCTTACGAATTGATTGTATTGATGTGGGGTGGAGATTATATCTCGCCTAAGATGATTAACATCTATTCTCTATTGTGTTTGAGTATTATTTGTATTGTGTTGTATTGTTTTCCTATGTTGTAAAATAAAGAACAGTCCTTCCTATGGGGTAGGATCTATCCTAGGAGATCGACTTGAATGAGATCAAGGATCAAGGGGAGGATGATGCAAATGTGAATGCATACGCACGATTGTTGGGATCATGCGCAGATTCTTCCTTTGGACGGGATGCGATGCGAGAATATAAATTGCGAGAATGTAAATTGCGGAAAATAAAGGCAAGTAAGATAAAACATGCACACGCATGAAAGCGCTAAGTGTGTGACTGTGAATTGTGTAAGGACGGAGAGAAGCGTGCACGATTAAATTGCTTAAGTTCTACGATGTGAGTTGATTTCAGGCGAAGATTGGTTGATGAGATTGTTTTTTTAGGCGAGGTTAACTTAGATGAATTGATTTTAGTAAAAAAAAGGGTTTGTATTTGACTATTAATAGTGAGATAGATAAATTAGTTGAATTATGCTTTAGAGATGAATTTGAAGAAGTGTAGACTTATTATTTTTTTTTTAGGAAAAAAAGTTGCATTGCAATCTTCGATAAAAGTTATATTTGTTTATCATTATTTTTAATAAAAACTAACTTAATTTATTTGAGTTAATTGGTAAGAAGTGTTATTCTCTTAGTGAAATTGATTTTATGAAAGAAGTTATATTATAAAAGGTTTTATTATCAAAAGTTTTACAACTTAGTTATCTAGAAAAAAAAGTTTTAAAAGGTAGCAAAAGAACTTATTTGCTTAATAAAATAAAAAGGTTTTATCAAGATGAATTATTAATATTAATAAAAATTTGAGAAAATAAATTATAAGATGGGTTTTTAATTACATCACATAAAATATAAATTAATTAATTAGATTTAAAAAGAAATTTTAAATTGATTAAAAGTTATTATTTTAAAATAAACTTAATTAAAGATTAAAGGGGTTTTTTTTTAATAAATCAAACAGATTATTAGTTTCTAAAAAAGATTAATTAAGATTAATTATGTTAAAGTGTTGGATCTGGTGTTATACGGTGCATCTGTTTATTATGGGCGCGCAGTGTGATCCGTTAGATCATGATTTGTGGGTGGTATGTGGTGATGGCGATGATGGACCACGGTACTACCATGGTCATGCATACATATAATTATAATATTTACAAGCACACAAACAGAAACCAAAACACGAATGGAAGAAAACGAATGCGGCGAAAAACCCTAATCGTTCGCTCGCTCGATTCCCTCTCCTAATTCACCTCCCTTCGTTTCAATCTCTCTCGACTTCTACCGTTCCGTTCTCCATTTTCGCTGCTTCTGAACCTGAAACACAAGCAAATTTGTCAAACGTTTAATAACCTCAACATGGATCGATGGCTCACCGAGAGTTGGGGACGGCGAGGAATTGAACAATGAGACCGAAGCTTCGTTAGTTGGACTCGCGGCGGTTTGCGATGGTTTTAGTGGTTGAAGAGATAAGCTCCTTTTCCCTCAATCTCTTATGCTTACGAATTTTAGGTTTTCTTTTGTGATGATTATCGATTGCCCCCTTCTCCACCTCTCATGTCTCCCTTTTATAGGCTTCACCGAGATTCCTCTAATTAAACTTTGATTAACATTTTGAATGCTTGACTGGGCCTTCCATTTTGGTTCAGACACGATTTGAAATAATTTCCGTTTCTGTTTGATTTTGTTGAATGCTCGTTAAATGACAAATTCAATCTCTGATTTGTTGTGTTAAATATTTATCTGTCCAGATTCAATGTTTTTTTGTTGAGGATTTGGATAGGATCTTTCGAATCTTTTGTGGAATATTCATGGTTTTGCTAATTTCGAATTGTGATTTGGTAGGTGTGGATAATGATTGAGTTGGGCCAGAAAACGGCTTAGAGGCCCAGGGGGAATTCGCTCGATGCTGTTTAAGGGAGGTTTGGAGGCGTGAAGAGGAAACAACTCCTGAAGACATGTTATTCCTTGTATGTCTTATGAAAGTGCAGGTGGTAAATATGGCATATGTTTCAAGGTAACATTTTGGAATTCAATATCTCCTTGACTTGGCCAATGTAGACTTCTAGCTTGTTCTTCCAGAGGAATATCCATATATTGAAGGGCTCTTTCAATTGAAACCATCTCCTTCTCTGTTTCAGTAAAACTTGCTAGAAAACTATCCAGCAAAGACACAATAGGAGCTGCGCATGAGAGGGCCAATCCAACCAATCCAGGGGTACCAAAGCTAGTAGGCAGACTGCCTTGAGATCCGACGACAGCCATCACGGCTATGAATGAGATTGTAAATGCAGCTAAAAACTAGAGACGCAAGGACAGCCACAGACTTGCCAGTGTCCCTGTATAGGAAGTCTTCTGATATAATGTTACGCAGTCACTAAATTTGGTAAAGAAAAAGTCCTCAGATTAAAGGCTCTAATAGTTGATGATCCATCAAGTGTTTCAGTGAAAGATATATATATTGGAGAGCGAGGAACACTATCTGGCTGATGACGAGAAAACGCATCGGTTATATCGCTAGATTTCATTGACTTTTACCGCGCATTCACCGTTTTAACGCTCGATTCCTCGAGTTTTTCTTACTATTTTGCAGGTACATCGATATGTGAGGCCAAATCAAGAATTAAGAAGAAAAGAACAAAGAAACCACAAGAAATGAAGCAAGACAGAAGCCTGCATAAAACTCTGCATAATTTGTTACGACCACGGTCGTTACAAGGGTGTCACGACCGTGACACCTTACTTTGGGACCTCACGACCGTGAGGAATGAGTGACGACCGTGACACTTGAAAACATAAGACAACGAGCGTGAAGACCTTGTCACGCCCGTGACAAGGATATAACGTGATTCTTTTGACTCAGACTACGTCAAAGTCACCAGTGAAGCCACTCCTCCTAGTAATTCTCACGTGAGGGAGATTTCTCCCACTTTCTGCTGCCACTTTCCAACATTTTCTCAACCACTTCAGCAAAGCCCAAGAAGCAAAAGACCCAGGACCAGCCCATTGGAAGCTCTATAAATAGGACCAGCTCAGGAGAATTTAGGGACAGACTTCAGTATCCAAATTTCCTGCGGAAGCTCTGCCGAATTACCTTACCATCAGATTTATTATTCCAGCATTTTATTTTCTGCCTTATTTTATTTGTATCCAAACCAACCGTGTAACAATTTCCAACATTAGGGAATTGTTATACCTTTATTTGTTTCCAGCCTTCAGCATTTCGTTTTAATTTTTATTTCCGCCTACTCCAAGCCTTCCGGTCTGTGGAAGAAGGAGTCTACTCAGATATTTGTTAATCAGGTTTTTTTTCAGTTATTGCAATTTAATTAATTTAATTAATTTAATTTATTTATAATGTCCAATTATTTCTCTGCCATTAGTAAGCTAATAAATAACTCTGAGTCTGATTTAACCTCGATGAGTAGCTAAATACCTTAGGGCGGTATGTAGTTATAACTAACTTAACCGGTAAAATATAACCATGGGCTAAAATAATTAATCGCTTAACATTCTGGCTGATACTTTTTAATTAAATTCGACCTTTTCGTTACGAGAGTAAGAAAAGGGTATTAGGTTGGGTCAAGACCACGAGAGTGTGAGATTTTAACCAGATAGCTAAAGTTAGGCATTTAAATTAAATACAGCGAGAGCGCTTTAAGATAAATTAGAATTATTTAGTTTCCAAAAATTATCTCTAAACACTTATGGGCTAGCGAGAGCAGGCATAGGGCTTTAGGGATAAGATCTGATTCAAGACCACGAGAGTGTGAGTTGAGGGTATTCAAACTAGTAATCTCTACCGAGTAGCTTAAGTGAACATCTTTATAAGCCTAGGTTAGATTGACCCACCTAAGTTAGTATAATTACATACCGACCGTTTTAGTATTATTTTATAAAAAAAACTTGAATCTAATTCCGCCTTCAATAGTCTTAGAAAACCAACAACAATCGTGACAACTATTCGCCTTAGCTAAACTAGAAGTTCATCTAGCACTAAGTAACGATAGAATCCCTGTGGATCGATAATCTTAAATATTACTTCGATAGGCTGTGCACTTGCAGTAAGATACCGCTAGACGCATAAGTAGACACGTCTTTAGCCCATCAAGTTTTTGGCGCCGTTGCCGGGGATTCCTTAATTTAGTTACTAGTGCACTTAGGTAGCATTGTCTAGACTAAGGTATCAACTATTTAATTTAATCTAATCTCCGAGTGTATGCCACGTACTCGCTCTAAAAGCGAAGACTTGCAACCTCTAATCTCTGAATCGGAACGCTTCTTACACGTAAGAAGACGTATACTCGATTTCGAAAATAATTCCAACATTCCAGATCTTCAATTAGATCCGCCTGAACCAGTCGTAAAATCAGAAAACGCAGGAATGGCTGAAGAACAAGCTCATCCACTCAAGTATTACGCTAATCCTTCGCAAGGTGAACCGCATTCAAGCATTGCAGCACCGGCTATCAACCGAAACGATTTCGAACTAAAACCATCATTGATATCGGCCGTGCAACAAAACCAATTCGCCGGAAATCCTACCGAGGATCCGAATCTTCATCTTTCGATCTTTGTGCAATATGCAGATACCGTAAAAGCCAATGGAGTTACCCAAGAAGCTATTAGACTACGTTTATTTCCTTTTTCGCTTCGAGACAGAGCAAGAGCATGGCTTCAATCTCTGCCTTCAAACTCAGTAACTACGTGGGAACAGCTTAAGAAAGTTTTCTTGAATAGGTATTTTCCACCTAGCAAGACAGCTATGCTGAGAGCTCAGATCAACGGATTTAAGCAAAGAGAAAATGAATCATTATTCGAAGCTTGGGAACGCTATAAGGATCTACTTAGACTTTGTCCACATCATGGATTAGTAGAATGGATGGTCATCCATACCTTCTATAATGGACTCTTGTACAATACAAGAATGACAATTGACGCTGCCGCGGGTGGTGCATTGATGGACAAAGAATATAGTGATGCCTATGCACTTATCGAAAGTATGGCTCAGAATCATTACCTTTGGGGAAGCGAAAGAGTCGCAACTGAGAAACCAACAAAGGGAGGTATGTACGAAGTAAGTAGTATGGACCAAGTCAATGCGAAGTTTGACCAACTAAGCCAAAAGATCGATAGCTTGGCCATAACACCCGCAGCCACCGTGGCTGCAGTAACACCCAACTGTGAGTTATGTGGAGTCCCAGGACACGAAGTCTCTGATTGTCAACTATTGATAGGAACTCCCACTGATCAAGTGAATTATGCTCAAGGAAACCCTTACTCAAACACATACAACCCAGGTTGGAAGAATCATCCGAATTTCTCCTATAAGAGTAACAATGCTTATTACGCACCAGGTCAAGCACCAGCTACATCACCAGGATATCAAAAGACTGCTCCTAATATCCCTAGAAAATCGAACCTTGAATTGATGATGGAGAGCTTTATAGCTAGCCAATCTCAGACGAACAAGGACTTCCTAAACCAAAACATCCACACTAGCGAGCAGATTAAACAATTAGTGAGCAAAGTAGACGCACTAGCTACGCATAACAAAATGCTTGAAACTCAGATTTCACAAGTAGCTCAACAACAAGCGCCTACTGCTGCACCAGCTGGAGTATTCCCTGGACAACCTCAACCTAATCCGAAAGGACATGCTAACGCTGTAATATTAAGAAGTGGCAAGGAACTTGACGGACCTACCGATCCGAGACTTGACAATCCAGCCATGTACCAAAAACCGGATAAACCGACTGAAGTGGTGAATGATCCAGAAGAAAAGGAAGATGAAAGTCGAGAGGTAGTGGAGAAAGAACAACCTTATGTGCCTCCACCACCCTATAAACCACCAATTCCGTACCCTCAAAGATTAATAAGTTCTAAGACGACGGGTCAATTTAAGAAATTTGTAGAACTTCTGAAACAGTTGAATATTACTATTCCGTTTACAAAAGCAATTACCCAAATACCCTCGTATGCCAAGTTTCTAAAAGAGATCTTATCCAATAAGAAAAAGATAGAGGATAACGGAACAGTTACACTCACTGCCGAGTGTAGCGCCATAATCCAGAATAACATGCCTCCTAAGCTAAAAGATCCAGGAAGTTTCTCTATACCCTGTGTAATAGGAAAATTCGTCATTGACAAAGCTCTATGCGATTTAGGAGCCAGTATCAGTGTTATGCCCTTAACGATTTGCAAAAGGCTAGACATGGGAGAACTAAGACCAACAAAAATGTCTGTTCAACTAGCCGATCGCTCTGTTAAATATCCAGTAGGCATACTAGAAAACGTCCCAGTACGTATAGGACAATTCTACATTCCTACTGATTTTATAATCATGGACATCTCTGAAGACTCCACTACACCTATCATACTAGGAAGACCATTCTTAGCTACCGCCGGAGCTATAATAGACGTAAAAAGAGGAAAGCTAACCTTTGAAGTAGGTGAAGAGAAAGTTGAATTTGTTTTAACACAATTCTTACAATCACCAGCTATAGAGGATACATGCTATCTAATGGACGTAATTGACGAATGTGTAAGAGAAATGGAACTGGAGGAGACCACCTATTCTGAAATAATGAAAATTCAAATCCCTCCAATTCTCGAAGATGATAATTGGCAAAAACCGTATCAGGATAATAGTCTGAGCGAAAGCTTAGCACTTACACCGGATCCCATGCCAAGTAAAGATAAACCTACATTAGGATTAAAAACTTTACCTAAAAACCTAAGGTACGAATTCTTAGACGTTGAATGTAAAAGACCAGTTATAGTGAATTCCAGTTTAGGAGCTATAGAGACAAAGAAACTTTTAGATGTCTTGAAGAAATATCCAACTGCATTAGGATATAACATATCTGATCTCAAAGGAATATGTCCCTCAGTTTGCATGCATCGCATTCTGCTAGAAGAAGATTGCAGAACCTCCAGAGAAGCTCAAAGAAGAATAAACCCAACCCTTAGCACTGTAGTAAAGGAAGAAGTCAAGAAATTATTAGATGCCGGGATAATATATCCAATCTCTGATAGTGAATGGGTTAGTCCAATACATGTAGTGCCCAAGAAAGGAGGTATCACTGTTGTGAAAAACGCTCAAGGCGAATCGATATCACAAAGAGTAGTGACGGGATATAGAGTGTGCATAGATTATCGTAAACTAAACAAAGCCACTCGGAAAGATCATTTCCCACTACCTTTCATAGATCAAATGTTAGAACGATTAGCCAAGCATTCTTACTTCTGTTACCTTGATGGTTACTCAGGATTTTTCCAAATCCCTATCCATCCTGATGATCAAGAGAAGACTACATTCACATGTCCTTATGGAACGTTCGCTTATAGGCGAATGCCCTTTGGATTGTGCAACGCCCCTGCAACCTTTCAAAGATGCATGATGTCAATCTTCGCAGATTTTATAGACAACATCATGGAAGTGTTCATGGACGACTTCTCTGTATGCGGGCAAAGCTTTGAAGGATGTCTATCAAACTTAGAAATGGTGTTAGAAAGATGTGTAAAAGTGAATCTCGTGCTTAACTGGGAGAAATGTCATTTTATGGTCAACGAAGGAATAGTATTAGGTCATGTGATATCAGATAAGGGAATTGAAGTCGATAAAGCTAAGATTGAAGTAATAAAAGATCTTCAACCTCCTAAAACCGTTCGAGAAATACGAAGCTTTTTAGGACACGCCGGTTTCTACCGACGATTCATTAAAGATTTCTCGAAAATCACTAAACCTCTTACTGGTTTATTAATGAAAGACGCTGACTTCATATTCAATGAAGATTGTCTTAAAGCATTCGAAACTCTAAAAACAGCCCTCATCACTGCACCAATCATGCAACCCCCTGACTGGAGATTACCTTTTGAAATCATGTGCGATGCGAGTGACTATGCTGTGGGCGCAGTCCTGGGTCAGAGAAAAGAAAAGAAACTTCATGCGATTTACTATGCAAGTATAACCTTGGATTCTGCCCAGATGAACTACGCCACTACAGAAAAAGAATTGCTGGCAGTTGTCTTTGCGCTTGACAAATTCCGCTCTTACCTAGTTGGAGCGAAAATAATCATTTACACAGACCACGCTGCTATCCGATATCTATTAACTAAGAAGGATGCTAAGCCAAGACTCTTAAGATGGATTTTACTTCTACAAGAGTTTGATCTAGAAATAAAAGACAAAAAAGGTACCGAAAACGTCGTAGCGGACCATTTATCTAGAATAGAAGGTATTAAACCCGAACAAGTGCCGATCAACGATGATTTTCCGTATGAACAGCTGATAGCACAAATAGGAAGCGACCTGGCGCAGTTAGATATAAATGAACCAGAACCCGTGGAAATAATACAGACAACTGTAGGACTGCCATGGTACGCTGACATTGTCAACTACCTAGCCGCAGGAGCTCTTCCACCAGATCTAACCTATCAGCAGAAAAAGAAGTTCTTTCATAACCTGAAACAGTACTATTGGGATGAACCATTATTGTTCAAACGAGGACCGGATGGAATCTTTCGCCGATGTATTCCCGAAGAAGAAATAGAAGATGTCATTGCCCAATGTCATTCATCTCCTTATGGTGGACATGCGAGCACTTCCAAGACCTGTGCGAAAATCTTGCAAGCCGGCTTATACTGGCCTAATCTATGGAAGGATGTCCACATCGCTGTTATAAGTTGCGATCGGTGTCAACGCACCGGAAATATTTCAAGAAGAGATGAAATGCCCCAAAAGGGAATTTTGGAAGTGGAAATCTTCGACGTCTGGGGAATAGATTTCATGGGACCGTTCCCATCATCTTTCGGTAATAATTACATACTCGTAGCCGTTGACTATGTCTCAAAATGGATCGAAGCCATAGCTTCTCCTACAAATGATGCACGAGTAGTAATAAAGCTTTTCAAAAACATAATCTTCCCCAGATTTGGTGTACCTCGACTCGTCATAAGTGACGGTGGCTCACACTTCATTTCGAAAATCTTTGACAAATTACTATCTAAATATGGAGTGAGACACCGTGTGGCCACACCGTATCACCCACAAACAAGTGGACAGGTCGAAGTCTCAAACCGAGAGATTAAACAAATCTTAGAAAAGACTGTCGCCATATCTCGGAAAGATTGGTCATCTAAACTTAATGAAGCTCTATGGGCTTATAGGACCGCTTACAAGACTCCCATAGGTACTACACCTTTCAAACTAGTTTATGGAAAGTCTTGCCACCTCCCAGTAGAACTAGAACACAAAGCTTATTGGGCGATCAAAACTCTCAATATGAACTATAGTGCTGCAGGAGAAAAGCGAATCCTAGACATTAACGAATTAGAAGAACTAAGATTAGATGCATATGAAAACGCTAAGCTATATAAGGAAAGAACCAAGCGATGGCATGATAAACGCCTATCTAAGAAAGAATTCAGTGTGGGAGACGTTGTACTCCTCTTTAATTCAAGACTTAGGCTCTTTCCTGGAAAACTAAAGTCTAGATGGTCGGGACCCTTTGATATAACTAAAGTATTCCCAAGTGGAGCAATAGAAATCAAGGGTAGGAACAATGAACCATTCATAGTAAACGCACAGCGCCTAAAACATTATCATAAAGTTGAAAATAGAGCCTATACGAATGATCTAAAACTTTTGAAATTGTCCGATAATTCCCCTGATTAGTCTAAACCTCAGCGTTACGTCAGGCTTTTGACAATAAAAACAGCGCTTAGTGGGAGGCAACCCATTTTCTTAGTTACCTATTTTAAACTATCCTTTTCCTTTTTGAGCATTTTTAATTATCGTTATTACTATTTGTTTAAATTGTTTTATTAGTTTTATTTTACATTACATTTATAGCCATTACATTTTAGCATTTCATTTTTCTTATTTTTATCCTAAATCACTTTTTACAGATTTTCTAAAGTCTTTTCCACTGAATTGTTTCCACCGTATTTTCACTGACTATGGCTAACCAACCTATTAACTATATGGAAACCCAATTTAGAGGTAGGAACCAAAGAATAAAGTTCGAAGAGTTATCACAGAGGCAAATGGATTTGACCCTGTACCCAAATGAAAAGACTATGGAAACCTTAGGCATACATGAGAGCATGATATACCTGTTCAACCGACTCGGATGGGAAAATGCAATGATCCAACACAAGTTTACGACTTACCGAGAGCTCACCCTTGAGTTCCTTAGTTCCCTACTTTACCTACCCGAGCGCGGTTTTGGTTCTAGGAAAGGATTCATTAGTTTCCGCCTATTCGGAATAGAATACGACTTTAACCACAAAGAACTAGCTGACCTATTAGGATTCCCTAGTGGACCTTTCGCCTTTACTACCACACAGGTAGAATTGATGGATGTGGAGCTAGATTTCTTTTGGGGAACTCTGACCGGAAACTACCATCCTGAACCAAATGATATGAACAATGATGAAATCCATAACCCTGCTCTTCGCTACTTCCACAAATTCCTCGCCCATACCTTCTTTGGAAAAGAAGAAAATATTACCGGAGTCTCTAAGGATGAATTATTTATTATGTCATGTTTCAATACTAGACAGTGTGTTAATGGTGTCCCTTTCATGATGCAAACCTTCACCCGCATCCAAGATGAACCTGAATTACCTATAGTGGTAGGAGGTCTTGTAACCATGATTGCTGATGCCTTAGGACTTAGGTACCAACTGGACAGGTGCACCCGTCTGGGAACCGTACGCCTGATGAACCTTAAATTCTGCTTCAATAGACATATTATAAGGAATTTAGGACGCCCACCTTTTGAGTACCTGATCCGGAACACAGTAGTCACCCTGTTCACATTGCCCAATCATGCAAAAGTAGGTGTTCATAATAAGGATAATTGGCTTTATGAGTTAAACCCACCTGTTTATCCAGCCACTCCTGAAACACCTCAGTCTCACAGGATAACAGATGATGTAATGACCGCTGTTGAAACCGACCCCGAGACACCTCCTGGATACTATGACATTGACCCAACTGACAAAGTTCATGAAACCCCTGGAGCGAATCACGGAGAGTACGCTAACAACTTGCAGAACATCATGCACACTCTCAATGCCTATCAAGCCGACATTAATCTATTCAGAGAAGACATTAAGAGTATGCGATTGGACATCGTGGGATTGACTGACATGGCCTGCGAACAGTTCTATCATCTGGACTCCGCCATCGAAGATCTGAAGAAACGCCTTTGAACCGGCTATCAGTGATTTAGTTTATCAATTCTTTTCTCATTATTTTTTATCATTATTTTCATTTCCAGTTGAATTTATTTTTCGCAACGATTTCATAACATAATTTGAGTTTATGTAATTTCAATTTTTCTTAATACCATGCACTTTTTATTTTCAATTGATTCTTCATTTTAGCAGCTTAAATAATTTTTCTATTTCTTTTCTATACACTGTGTTACCGTATACTGTATGACTGCAATATTCTATCTCAGATTCGTGTACTACTGTTTTGAAATTGCTGTATATCATGGCGTGTTACTATAGTGCTACTAAATAAACTATATTATTATTATTAAATTAAAAATAACGTGACACAATATGCTTTCCTGGAAATTATCCAGCACCACACAGCCTCACGGTCGTCACGCCCCCATTACGATCGTGACATGCGCAATTAGCGCGTCACGACCGTCACGATCTAGTCACGACCGTGACTACCTCTATACCAGAGGTCGTGAGAAACAGAACTGTTTCTTCATCGTGTCCACCCCTCTTCTCCCTCCATAACCTATCTAACACTTCCCCCACTCATTCCCAAACCGTCAAAAACTTTCCACTACCCCATTAATCCACCACTACCAGTAACTATTTCAACTCCACTGTCCCGTATTTAATCCGAACAACAACTCCCTCATTCTACCACTCTTCTTCCAAAAACTTCACAGAAAAAATCCTTCCACCCTCTCCCTTCACATTTGCATGTTATGGATTCTATCGTTTTCAGAGAAGGAGAAGCAGGAGAAACCCAGCGAGACCGTTTCGTCCGTTTCGAGAACCGCGGTCTGCAGCCCACCCGGTACATTTCTACCGACTGTCTGCAAGAACTCGGTATGCTGCCCAGCGTCCAAAACCTATTGCAGAAGGTTGGCCTGTGGGACCTCTGTCACCAGCCACAGCCTACCTTCGAACTCCTGACGCTGGAGTTCCTCAGTTCCTACTGCTACATCACCCCTCATGGTTCGCAGAGCCAGCTTACCGGCAACGTATCATTCAGACTGCTTGGCCGGGAGTTCAACCTCACACAAAACAGGATTGCAGAGCTGTTAGGTTTCCACCACGGCACCGAAGCCCACCGTCGCGTGCCCGACAACTTCAGTGAACAAGCATTCACACTGTGGCGCGACCTCACCAACACCCAAGCGACCACTTTCCAGAGCCTCAACGCCACTCATATCCACAACCCGGCTATCCGCTACTTTCACCGGGTCCTCTGCAACACCATCTTTGCTCGGGAGAGCAACCACAAGCTCAACTCAAAGGAGCTCATGTTTCTGTACTGTGCCCTGCATGACGAGCCAATCAATGCTGCCCCCTTTATGCTCTACCACATCCAGGCCATCGCGCACCGCGGCTCATCCCCGTTTTTCATTGGAGGCATTGTCACCACCCTCGCCATTCAGCTGGGGCTTGGTGACGCGCTCGCTGATCTGCCGCACCTCGCCCCCGATTTCCTGACCATGAGCTACTGCCGGTCCGCCCACCTGATCGCGCAGCGAGAGGATGGCAGGTACAGCCCTGTCGTCAATGGCACCGTCTTCCACCATATCACTCTGCCGTCCCGCACACGCATCGACCCAGCAAACCGAGCCAACTGGCTCTTTGCCTTACCAGCTGCTGCGGATCACGTGCCGGTACATGATGATCAGCCAAACGCCGCAGTGGACGAGATGCAGGACGCCATGGATGCAGCTGAGCATGCCCAGGACATCCCCGAGACTTCCACCCGACAGCAGGCAGCCCCCGCTGCCACACTGGAGGACGTCCTATTTGCGATCCACCAGCAGAACCTGATGAACGCAGAACTAGAGCGTCAGCAGAAGGCCCAGTACGACGCTCTGCTCGGCACTATTGCTGCCAACCATGCGACCACTAATGAGCGGGTTAGCGAACTCTTTGGCGAAGTCCGCGGCGAGCTTGAGGCGCTCCGCCTCAGCATTACTGCTACCTCCGGTACCGGCTCTGACCCCGACGCGACTCCCTCCAGACGCCGCTCTCGCACCAGAGGCCGAGCCCACGATCACCAGCAGCAGTAGTTTGCTTTTCTGTTGTTTTTCAGTTTTAGTCTTGTACTGTATCTATACCGCTATTATATCACAACATTGAGGACAATGTCTGATATAGTGTGGGAGAGGTACTTTTCATTTCATTTCAATGTACTTTCAATTCTGTTGTATTCCTTTTAGAAAATCAATGAAATGAGCAATTCTGTGCGTTATTTTCTTGAATATCGAGCTTTCCCCGATTATTAAGCCATACTAGAAAAATCCTTAAATTACTCGCATTACCCGACTGACCACCGAATGGTTCGTAATTACGAGGCCGAGAACGATTAAACAAGACCAATACAATCTTGACATCTTCGACCCCCTGCTTAAGAAATTCCATCCGATCACCATTGCGAGTGCACCTTCAGTTTCAGTTCAAAAGTAACCCCAGTAGTTTATACTAGCAGTCAGCACCGTCTGAACACAAACCACGTGGGGAGCCGATGAATATAAGCGTTTGATGCCTAATCAATAATGATCCTTCGTATCTCAATGCAAAATGAAAAGAGATTGCACCAAAGTACACGGTCGCAGATAATAAACGAGAAATATGAGAAGGACTCCGTTCCGGGTTGGTTCAGAGGCACTGGTTCTGAACTCGGTAGGGCGTGCTACGGCTCGATTCCCCACAACCTCCGCATCGGATAAAACATGAAGGGTTACCACACTCGTGTACCAGACCCCGTGCTAAAAAAGGATCAAAATCGCTAACCGGCTACTCCACTACGTGCGTGCGAAGGCAAAGGGCTTAATGTGACTGCGCCAGAACGAACCGGGTGAAATACGATCGAAAAACTCTAGGTGAAATCGCAATGTGATTGTCGATTGTTTCGCTTGACGGGAAGTAGACGACATAGCCTGTTGCTTATGTCATTAGTGTATCGGTAGTGTTCTATCAAAGTACCGGACTATCCGACAGAACGATCCACCGGACGGTTTGCTATGAGTATGCGCGAATAAAATCTTGTCCGCCGATTTTCAACCGACTATTTGCTTGAGGACAAGCAAAGGTTTAAGTTTGGGGAAGTTTGATGACGAGAAAACGCATCGGTTATATCGCTAGATTTCATTGACTTTTACCGCGCATTCACCGTTTTAACGCTCGATTCCTCGAGTTTTTCTTACTATTTTGCAGGTACATCGATATGTGAGGCCAAATCAAGAATTAAGAAGAAAAGAACAAAGAAACCACAAGAAATGAAGCAAGACAGAAGCCTGCATAAAACTCTGCATAATTTGTTACGACCACGGTCGTTACAAGGGTGTCACGACCGTGACACCTTACTTTGGGACCTCACGACCGTGAGGAATGAGTGACGACCGTGACACTTGAAAACATAAGACAACGAGCGTGAAGACCTTGTCACGCCCGTGACAAGGATATAACGTGATTCTTTTGACTCAGACTACGTCAAAGTCACCAGTGAAGCCACTCCTCCTAGTAATTCTCACGTGAGGGAGATTTCTCCCACTTTCTGCTGCCACTTTCCAACATTTTCTCAACCACTTCAGCAAAGCCCAAGAAGCAAAAGACCCAGGACCAGCCCATTGGAAGCTCTATAAATAGGACCAGCTCAGGAGAATTTAGGGACAGACTTCAGTATCCAAATTTCCTGCGGAAGCTCTGCCGAATTACCTTACCATCAGATTTATTATTCCAGCATTTTATTTTCTGCCTTATTTTATTTGTATCCAAACCAACCGTGTAACAATTTCCAACATTAGGGAATTGTTATACCTTTATTTGTTTCCAGCCTTCAGCATTTCGTTTTAATTTTTATTTCCGCCTACTCCAAGCCTTCCGGTCTGTGGAAGAAGGAGTCTACTCAGATATTTGTTAATCAGGTTTTTTTTCAGTTATTGCAATTTAATTAATTTAATTTATTTATAATGTCCAATTATTTCTCTGCCATTAGTAAGCTAATAAATAACTCTGAGTCTGATTTAACCTCGATGAGTAGCTAAATACCTTAGGGCGGTATGTAGTTATAACTAACTTAACCGGTAAAATATAACCATGGGCTAAAATAATTAATCGCTTAACATTCTGGCTGATACTTTTTAATTAAATTCGACCTTTTCGTTACGAGAGTAAGAAAAGGGTATTAGGTTGGGTCAAGACCACGAGAGTGTGAGATTTTAACCAGATAGCTAAAGTTAGGCATTTAAATTAAATACAGCGAGAGCGCTTTAAGATAAATTAGAATTATTTAGTTTCCAAAAATTATCTCTAAACACTTATGGGCTAGCGAGAGCAGGCATAGGGCTTTAGGGATAAGATCTGATTCAAGACCACGAGAGTGTGAGTTGAGGGTATTCAAACTAGTAATCTCTACCGAGTAGCTTAAGTGAACATCTTTATAAGCCTAGGTTAGATTGACCCACCTAAGTTAGTATAATTACATACCGACCGTTTTAGTATTATTTTATAAAAAAAACTTGAATCTAATTCCGCCTTCAATAGTCTTAGAAAACCAACAACAATCGTGACAACTATTCGCCTTAGCTAAACTAGAAGTTCATCTAGCACTAAGTAACGATAGAATCCCTGTGGATCGATAATCTTAAATATTACTTCGATAGGCTGTGCACTTGCAGTAAGATACCGCTAGACGCATAAGTAGACACGTCTTTAGCCCATCACTGGCCTTCTTAATTCTCTTGATGTTGACCTTAGTTGCCGCTCGTAGGCCACCAAATGCAAAAGAGAATGCTCTCACCAATACAGAAATTGGCGCAGGGCAGTCTGCTGAAATTGCAACCAATGCAGGCACCATACTCACAGGTAATGCCACCAGCTTCTGAGTTAATTCCTTGCTAAATTGACTATTCTGATACATTTTATTTCCGAAAGAAATGCTGAGGAATATTGATCTGATGGCTGTTAACTTCGTTTGGCTATTGCTTCTTTGTATCTGCAGCAAGTGGGGATGATATCCCATCGATCCTCTAGGCGCGAGTAATTTATGGAAGCCCAGCCGCTGCTATAAACGTCTTCGTACTGCCATGTGTTCTGCAGGGTGCTTGGCATTCTCAATGGCGTTAGCAGACCACAACTGCTATGTACTTAGTGACTTCTTAGGACTTAGGTAGACTTAATGTAAACAACTTTAATATTCAATGCAATCCAAATGATGGGTGATACACGAAACCTTGGAGTTTTGTAACTTCAATTATTCATGTCTTGTAGCTTTGAATGAGTTTTAATAATATGAAATTACTTTGACTTTGAAAGAATAATATTGTCTTGGTCCTGCAACCTTGTATGAATGAATCCAATGAAAGGAAAAGGCCATCGCCTTTACTTGAATTTTTTCTTTGGCTTATTTGGTAGGACTTGTAAAGGTTGTTATGACATTGTCTTTAAATGTTGCGGTCTGTAAACGTAACAACCTTCAATGTTTTCCTGCCATGTAGTGGTCACGTGCAAAAGGGTCTTGCGGTAGAGTAACCGTTCCTTCTCCATTAATGCCTCACGCGGTCGTAAATCGTTAACCCATACTTCAAACACAATGACAGCAAAGTAGAAATAGCTAGAAAGTGACGTCTTTATTGTAAGTTCCTTATTAACTTCAAATAAAACGACTTGATCATAAGCCACCAATAATAACGTTCCAAATCTCTCCTTAAACATAATGACACCATGTCCTGAGCGATCCTTTGAAAGAGGGATACAACTTAAAATTCTACCTGACCACGTCTTGGGGTATTTAAATTGTGAAAATTATCTCCATTTGGAATCACTGCATCTGCGCGAGTTTGTTAGTCGCAAAACATAAATATTAAGTTAAGGTCAAATAACAACAGAAAATGCGCAAACAGTGGTGAAATCTTGTGGTCAAAAATTAGGGTGTGACAGATGCCCCTATTTAAGTTACTTCTATCCGGAGATATGGAGACAGAAATCTCCGTCTCGACGGGATAGGAGGGACTTAAATATAAACATTGCACGGATTTTTGACCCTAAGAAGCCACCGGGTGCATATGATATGTAATGATATGAAGAATGCAAGACAGACGGTCCTGTGGAGAAAGGATGTCACAGGGGAGTAATTGGACATAACACGCGGAGAGCAAACTCAACGACACGAGACACCACGAGAAGAGGCAACAATCAGCATTATGGGTTCTCCAAAAATGAAGATATGATATAACAATACCACCAGGAGTACAGTAGCTTGAACAACGAAATGAGATCTTGAAAGTGAAGGGTAGCCCATTATCAACGTGTGACAGTCTAAACAAAGGTATCCGGTTGAAACGAGAAACGCATGTTACCGACTATCACACATATGATAGCCTAAGCCAAGGTGTTTGACCAAAAGGACGATATATTACCTACCATCAAATGTATGATAGCCTAAGCAAAGGTAATAACTAAAAAGATAGGTCACCTACTACCAAACATATGGCAGCCTAAGAAATGGTGAATACCAAAGGAAAGATGACCTACCACCAAACATATGGCAGCCTAAGAAAAGGTATCTGACCAAAATATGTGTGTTACCTACTATCAAGCATATGATAACCTAAGAAAAGGTGAACACCAAAGGAAAGATGACCTACCACCAAACATATGGCAGCCTAAGAAAAGGTATCTGACCAAAATATGTGTGTTACCTACTATCAAGCATATGATAACCTAAGAAAAGGTAATAACCAAAAAGAAGAGATCACCTACTACCAAACATATGGCAGCCTAAGAAAAGGTGTTTGACAAAAAAGAAAAGGTATATTACCTACTATCAAATGTATGATAGCCTAAGCCAAGGTAATAAACAAGAGGAGAGATCACCTACTACCACACATATGGTAGCCTAAGAAAAGGCGTCTGGCCAAAAGAAATGGTATATTACCTACTATCAAATGTATGATAGCCTAAGCAAAGGTAATAACCAAAACATGTCGAGATCACCTACTACCAAACATATGACAGCCTAAGCCAAGGTGTCCGACCAAAAAATGTGTGTTACCTACTATCAAACATATGATAGCCTAAGAAAAGGTGAACACAAAAGGAAAGATGACCTACTACCAATCTTGGCAGCCTAAGCAAAGGTATCTGACCAAAACAGATGGTATATTACCTACTATTAAACATATGATAGCCTAAGCAAAGGTAATAACCCAAAGACGGAGGGATCACTTATTACCAAACATATGGCAGCCTAAGCCAAGGTGTCTGACCAAAACCAAATGTATTAGGGATTGTAAAGCTTCAACGGGGATCTTCAAAAGAAATGTGGACCGGTTGATTAGCAAAATATGTCTTCTTAAATAAAGAGAGACTAGTTGTAATAAACTTCATCGAACTTCTTGGAAGAGATGCCCCTTCGACGGGAGTGAGCTTGTGTGATAGACTCTCTGGGGAATGCATTCCTGAGGAGTATCTTTGTCGTAGTTGTAAAATATGTATCCTTGTAAGTTCTCAAACAAAGAGAAATATTTGTAATGTCTTCGATGCATTTCTATGGCAGATTTCTGGGAGAATGCCTTTTGATGAGTTGGTAATCTTGGTAAATCCACTGGGGATGGACGGATCGTCTTGAAGAGACTGCCATTTGTCGTTTCAAAGGAGATCCTGATCAAAACGAGTTGCTCAAATAAAGAAGATGTTGCAGTCCAGATATAAATTATTGAGAAGCTTCTGATAACGCTGTTGGAGAAATATTCGTCTTCAATAGTTATCTTCATAAAAACCCTTCCTGGGGAATTAAGTGCGAAATAAATGCACACTTAATCCATGATCAAAAGTTGGAGATGTCCACAATGTGATTGTCGAGGACCGAAGTTCAATTCAGGAAATAACTGAAGAGAAATTGTCAAGCAAGACCCAACCATCAAGGTGTGAACTCAAATGAGATTTAGCTAAAACAACTGTCTTCCACGAGGATCGGACTCTGTGGGGAAATAGAAGCATTGCGCTTTTTCTGCCTAGGGATGACAACACTACTTGAAGGAGAAGACACACCCAAATTACTCAGGGATAAACACAGCCAAAGTGACAGAACAAGCAAAACAGAGATGCAAAATGCATATGCCATGCTATCTATCTATATGTTATGCGTATGCAAACAAAAAAGATGAAAAAAACATTCCGGGCACTCATACCAAATCTTCACAGATCAAACATTGCTCGGAGAATGTACATTTGCTTTTGAAATTCCCTCAATCTTCGAAGATAGAAACATCACTTGTAGACAGGTGGAGAACCATATATGGGATCACGGTCTTGCTTCAAGGCTTCAAAACTTCCTATTTGGGGAATAGAAAATATTCTGCCATCTCGATCTTACTGAAGAATTTTCCAAAATAACCTCAATGATCTTATTGAAGATGAGAATAGAGATCTACCGGAAACGGATCCCTCTCTTAATTGGAGAAGCTTCGTGGATAAAATAAATATCCATCCAATGGGGAAACTGGGTTAACAAAGTTGTTGAATACGTTGGATGAGTGAAGCTAAATCAGAAAACCCCCTTCGACTCTCAAATCCCCCATGTCACGTGGTTTACGATAAAAGGTCGTCTTGAGAGGATTTTACAGAAAACATGGTGTCCAAATGCCCCACTGTTTTCAAACTATTGGAGGGATTCGCAGAAGCTCGACGTAACTGCCCCTGATTAATGGTATAACCGAGTCTTCAATCTTATGCTATAGATGAAGTCAAACTCGTATCGGTGAGCAAAATGGACACAACTTGCCCCAGGTCCACAGAGTCTTAAAATTTTAACCGGTGATGTCGTCACATAATCTTTCTAAGACATCAAGCAAATATAGCAGGTCAGAAATGTTAATTCTGAAACTGTTAACACAACATATATGTTTGTCTCAAAGAATTTTTTTTTCTTTTTTTTTTTGAAAAAGATATCACCATGACTAGTGGCCGAAATCACTAGTTAGGACATGAATTAAGTTTATTTATAAGACTGATACTAAATTTGAGCATAGCTCATAGGAGTCAGGAAACGATATCTCATCGAGTATGCTTTCGAACTAAACCTTACTTCAATTAGGACTTTATGGGTTATATATATAGGTTTAGTTTATGATTTGTAAAGCAGAGGAATAAAGGTTCAAAGTGTATTTGTGCCCACCCAATTTTTGAAAGATTCTCATCTTGATACCCTGCCCCAGGTTAGAAACGAGGTTTTGATTGGGAGAGAAAAACAAACAGATCTTTTCTCAAGGCTCAAAAGAAAGGTTGACTATTTCTGGTGTTTTAGGAGGCCTGCAACAAGAATGCCTTACATCATCAGTAGGGTTTTTATTCAAAAGCATACCACAAGATCCTGCGTTTTACTTCATCATCCTCCCTCCAATTATTCACCAAAGTGAGAGAATTGGGTATAGTCGGCATTATAAATTGTGAGAAATGTTTTACGAGTGAAGCAAATGGATTTCTTCAAGACAAACATTTTATTGCATTAATTATTCAAAATAAACAAGCCATACAAGCCAAACATGCTTTTAATCAAAGAAATGAAATACGCATAAGCAAAAGAAAACACCCTGATGAGCCCTTCTCAGGATTTTATTCCGTCTTTATATGGAATGAAGAAGCTTGCAGAATCGTCTGATATGTCGCCTTCAGACTCATTTTCAGGCACTATATTGATATGAGCTTCCCGAATAACCTTGGATCATGTTCGCGGAGGACGAACCATGCTGAGGTGGCGGATTATCTTGCACATAAGGAATGGAACCCTTAAAGGATAAAATTCCATCCTTAACCAACCTTTGAACGTTTGCCTTCAAACCGTAACAGGTCTCAGTATCGTGGCCTGGAGCACCTTGATGGTATAGGCAAAATTTGTCAGCTTTGTACCAATACGGAAGTTTCTTGGGTACCTTAGGTGGAGCTCTCGTCTGGATATGACCCTTTTGAATCAAAGATGGGAACAAGTCAGCGTATGTCATCGGGATGGGATCAAAGTCTAATCTTTTGTGTACACGACTCTGATCGTTGAATGGCTGATTTTGTTGATTTTGTTGATGTTGTGGCTGATAAACCGCAGCAACCTGACGTGATGGCGGATACCCTCTCTTGGATCGCCCCTGCTGCACAACACTAGCCTCATGTTCTCTCGTTTTCACAAAACCACTCCCATACCTCTTAGCATTATTGGGAGCACCCCCTTCCTTGACTAATCTTCCTTCACGAACCCCCCCCCCCCCCCCTTCCAAACGCATTCCCATGTTGACCATTTCGGTGAAGTCACTGGGTGCACTTGCTACCATTTTCTCATAAAAGAATGGACCGAGAGTCTTTAGAAAAATCTTGGTCATTTCCTTTTTTTCCAATGGCGGTATGACTTGAGCGGCTAACTCGCGCCAACGCTGAGCATATTCCTTGAAATTCTCTTTGTCTTTTTGAGCCATGGCTCTCAACTGATCACGGTCAGGAGCCATGTCCACATTGTACTTATACTGCTTGACAAAGGCTTTACCCAAATCATTGAAAGTTCGAACCTTTGCACTATCTAATCCCATATACCACCTGAGTGCGGTGCCTGTCAGACTGTCTTGGAAATAATGAATGAGCAGTTGATCATTGTTGGTTTGTGTAGACATCTTCCTGGCATACATAATAAGATGAATCTGAGGGCAAGTATTCCCTTTGTACTTCTCAAAATCGGGGACCTTGAATTTTGGCGGAACCTTGACATTCGGGACCAAGCACAAGTCAGAAGCACTCTTTCCAAACAGATCTTTCCCACGAAGGGCTCTCAATTCTTTTTGCATCTCAGAAAATTGGCCTTGAAATCCATCCATCCTTTCTTCCAAACCCACAGTTTTGCTGGGTATCCTATGGAGAATTGGTTTGTCTAGTGTATGTGGAGTGATATTCACATGCGGAGGTGCACTAGTCATTACAGCAGTAGTTACAGGAATAGCTTGAACGGTGGTCACGGCAGGGACCTCGGGAACAGGCGGACGATAACTAGTCGGAGTGAAATAGGGAGGCATCCCCCACGGGAATCCTGGCGGCATGCTGTAGGTCACTTCAGCAATAGTAGACACCACTGGGATCGGTGTTGATACCATTTCGGAGATAACGGTCCCTTGAACTTCTTGATTGTTGAGTGCAGACTGGTTAGACAGAGCTTCAACGAAACCATTCAACCTTTCCAAATTTTCCTTCAGGTTGCAACTTCGTCACAGAGCACTCTGTTCTCTTGTTCCAATTGATCCATCTTATAGCATCGACTGGCTCGAGTGTTATACTGGTGGTTCAGCTTGTCTGTGAAGATGAAGCAAGAGTGAGACCCCCCCCCCCCGGAATGCAAAGGATGCTATGCTGATGCAAAATGCAAAAATGTAAAACGAAATGTTTCATGGAACTTAAGTATTTATAAACGTCACGGAGTATTCAAAGAAAATTCATTTACTATTTTTTTGATATCAATTACAAATGAACATTCTCATAAGAGTCTTGACCCAATAGCTAAATAAAAGCTAGTAAAAGTCCTAAGGAAGTCCTTCGTCGTGCTTCTTGATTTGCTCTTCTATCTGGACTTTCTTGAATATAAGTGGTCCATAATCGTCTTCTAAGGAGTAACGTGGTAGAGGAAAATAAATCCCCTATCCCTTGTTGGAAAATACAGAAGGAAGCCCTTGTTTACTCGGACCTTCAACATTGATGAAAGTCTTTCATTTGATCCTCAATAATAAAGGGAAGCCCCTTGTATTTGGAGTATTCTTGATTCTTCGATCTGAGCTCCTACTTCCTTAGGTCATCCAGGTTAAGACTCTTAAAAGAATATTTTTTTTGTAATCCTTATGGTTCTCCGTAATGTTTATAAATAAAACTCGAGATCCCATGAAACCAATGCAATATGATGTTATATGAGTGCAACAAACACAAGTAAGCACATAAGGACACATAAAGATAAACAAAGGTCCTAGGTTTGCAACGAGCATGGAGCCAAAGGTATACCCATTCCCAAAGGACAATGACTAGAGATGGATGGTACCTGCAGAACAAGGTTCTAAGGAGGTCCCAAAGTCATTAGTCCACCTATCGGATATTATCAATTTCCCAACTAACTCGGGGATTAATAATATTCTCAAGAGAACTTCTTTTGAGTGTAGCATCGCGTAGTACTATTTCGGGACTTACTCCCTCATAGCCTCGCACTACGTCCTAATAAAGGCCAAAGTGGGGTTAAAGGTAACTACGGTCCTTAGTATCATGGACTCCAATTGAAAGTAGTAAAAGTTTTCATGACTAAACTCGTTCAACCGAACTATTTTCAAAAAGGGTCTCAACTAAGCGGGATTCTCGAGTCAACTTAGTCGGGACTCACTCCCTATAAGCCTCATCGAATATATCACCATCCTATCATAATTTCTCTCAAGTCCGGGTGTAGGACTTTGTCTCACCACTCAAAGATATCAACCCAAAAGTAAATAGAGAAACAATTATACAAATAAGCAGATAATCAAATATAAAAACAAACAAGTAAAAATAAACAAGTTAGGGAAACCCACTAAGGGAATTCCCAGTGAAGTCGCCATTTCTGTCGCGGTGAAAATCGGATACCAAACTATTGATTAGTTTGAATCTTTAATTCATTTTGCAATCGAACTTTGATTTGTCCAAAAGAAGGGATAAAGATCTAAATTCCCACAATGCAATGCAAATGCAAGGTTTAGAGAGTTATAGGTTCGGGGGTCGGTTAAACTTAGGGAAGGTACTAGCATCCTAAGTTTCTGTAGTACTCTACAGGAACCTCTTGTTTTATGTTTGTTTATTGCTAAGTGTTTATCTGCTTAATGGTTGAAAGGACCTAGTGGTTTATTTCTAAGTATACTCGATAAGATGTCGCATCTTATGCCTACATATCCTTACGGGAGTGGAATCAGAGTATTTGTAGTTCCCCTAAAGGGTTGAGGAGTTCTTTGACTGTGGTTAAAGTTCCTACGGGTTTAGGGTAGTTGATTGATTGATTTTAGGAGACAAGATGCGTTATCATTTTAAGGGAGATTTAACCGCCACAAGGTGTAGGAAAATAGTCTTTGCATCATCTTAAAAGAAGGGCTCAAGTACTCGGATAGGGATCGACGATGTACACCTTTATCTCTCTTAAGGCAAAGTTCCTACGAATTGATTGTATTGATGTGGGGTGGAGATTATATCTCGCCTAAGATGATTAACATCTATTCTCTATTGTGTTTGAGTATTATTTGTATTGTGTTGTATTGTTTTCCTATGTTGTAAAATAAAGAACAGTCCTTCCTATGGGGTAGGATCTATCCTAGGAGATCGACTTGAATGAGATCAAGGATTAAGGGGAGGATGATGCAAATGTGAAGGCATACGCACGATTGTTGGGATCATGCGCAGATTCTTCCTTTGGACGGGATGCGATGCGAGAATATAAATTGCGAGAATGTAAATTGCGGAAAATAAAGGCAAGTAACATAAAACATGCACACGCATGAAAGCGCTAAGTGTGTGACTGTGAATTGTGTAAGGACGGAGAGAAGCGTGCACGATTAAATTGCTTAAGTTCTACGATGTGAGTTGATTTCAGGCGAAGATTGGTTGATGAGATTGTTTTTTTAGGCGAGGTTAACTTAGATGAATTGATTTTAGTAAAAAAAAAAGGGTTTGTATTTGACTATTAATAGTGAGATAGATAAATTAGTTGAATTATGCTTTAGAGATGAATTTGAAGAAGTGTAAACTTATTATTTTTTTTAGGAAAAAAAGTTGCATTGCAATCTTCGATAAAAGTTATATTTGTTTATCATTATTTTTAATAAAAACTAACTTAATTTATTTGAGTTAATTGGTAAGAAAGTGTTATTCTCTTAGTGAAATTGATTTTATGAAAGAAGTTATATTATAAAAGGTTTTATTATCAAAAGTTTTACAACTTAGTTATCTAGAAAAAAAAGTTTTAAAAGGTAGCAAAAGAACTTATTTGCTTAATAAAATAAAAATATTTTATCAAGATGAATTATTAATATTAATAAAAATTTGAGAAAATAAATTATAAGATGGGTTTTTAATTACATCACATAAAATATAAATTAATTAATTAGATTTAAAAAGAAAATTTAAATTGATTAAAAGTTATTATTTTAAAATAAACTTAATTAAAGATTAAAGGTTTTTTTTTTAATAAATCAAACAGATTATTAGTTTCTAAAAAAGATTAATTAAGATTAATTATGTTAAAGTGTTGGATCTGGTGTTATACGGTGCATCTATTTATTATGGGCGCGCAGTGTGATCCGTTAAATCATGATTTATGGGTGGTATGTGGTGATGGCGATGATGGACCACGGTACTACCGTGGTCGTGCATACATACAATTATAATATTTACAAGCACACAAATAGAAACCAAAACACGAATGGAAGAAAACGAATGCGGCGAAAAACCCTAATCGTTCGCTCGCTCGATTCCCTCTCCTAATTCACCTCCCTTCGTTTCAATCTCTCTCGACTTCTACTGTTCCGTTCTCCATTTTCACCGCTTCTGAACCTGAAACACAAGCAAATTTGTCAAACGTTTAATAACCTCAACATGGATCGATGGCTCACCGAGAGTTGGGGACGACGAGGAATTGAACGATGAGACGGAAGCTTCGTTAGTTGGACTCGCGGCGGTTTGCGATGGTTTTAGTGGTTGAAGAGATAAGCTCCTTTTCCCTCAATCTCTTATGCTTACAAATTTTAGGTTTTCTTTTATGATGATTATCGATTGCCCCCTTCTCCACCTCTCATGTCTCTCTTTTATAGGCTTCACCGAGATTCCTCTAATTAAACTTTGATTAACATTTTGAATGCTTGATTGGGCCTTCCATTTTGGTTCAGACACGATTTGAAATAATTTCCGTTTCTGTTTGATTTTGTTGAATGCTCGTTAAATGACAAATTCAATCTCTGATTTGTTGTGTTAAATATTTATCTGTCCAGATTCAATGTTTTTTTTTAGGATTTGGATAGGATCTTTTGAATCCTTTGTGGAATATTCCTGGTTTTGCTAATTTCGGATTGTGATTTGGCAGGTGTGGATAATGATTGAGTTGGGCCAGAAAACGGCTTAGAGGCCCAGGGGGAATTCGCTCGATGCTGTTCAAGGGAGGTTTGGAGGCGTGAAGAGGAAACAACTCCTGAAGACGTGCTATTCCTTGTATGTCTTATGAAAGTGCAGATGGTAAAGATGGCATATGTTTCAAGGTAACATTTTGGAATTCAATATCTCCTTGATTTGGCCAATATAGACTTCTAGCTTGTTCTTCCCGAGGAATATCCATATATTGAAGGGCTCTTTCAATTAAAACCATCTCCTTCTCTGTTTCAGTAAAACTTGCTAGAAAACTATCCAGCAAAGACACAATAGGAGCTGCGCACGAGAGGGCCAATCCAACCAATCCAGGGGTACCAAAGCTGGTAGGTAGACTGCCTTGAGATCTGACGACATCCATCACGGCTATGAATGAGATTGTAAATGCAGCTAAAAACTAGAGACGCAAGGACAGCCACAGACTTGCCACTGTCCCTGTATAGGAAGTCTTCTGATATAATGTTACGCGATCACTAAATTTGGTAAAGGAAAAGTCCTCAGATTAAAGGCTCTAATAGTTGATGATCTATCAAGTGTTTCAGTGAAAGATATATATATTGGAGAGCGAGGAACACTATCTAGCCTTCTTAATTCTTTTGATGTTGACCTTAGTTGCCGCTCGTAGGCCACCAAATGCAAAAGAGAATGCTCTCACCAATACAGAAATTGGCGCAGGGCAGTCTGCTGAAATTGCAACCAATGCAGGCACCATACTCACAGGTAATGCAACCAGCTTCTGAGTTAATTTCTTGCTAAATTGACTATTCTGATACATTTTATTTCCGAAAGAAATGCTGAGGAATATTGATCTGATGGCTGTTAACTTCGTCTGGCTATTGCTTCTTTGTATCTGCAGCAAGTGGGGGTGATATCCCATCGATCCTCTAGGCGCGAGTAATTTATGGAAGCCCAGCCGCTGCTATAAACGTCTTCGTACTGCCATGTGTTCTGCAGGGTGCTTGGCATTCTCAATGGCGTTAGCAGACCACAACTGCTATGTACTTAGTGACTTCTTAGGACTTAGGTAAACTTAATGTAAACAACTTTAATATTCAATGCAATCCAAATGATGGGTGATACACGAAACCTTGGAGTTTTGTAACTTCAATTATTCATGTCTTGTAGCTTTGAATGAGTTTTAATAATATGAAATTACTTTGACTTTGAAAGAATAATATTGTCTTGGTCCTGCAACCTTGTATGAATGAATCCAATGAAAGGAAAAGGCCATCGCCTTTACTTGAATTTTTTCTTTGGCTTATTTGGTAGGACTTGTAAAGGTTGTTATGACATTGTCTTTAAACATTGTGGTCTGTAAACGTAACAACCTTCAATGTTTTCCTGCCATGTAGTGGTCACGTGCAAAAGGGTCTTGCGGTAGAGTAACCGTTCCTTCTCCATTAATGCCTCACGCGGTCGTAAATCGTTAACCCATACTTCAAACACAATGACAGCAAAGTAGAAATAGCTAGAAAGTGACATCTTTATTGTAAGTTCCTTATTAACTTCAAATAAAACGACTTGATCATAAGCCACCAATAATAACGTTCCAAATCTCTCCTTGAACATAATGACACCATGTCCTGAGCGATCCTTTGAAAGAGGGATACAACTTAAAATTCTACCTGACCACGTCTTGGGGTATGTAAATTGTGAAAATTATCTCCATTTGGAATCACTGCATCTGCGCGAGTTTGTTAGTCGCAAAACATAAATATTAAGTTAAGGTCAAATAACAACAGAAAATGCGCAAACAGAGGTGAGATCTTGTGGTAAAAAATTAGGGTGTGACACCTGCAATATTCATAAATAAAATTTGAATTCCATGACATGTGATGCAATGTGATGTCTTATGGAAGAAATGCATATATACAAAGTCCTAGGTTAAAGGTATATGCAAGGAGTTAGGGTCTACCCATCCTAATAAGGTATGTACTAAGGTTTGTTGTACCTGCAGAACAAGGGTTCTAAAGCGGTGCCCAAAGTCATCAATCCATCTTTCGGATATTATCAATTTCCCGATTAACTCAGTGGTTAATAATATTCTCAAGAGAATCTCTTTTGAGTGTTGTATCGCGTAGCAACCATTTTGGAATTACTCCCTCATAGTTCCCGCACTACGTCCTAGATAAGGCCAAGGTGGTGTTAAGGTACTACGGTCTCCAGTATCACAGACTCCAATCGACAATAGTAAAAGTTTTCACGATTACTCGTTCAACCAAACTATTTTCGAAAGGGTCTCAACTGAGCGGTGATTCTCAAGTCAGCTTGGTCGGGATTCCACTCCCGATAAGCCTCGTCGAATATATCACCTTCCTATAATAATGTCACTAAAGTCCGGGTGTAGGACTTATCTCACAACAAAGATACCCCAAGCAAGGTACAATATATACAGATAATGAAATAAAATAGAAATATCATACAATAAATAAAATAGGGGCAACCCTTAAAAATTAGGAGGGTCCCCAGTGAAGTCGCCATTTTCTGTTGCAGTAGAAATAGGATATCAAACTATTAATTAGTTTGAATCACAATTCTTGATTCACAACCGCTCTTTGATTTATCCGAAGGAAAAGGTCAAAAAGGGAAAACCTATTTTTGCATTGTAAACACAATGCGGGGAGAGACCTAGGTAAGGGGTTGGTTAAATTTAGGGAAGGTACTAGCACCCTAAACTTCTATAGTACTCTACAGGACCCTTTTGTTTATTGTATGCCTTTTATTTTTATTTATTATCTGCTTGATGTATATATACTGAGCTAAGGGATAAAATGACCTAAAGACCTAAGGGTTAGTCCTAATTTTACTCGGCAAGACTCGCATCTTGTGCCTACGTATCCTGGATAGGGAATGGAATCAGAGTAATCGTAGTTCCCCTCGAAAGGGAGGTTAGAAACTTCTTGACTGTGGTCAAGGTTTCAATGGGAGTAAACGTATCTTAAGGATACGCTTACGTGGAGTTTTGAAACTCCTATTTCTACGTTGAATTTGTTAATTCGAAATTAGGGTTGAAATTAGGGATTCCACGGCGGGAAACCCTAAAACAGAGTATGGCGACTCTTTGACCTAAAGCTAGGGTAAAGGGTATTTTTGTCCACGGCGGGACACCTAGGCTATTAGGGTTTGAAACAGTTAAAATTAGGGTTATTGACTCGGCGGTCAAACGGCTAGACCTAATTCCTTCTGAGGGATTCTAACGGTAAAAACATGCAAAATACAACAAATTACTATTCGGCATAATTAAAGTGCGGAAAAATAAAGAAAGCGGTAAAAGAAAGCATCGCGACGATCACTCGCGTAAATTACAAATCCCAAAATGCAAAAATAAAACTGCAACGATAGCCTCGCATAAATTACAATCCAAAGAATGTAAAAATAATAACGAAATAAAAGCGACGATGTCCTCGCATAAATTACAACCATAAAAATAAATGTGAAAAAATAAAGGATTAATAGCAACGGCCAAAATGAGAGCCAATAAAAGTCAGATGATAATTAACGGGAATGCTGGGAATTTTTTATTTTTAGACTTTTAGGTTAGAAATTAGAAAGAAAGGGTTTGTAAGTAACTGAAAATAATTTTAAGTCTAGTGTTGAAAAATGTTAGTATTAATTTATTTAAAAAGTTTTAAAATAAAAAATGTTTTAATTTTAAAAAGGTTTTACTATAAAAAAGTTTTAATAATAAAAAATTTTTTAATAAAAAGAAAAGGTTTTAATAAAAAAACAAGTGTTAGTAATAAATTAAAACATAATGTGATTACTAATTACAATTAAAAAAAAAAGAAAGAAAGAAATAATAAGATAATATAATAAAAAACGAAATAGAAATAGAAATAAAAGGAGTGAGGATAAGTGGATGGTATTGGGAAAAAAATCTTTTCCTTTTTTGGGGGTTTTAGGAAAAAAAAACCTTTTCCTTTTTTAGGATTTGGGAAAAAACCTTTTCCTTTTTTTGAGGGTTTGGAAAAAAACTTTTCCTTTCTTATTCCTAACCGGCGGCGGCTGTCTTCCATGGTTCATAGTCTTTTCTCCTCATCTTCTCTTTAATCTATAATCAATGAACAAAACAACATAGAAAAATAGTAAAATGATGTAAATCAAAGGAAAAAGAAAGGTTACAGTAACGACGATGATGTTGAATGAACTGATCCTCTGTCGTTGGAACTTTTTTGTTCGCCGGTAGCGCTTGGCCGATGATGAATTCAAGCCTTTTAGGGTTCTTCCGAAAAAATTCCCTCTTCCTCTAATGACCTGCTCTTGATTTTCTGATGTTAATGAAGTTTCCTACCATCACTTATGTTTATATAGGTAACAAATTAGGGTTAACTCTAACCTAATGCCCATTTTAAAGCCCAACTAAAAATAAAAGAAACAAAACAAAAAGTGAAGAAGGTGGGATTCAAACTCTCGACCTTTCACACTCACAACTCCTTACACACGGTCTCTTGCCAATTGTGCTATTTTATTCATTCAAAATAAAGTAGCACTAGAAACCCTGTAAACTAAAAGAGCGCGCCACATGATATTTTCTTGCAACAATCAAACAACTGCACAACCCGTTAGTGGTTAGTTTAAACGCAATGCAAAATGAAATGGGATGCAAGATGAAACGACTAATCTTAGGGCAAAATTTGGGTTATTACACGCATCTTGCATTTCCTTGATATTTTGAATACTTTCTTGAGGTGTGTCGTGTGGTCGACCTCCGTGCAGGACTTGACGATCATGTCGTCCATGTAGACCTCGAGCATGTCGCCAATCTCTCCTCGGAAGACTTTGTTCATCATCCGCTGGTAGGTGGCACCGGCGTTTTTTAGGCCGAAGGGCATTACGTTGTAGTAGTAATTGTCCGACTCGGTCATGAAAGTCGTGCTCTGTTTGTCGGCCTCGACCATGGGTATTTGGTTGTACCCCGAGTACGTGTCCATGAAGGACAGTAGTTTGAAGCCCACCGAGTTGTCGACGAGCTTGTCGATGTTGGGGAGGGGGTAGGCGTCCTTAGGACATGCCCGGTTGAGATCCGTGTAGTCAACGCACATCCTCTATTTTCCATTATTTTTCTTAACAAGTACACCGTTGGACAGCCAGGTTGAATATCGGGCTTCCGAAATAAAATTTTCCTCTAGGAGGTCTTTTACAGCTTTTGCAGCCGCCGCCGACTTTTCGGGGGACTGCCTACGTCTATGTTATACTACGGCCCTACCGGCCAGGTTGACAGATAGATGGTGGCAGGCGACCTCAGGGTCGAGTTTGGGCATCTTTGCGGTGCTCCACGTGAAGAGATCAGCATTCTCACAGAGGCAGGCCTTCAGTTGCTTCCTCGCCAGGTCGGGCAGCCCATGCCCCTATCTTCACGATCCTCGTTGCGTCTTCCCCGAGGGTCACGAGCTCGAAGTCCCCGTCTGGAATGGGGCGCGTTGGGTGGAAAGGCATCTCGTTGGTTTTGCTGGCTTCGTCCTCGTGGTTAGGCTCTTCGGTGAAACGACAGTCGAGGTTCACGGCGTCGACGTGATCCTTCGGTTTGACTTCTCGAGTGGGAGGTGGTTTAGTTGCTTTGGTCGTGGGACCGATTGTACTAAGGCTCTTCATCGCACCGAAGAGCAACTTCGATATCCCCGTTAAGGGTGACGACGACTCCTAGTCTGGTGTAGTATTTCATCTTGTGGTGTAGTATTTCATGATAAAAGGATCGAGAGATGAATACAATCACAAAAGGATGAAAAATATTGTGAGAGATGCAATAAAAAATGATGAAGAATTAAAGAGAAACAATGGTGTGTATGTGACTGGTAGCATATTATCATCAAAGAATTCATGCCTAAGAATGAACACAAAGGAATGGAAAAGAAGATTTTTCTCATATCATTTATGTAATGAGTGTTACAATATATATGTATACTAGTTGAAGACCCGTGCGTCCGCACGGGTATGAGAAAAAGTATAATCTTATCGAATTTAAATTTTACAAGATGTCAGGGTCATTAACATTAGGTTACAAAGCAACCATTAACCATAGTCAAAAGCATAGGTTAATACATTCCAAAATAAACTAATGACATAGATAAAGACTAATAACAAAATAAAGTTGTCTTAAGAACATATATGAAGCTTGTTGTACCAAAAAAGTCACAAAGTGTGCGACATCATTTTTTTCTTGGCATGTTTCCCCATCTTGGTTGTAAATAGCTTTGGTGACAACATGGTTGAAGTTCCTGGTTCCTCAAAAACCATATTCTTGAAAAAACCTCTTACACGTAATGTGAACTAAATAAGGGTATAATAAATATAATGAGAGTAATACTGCTATAAAGTGATACTGCTATAATAATTTCTAATGCATTTTCCTTTGAGTCTTGAAAACAGTTCAAATTGAAAAAACTACAAAACAAATTGAGAAAATTATAAGACAATCAAATGAGTTCAATGAACATGTGTATTCAGGATGTAAAACATATTAAGGCTATTTCACACATCAATTTGTCAATATTTGTCAGCACTCAGTAGAAAGCCAATTACCTCAAGACTTACTCAAAGGATCCAGTAAATTAAAATAGCAAAACAAGGACAAAAGAAAAGAAAAGGGCCTATTATGATAAGCATACATCATAGAAAATGGTTTATTTATAAAGTAGCAAGCATAAAGCCGCTGTATTTAGAACCATAATTGCATATACATTCTTTACTTCCACTTCATGAATCCATGCTTGCCTCCACCATGCTTGCCAAACTTTCCACCCTTGAACTTGCCATGTTGCTTGAATTTTCCGTGGGGCATGTGGGCACCAGCATGACCATACCCACCATGTGCATAGCCGCCTTGTGGATGGTGGCCATGAGAACCAAGGGAGAGATGCTGAGCACCATAAGCAGCGGCAGCAGCAGCTGCACCCCAAGAAAAGAATGCTCTCATACCACCATTTCTGCCGTGTCCATGAGACCCTGGTGATAGCATTAGAAAACATAAAAACTTAGCAAGTTCCAACGATTTTGGTGTTAACATAGGCAGCAGAAAAAGAGTTTCAAACAGCCACTGCATAACATCAAATAATTAAGTAAAAGAAATACTTCAAGGGGGAAAACTGTCACCAGCATCCAAAAGACATGATCAAATCTAATTACCACCATCAATTAAATCAGTTTTAATTTAAGAGATGTGTTTTTTCCAAAATGGAGTTTCAAGGGACAATCAATAAATCACAATCTAGAACAACAAATCAATACATGGATAAGAAACCGGTCACTGAATTCGTGGTCAGTTTTGGATAATAAAGAGACCACTATGATACTTTTTTAGATAAAGGACTAAAATGAACACCAAAGTTAAGTTAAAAAGTTATCAAGCCTGTGTTCTTTTAAGCCAAATACTCAGTTGCTACCTACCTATCAGGCTAATGGGTTTTCTTCACTATAAACCATACGAAATCAGAAACATAGATTTTTTTCTCTCTTTATAATCAAAGGCGACTTCTAGGGTAGAGAAGTGTCGCATGTGGTCTATGGGGGAGCAATGAGTAAAAGTTGTCTGAAACTTTAACAACAATCAATGCAGCTCTCCATAAGTAGAAGCACATGATACTCTTCAGCCTAACAACTATGGAAGTAACCCAGCTGGGTGTCAGTTCAACAAATGTAATAACAACAAAGAATTAAAGTATGTTAATCATAACTATGTTAACAAACTTTTGAAAGAACCAAAGTATGTTGATCATAACTATGTTGATCATCAGCACCTCATATGAATCATCTCAACATTGGACATAACCATCAAACAACAGAAGCCGTAACTCTAAAGGCAGTCATCAACTTAATGCAAGCAATAGATATTTGGACGAGCAGATCTTAAAAACAAATTTAAACAGAAAACTTGCTGACAAATGCTAACAGAACTGAGATCCCACATTCGAGGGTATAATCATACCTCGGGTCGATGCCCACCAGTCAAAATTGTTGCACCCTCACTCTTAGCCATTGAGATCAAATTCAATACTTTCTTATACTGAATCATATAAGAAAAATCATAATCACTCTACAAATAACTAATGTGTGATTTTAACATCAAGTGGTAAGTTAAGTAATATCTCATATATGAGAGAAATGAGTGATATTGATTAGTGGACTGCAAATAATGTATATTATGAGTTAAGTAATTATCAGAATACATTCACTATAAATACTCCCATGAACCATGATAGATACATTATTATAAGGAGAAATGATCATTTTCACGCAAAATATGAATAATGGATTGTTGTGAGAAAGGGTTTAGATTGAATTCAACATACCATCCAGGCCAATTCTTAGTCCAAATTTTTGGCCTGTTTGGAGAAGTAGGAGTAAATTGATCACAATAGAATGAATTGCAAGTATCAATCTGCAAATGAATCATAAATAAGCAGGCTATCATCTAAACGTGACCTACTGCATAGATATTTATTGTTATTTACAACAACAAAAAAACTTTAATAAAAAATAGAAGCATGTGTAATGATTGAAGATAATGTATATTATGACTTATGATCCAAAATCCAAAATTTTCAACATCTTTTGATAAGCACATTCACAATCTAATAACAACTTCAAAAAAATTATCATCTTACCATAGGATCTGGAGCATGATAAATCCCAGGGGAAAATGCATGATAAAAAGAAACTCAAGCTCCAACACAGTATCCTGCAAATAATGGAAAAATATTACCAAATATTGCAGAAGATATAGAGAAGCTCGAGAATGCAGGAAAAAATATGTATGAATACATTTAAGCTTGGCAAAGCTGACATAATAAATATATAAATATGAAGCGTTGACAAAGAGAGGCTGCAAACATATTATGAACATAAAAATGAAATAATGGACTTAAGAAAGATCTTATAATAGATATATATAGCTAAATAAACAATAGAAAATAAATTTAAATGATAAACCTTCAAGGAATATTGGCCAGCTGGTGCTACATAGGTAACCTTTCCCATGGCATCAGAAGGAAGTGCAACACAGTGTTCCATTAAACTGTTCTCGAAAATAGTCTGCGTAAATAATCCACACAAAGAATCAGGAAAAAATCTACAAATAAAAACTCATAAGCTAACCTAATTGGATAGAAAACATACAGCGTATAAGTCTCCGCCAGTTAATAAGTCTCATTCACCTGTCCCCAGTAATAAAATAGAATATCAGAATATATGGACTATATAATATTTGTTTTCTGCATAAAACTTCACCATAAAATGGAACAATATGTACCAATTTTCTTAGGCTGAAATTCCCAAAGTGTATCTTTGTCAAGTGCGGGAACAGAGACACCACGGGGAATATAGACATCAGCAGATATTCTTGCAATAGTTTTCAAAGGCCTCTGTCGCAGTTAGCAAAATATTCAAATTAGCTGCCAATTGAAATCAGATATAAAATACGACATGGGGAGGGATGTCATTTGCAGTTGATGGTCTAAACCACCATCAAAATCAATTGACTCAACATGAAGTTCATTTTCAGGTTCAACAGAATTGTTGTTATGCTCAGCATCTACAAGTGATTTACCATCGTACTCTACAACCTGCTAATAATAACTCATGCATCAGAATCAAACCCAATGCTGTAATTTTTACAACCATCAAAACTATTTCGCTATTAATCATTATGACAATAAAGCTAACATAAACAACTCTTGAAAATATGCAGCCCTGCTACTTCTCTCTTCAACCTCCTGTTCGTTGCCGCCAGTATTCGGTGCATCTGCCCCCACAAAGCTGCAATCATAAAACCATCACCAAAATTTCAGTATTGAGTGTGTTAAGGAAGATACAATCAAGGGATTGCGACTGCATATAGACAGATCCAATTCAAATATTGGTACATGTTTTACAAGTAATTACGTAAACATATTCAAAGAGATGATGGATATAGAACTACTTCTTTGTAGAATGTTGTTGAACACCAAATCAAAGGCGACTTCTAGGGTAGAGAAGTGTCGCATGTGGTCTATGGGGGAGCAATGAGTAAAAGTTGTCTGAAACTTTAACAACAATCAATGCAGCTCTCCGTAAGTAGAAGCACGTGATACTCTTCAGCCTAACAACTATGACAGTGACCTAGCTGGGTGTCAATTCAGCAAATATAATAACAACAAAGAATTAAAGTATGTCGATCATAACTATGTTAACAAACTTTTGACAGAACCAAAGTATGTTGATCATCAGCACCTCATATGAATCATCTCAACATTGGACATAACCATCAAACAAACAGAAGCCGTAACTCTAAAGGCAGTCATCAACTTAATGCAAGCAATAGATATTTGGACGAGCAAATCTTAAAAACAGATTTAAACAGAAAACTTGCTGACAAATGCTAACAGAACTGAGATCCCACATTCGAGGGTATAATCATACCTCGGGTCGACGCCCACCAGTCAAAATTGTTGCACCCTCACTCTTAGCCATTGAGATCAAATTCAATACTTTCTTATACTGAATCATATAAGAAAAATCATAATCACTCTACAAATAACTAATGTGTGATTTTAACATCAAATGGTAAGTTAAGTATCTCATATATGAGAGAAAGGAGTGAGATTGATTTACCTTGTTTTCCCACTCAAACTCAGCCCACATAGTTCTAAAGGCTCAGAACATGTGTTTCAGAATATGATACTTACAAATGTTTATCCTTTTTTACATTATTCTCCTACGAAAATATGAAAAGGGGAGAAACTGGATCTGAATGAAGGAAACGAACACGAACATGAACATCTTCACACCAAAAAAATGGATCTGAAAAAGTACAAAGCACAAGAAAAACAACCTAAAAACCAGAAGAAAGTATAAATTGTTAGCTAAGCAAAGTGTCGAACCGTGTAACATCATATAATGAAAAAAACCAGAACAAACTCGTGAGTACGAAATGAAAAGAACCAGACATAAACGCATACATAATCATAGTGAATGGTGTAGTAAATGAAATGTAAAAGAAACCTTAAACGAAACTCAACATTAGCAGTTGGCGAATCCGAATCAGTTGGAGCTGGAAAAATGAAAAGGAATCGGAAACGAATCCAGATCAGTATGAGAAGAAAGAGGGAGAAAGAGGGTACGAGGAAGAGAGAGAAGGTGAGAGAAAGAGAGAAGGTGGGAGTGAGAGGGAAATTGTGAAAACTTTTGCCACTTGGCAAAATGGATTCTTTTGATTGGGTGATGAATGTTTATTTTGTAAATTACATTAAAGGGCTTGAAGTAGTGTAAATGTTTAATATAGTGAAAGGGTATAAATGGTTTTTTGTTGGCAATTAATTGTAATGGGTAGGTAGTTGATACATGAAAGTGATGACTTAATATATCTAACCGTGTAACACATGGATGATATAGTAACTTCTATCACAAGCTAACTAACATTCCAACTTCTAAACTAACCTCCTATTTTTTCTCGAAAAATATTCTTAATGGTTGAAAAAATTATTAAAGGTGAGATAGGGGTGTAGATGGGTTGGGTCAACCCACAAAATTCGGTTAAACCCATCTTAAAAAATCCAAAAAGTGGGTTGGGTCGGGTACTTGGGTGGATATGGGTTTAAAAACAAAAAAAACCATTAAAAAATTAGGTTTCGGGTAAAACCAGATCCAACCCAAAAAACCCACTGATCTACTAATCAAACATTTATTATTACAATTTTAATAATTTCGATAAATATTAACTTAGTTGTTGCAACTTTAATCTCTTAATATTTACTATTTTAGTGAACCATGACTTTAACTAATTTTGAATATTTTACTTTTTTTAGTTATTTTGATACTAATACAATTTTATGTTATGCAACTTTAGTTTATTGCTAGTATTTTATGATAATGTTTATTTGTTGATGATATCATTTATTATTTTATGACGTTAAAAGATAGTAAAAATAAGTTATCAAATTTATTTCAAAAAGACAAAAATGTTGAGTAATTTTTATGAAAAAAATATGACGAATCATCATTTAGTTATTTAACATTAATAAAATAGAAAAATTATTTGGACAACACACTACCTAACCCAATCCAATTCAAAAATTTGTGGGTTTGTCCTAACCAACCCATTAGTGTAACGGGTGATTATTTTACCTCACCCAAAACACAATGTTCTGTATAGATTGGGTATTGGGTATGGTCAAATCCAGCTCAAACCGACTCATGTTCACCTTAGGTGGAATAATAGCATTTAAACCAAAAATATAATTTTAAAAAAACATTTTTTAATTATATTATTATGTACACAAATTATAAATAAAATAAAATAAAATATATAAAGTAACATAGGGACTATGGTTATACATAACCCTTTCATTTTCTAATGAAATAAATTAGCACATAGATAAACAAGTAAAAAAAAAGGATGTTTGAGTAGTATGCAATGTTCTTTTCTTTGGTGTAAAAAATAATATGACATACTACTCAAACATGCAATAGAGGAATATATTCAAAGAGTTCTTTGATATTTTTTATTATATAAAACATTAAAAAAGAAAAATAAATCTTAAAATAAATTATTTTCTAGAAAATGAAACACCCAAAAATATTGGTCAACAAAATTAAAAATAACCCTATTGGAGTCGAGGAGTCTCATGAAACTTAAGTAGAACATTTGAACAAGTTGTCACTCTTTTGACAAAGAAATATACATAACTACTACTTTTTCTAAAGAATCTAATAAAGAGAGATATCCCTATTTAAATTCATATATCCTTAAATTAATGAGTTCTATTAAACAGGATTGGCTCAAATCAAATAGATAGAGGTCTGAGATAAATTTTAAAATAATAAATAATATTTAAACTAAAAAAATTCAAAATAATAAATAATATTTAAACTAAAAAAATTCAAAATAATATTTAATTAGAATTTTGTATCTATTTTTGTATTTTACTTTTTAGGATACAAAACTATTTACAATATTGAGCTATTTATATAAATATATTGTGATAAAGGCAAAACAAATTATATTATATAAAAACATTTCAATTCACATATTTTAATTCTTTTACAAAACATTCATAGTATCATCCATTATATATGATTATTGCCTAAGATAAAAAAAAAATATTGTTGTCTTCATTTGATATCTTCAGCGTGGAGTAGATAAAAAAACTATATTAAAGTCAAAAAGAAAAATTATTGTGCACATTCACAATTAATGAGAGTAAAAGGATAAACATGCATACATTTGATTTTTTAAGCCCAATGCAACAGTCTAGGTGGCTTGCTCCTTGGGTTAGACGTGCTATTACAATAGAATAATTATGAAATTTCGAGGAACCATTATGCGTAGGGCTGGAAATGAGTCGATTCGAGTCGAACTCACCTCAGTTCGGCTCGACTCGTTAAGAATTGTTCGAATTCGAGTTCGAGTTCGAGTTCGACACGAACTTTTTTTTAAGCTCAAACTCGACTCGTTATAAGTTCACGAACAGTTCGGTTCGACTCGTTAGGTTCATCTCATTAGGTTCAGCTCACATGGTTCACGAACTTAAAAACTATTTTTTTAAATATATATATTTTTTAGTATATTTGACATTTTAAATAAATATATATATTTTAAATAAAATATTAAAATAAAATAAAAGTTATCATATTGAAATTTAACTTTATCTTCGAAATCTACTAATTCAAAATCTACACAACTTTCAAGAGATACATTTGAGAGTCTAATTCAATAACTAATAAATTGAAGATTAAATTTGTCTAAGATTTGAAGTAAGTATTTAAACCTAATCTTAAAGACAGTATAATTCTTTTCATATGTAATCGAGTTGACTCATGAACCTAACGAGTCGAACTATGTATAGTTCAAGTTCAGCTCATTTAGTTAACGAACTTAATTTTTCGCTCATACTCAACTCATTTGGTTCATGAACCTAGTTCAACGATTTAATTGTCGAGTCGAATTCCGAACTATCTTCGAGTTGGTTTGGTTCATTGCCAGCCCTAATTATGCGTCAATTCAACCCATGTTGAGAATTTAAATAACAAACAATTTAAACCCCACTGACAGAGCTGAATCTCCATATGAAAAATATTTGATTTTGTATAAGTAAAGAGAATTAAATTAAATTAAATTAAATTAGAGTATAAGTGGTACTCAATCCAAATTATAAGGAAACCAATCCAACAAAAAAATATACAAAGAATTTAACAATACTAACATCTTCTTCAGCGACAAAGCAAAAATGGCACACCATATTGAGGTCCTCTTTGTCCAAAACAATGATCCATATCCAAGTAGTTTCGAGCTAGCAACCCTTGTCAACAGCTTTGATATTTGGAAATGGTTAAATAAAAAAAGATTAGAATGTTAGAAATATTGGTAAAGTTGAATGGATACAGAACTGAATTGTGAATGATGTCAATTTCTTTAAAAGTATTTCAGACACTCTCTTGTATGTCTTAGAGTTGAAACGGAGGAATACCCAAGATATTTCAGCATTATATCAAATTTGTGCAAGACCGATGAAAACTCGATTTGTAGCTAAAAGTGTTTGGAATTTTTACAAGAGGATTTTTGGTTTGTGATATGATTTTCTAAATTCTAGAATGGAGTATTTATAGGTCATGTTTGTATTGTTTCACAAGGTTGTGACCCTTGATAAAAACACCTTTTAACCAAAATTTGCATTGCTTCGAAGCATTGCCTATGTTCATTCTGCAACAACACTACACTAAATGTTGCTTCTATTTGAGTTCCTAATCATTTATTGACATTTACTCGCTTCCATTTTTCTTGTCATTTTAGAACACACACATGGACATTTATTGTTCATAAATTACAATAATCCTCCACTTGTTCTGATAATGACAAGACCAATTCCAATAAAGAGAAATAAAGAACGTTAGTACAGTTAGGTATCTTTCGATTTAAAACTTAACCTTAGTAAAGACAATGCAAATCCTAATCGGAATGTTAGGTAGCAGTGTTTTTAAACCATTAATCCATGTGAATAGACCGAAGTTACCTCACACACAATCTTTAAAGTTCTTCGCCTATGTTTCTTGTCTATCGCTTATTTGTGGCCATATGCTTTTCTGTTTCATGAATTTTCCATGAGAGAAACTCCAACTCTCACTTTGATACGGCACCATCTCGAAATTCACATAGGTGAAGTTCATATTGTATCCTTTTCCATGAGACACATACCCTCGGTATTGAACTTCATTAAGAGTTTAAATAAAAACTCAACCCTCATTTTAAAGGTCAACATTATCACAAAATGTTCGACAAACATCCAAATCAACGACTTGTTGTTATCCATTGAATCTTGAGGTTAATGTTCTATTAACGTAAGATTGGGTTGTTGCCGCTATCGAAACTCTTACTCAAGGAGTTTCAACCCCTTGCCTCTCGAGGTTGTTTTTACTAAGTATCTTGCTAGTGGCTTAGTAAATGGATTAGCCAAATTATACCTTGTTCGTATATAGGTGAGTGAAATGATTCCATCTTTAATTAATTTTCTCATAAAGGAATGTCTAAGTCTTATGTGTCTAGACTTTCCATTATACACTTCGCTAAATCCTTTAGCTAAAGTGGCTTGGTTATCGCAGTGTATCAACACCTTTAAAACACTGTCTTTTGTCATTTTAGAACACATTCATGGACATTTATTGTTCATAAGTTACAAAATAGGATAATGATGCTTCCATAAACCTATATTTTTGCCATTGCCTAGCTTGAAATCAATGGACCTATTGAACCAGTTTTGATCCTTCATACAACATAAGTATGTCAATTTCAAGTCTCTCTACCACAAAGAGTCTTTACTTCCTTTTTAAGGAGTTATAATATCAAGAATCTTCTCTTTAATGTCTACAGACCTGTAATACAATAAGTTAACTCATATGGTGTCATGTTCATTCAAAATTCGTCAATTCACTTGTTTATTAAAGCAAGATTGAATCTCTCGCAATGCTTAACTCCATGCCCTTCATGTTTCTTGACCTTAGAGACATTAGCCCAATTGATCCAATTATTCTTCTTTAATTCTTCACCTCCCCATAAGAAAGCACGTTGGATTTTCATAATCTGTTGCAGAACTACCTCAAACACTTTGAAAATGGAGAAGTAGCAAATAGATATTTGGTTAGCACAACATTTATCATCACCACTCTTCGACATAATGACATTTGTTTGCCTTGCCATGAAGATAATCTTCTACACAACTTAGCCAATGGGATTCCAAGTTGCCATATATCTTGGTTTGACCCCAAAAGTATTTTAAGGAACATGAAAGGAATAACTAATCTTGTAAGATAAGAAAGTTGATGCAGTTTGCATAAATTCTTCCTTCACATTGATTTCATAGATTTTGCTCTTGTTTAGATTCACACATAACTCTAAAGTCACTTTAAAATCCCCGAAAAATAACTCTTAAACTCCAGAAATTATTCCAAGATGCATCACAAACAACATCCAATACTTTGTAGAATCCATAAGTGAAATTAGTGTCCATCTCCTTTCAAAACCAGTGAAACCGACATTATCCGAGTTAGTGACCATACTTCGGTCAACATTAAGGATCACAAAATCTTCATTTTCTTGTTGACACGAAACCATACGAGTTTGTCTTGGAAATCCTTGAGAGTCCATCTCCCTAAAAGCTTTTTCAAAAATATGTAAATGTACAAATATGAAAGCCATTGGAAATCCTTGAGAGTCCATCTCCCTAAAAGCTTTTTCAAAAATATGTAAATGTACAAATATGAAAGCCATGATCAAGTTCACATTCGGGGAGCTTAGCTTTAAAAATAACTTATTTCTAGAACACCAAATATGCCACAAAACAGAATATGTATTTCAAACCTTGAGCACAATTTCTAAATTATAAGAGAAAAATGCTTGCGACCCATGTCTTCACACCGAATATGCACGTGCATTATACCACAGGCCAACCAAATCTCATTAGCTCTCGGACAAGTGATTAGACAATGCATGATGGACCCCTATGAAACGAAACACTTATTTGAGCACATGAATGTTCAATATACATCGTAATAGTTTAATCCGATATTAGGAGTTGTCATTTCCTTCATTTTCAGAAATGGAAAATCAATTGATCAGAAGCTTTACAGCGTTTTTACATTGAAATGCATAATCCATTTTCCATCAAAATTTCTAACTATTGAGAATGAAAACATAGCTTTAAACTTTCAATACATAAAAACAAACAAAATACTATACTATAAAGTACTCAAACTCAAACACAGCAGATTAAACTCTTGAAGAAGACTCAAGTAGAAGCATTTCATCTTTGGTTTGCTTTGTAAACTAAACAAATGAAATCTAAAACAACTGCATTTGAATCAAACATCACAGTTTCAGTCTGTTGTGGCATAGTTTATAAATATAACAAAGTGATGATGACAATTTAAGCAACATGTCGACTCTAAACATAATAAAAACTAAATAGTCTTAGCTATAACGTGTTTCATCCTGCTCTCAAGCCCTTCTAGGTGATCTTCCAGAACTTCTATTTCAACCTGCTTGTTATTCTCGTCAACGAGGTTTTTAGCCACTGCAATTGCATCTTCAATCTGCTTGATTTCTTGTGAGGACAGCTTCAAATTAATATCCTTTTTCTTTAAAGTATTCATCATTTTGTAAATGTAGTTATCCAATGCATTCACTGCTTTGGCCTTCTTTAGAAATTTCTTGTCTTCAATATGGAAATTCTCAGCTTCTTTAATCAATTTTTTAATTTCTTCAGCTGACATCCTTTCTTTGTAGTTGGTTATTGTAATCTCATTCGAATTTCCAGAATCATTATTAGTAGCAGAAACCGTCAGAGTGCCATTTTCATCTATAGCAAAAGAGACTTTTGACATAAGGGTGTCACGAGGAGCTGGGGGAATGCCAGAAAGAGTAAAAGAACCAAGCAAATTGTTTTCACTGGCTTTTGTTCTCTCACCCTCATAAACCTCAATCAAAGCACTCATTTGGTTATCTCTGGTTGAAAAATATGATCTTGTTTTTATGACGGGAATGCAAGTGTTCTTAGGAATCACCACACTCATGATATCTCCTAATACAGATATACCAAGAGACAAAGGTGTAACATCCTGAAGCACCAACTTTGGAACATTCTTAACATCTTCACTCAATAAAGCAGCCTGAACAGCTGCCCCATAAGCCACAGCCTCATCAGGATTAATGCTTTTGCACAACTCCTTCCCGTTGAACAAGTCCTGTAATAGCTGCTGTATTTTAGGAATCCTAGAAGATCCACCAACAAGGACAACATCATCTATCATGCTCTTGTCCATCTTAGCATCCATTAGACAATTTTCAACAATCTTCATACACTCATTGAAAAGGTCCATATTCATTTCCTCGAACTTGGCTCTATTGATAGATGAAGAAAAGTCAATGCCTTGAAATAAAGAATCTACTTCAATAGTTGCAACTACAAGAAAAGAAAGTGATCTTTTTGCCCTCTCACAAGCAGTTCTCAACCTCCTCAATGCTTTGGGATCTCCACTAATATCCACTTTGTTCTTTTTCTTGAACTCTTGTACAAAGTAGTTCAACATTCTGTTATCAAAGTCTTCTCCACCAAGGTGAGTGTTTCCAGCTGTTGCCTTTACTTTGAACACATCACCCTTAATAGTTAGTAGAGACACGTCAAACGTGCCACCACCAAGATCAAACACAAAAATATTTCTTTCTCCATCATAATCAGTCCTCTTGTCAAGACCATACGCAACAGCTGCAGCAGTAGGTTCATTCATTACCCTCATAACATCGAGGCCAGCAATAGACCCAGCATCTATGGTGGCTTGTCGCTGAGAATCACTGAAATATGCCGGCACAGTAACAACAGCATTCTTAACAGCAGACTGTAAATATGCCTCAGCAATCTCTCGCATCTTTGTGAGTATCATAGATGATACTTCTTCAGCACATAGCTGTTTTTCCTGGCCTTTGTACTTCACAGTAATCATCGGTTTGTCGTCGACACCGGCAATGACCTCGAATGGCCATAACAATATATCATCTTGAACATTAGTATCACTAAACTTCCTACCGATTAACCTCTTAGCATCTGAAAAAATTATACAAATAAGGTTTAGTTACTCCTTTGGTCTATAACTTATTAGGAATTTTAAATATATACCTGAACTAAAAATATTTGTTAATAGTGATTTTGAACATTTAAACAATTTGTAAAATGGTTTTTGAATTTATAAATAAAAATACCAACCATTCAAAGGAGTAAGAGAATTGAAATTACCAAAAACAGTATTTTGAGGGTTGGCGGCAGCTTGATTCTTAGCAGCATCCCCAACCAACCTTTGATCATTGGTGAAAGTAACAAAAGAAGGCGTAGTTCGATTGCCTTGATCATTGTGGATGATCTCAACTCGACAATGTTGCTCCTGCCATACTGCAACACATGAATACGTTGTGCCAAGGTCTATTCCCACGGCACGTCCTTCGTATTTTCTCGCCATGAATCTGTCGAAAAGTACATGAAGTGAAAAAAGAAAAACTCAAAGTTAGGGTTTAGAAGAAATCAGAACATTTACCTTGACTTGAAATTGAAATAAAAGCAAAATCAGAATGATCCTTCCGTTTGCGAGATATGTAATCATGTGCACATATAAATAGTAAATAAGGATACGAAATAATTTGAAAATTCAACCGTCACTTGTGCGATTTTTTTTAATGTAACTAGGTTTTTCCTAAAAAATTTCAAAAAATTGACGAGTAGTCAAGTTTCAATAGTATGGATTGGCCACTCAGCCAAAATTTTATGGTATGGCCGTATGAACTGCGTGTATAGGAAATAGACTGGGTCGTTAATTGGTTACCTGATTTAAATAATTTTTTTCCTCTATTAGAATATACGAATTTAATTTAATTTTAATAATAAAAATAACAATTAAATTAAATTTATATTATTTAAAATCTTTATATAAATTGAATAGGTATAATTAAATTATTTATACAAATTAATTAAAATATTTTGTTATACATTTTATAAATGAATAAGTATAGTTTAATAATATAAATAAACTTAAATTGATTTAGGTTTAATTAAATTTAAAATAATAAATGTAATTGTAATATAATTTTAAAATATATTTTAAATATATTAGTGATTTAAAATAAAAATTGATTTAAATTGATTTAAATAATAAATATTGTTTTTAAATTTTAAATATGTTAAAAATTTTAAATTTTAAATGAATTTAAATAAAAAATAAAAATGGATTTATATATAATTTTTAAAAACAATAAATATAAATAGGTTTAAACTTTAAAACATAATAAATATTTATAATTAATCATTGAATTTTAAAGTATATAAATTTTGTAAGGTAAAGACATATCATATGGGGTAAGTAGTATTTTATTTTTCTATAAATACGACTGCAAACATATATGTTTCCACACCATTGTATATTAAAAGACTGAAGTGTTAACAATTTCGAGTCGCCAAGGGGTCTAGAATGTCTGCATTTCTAAATCAACGTTCTTCGTCGTCGTCATCAGCATCGGAGGAACCCTTTCTGACATTCAATCTAAGGAAAAGAAATGCGCTAATTTTTTTTCCAGCAACAAAGCCTCCGATGAATGTGCTCCTGTGGAATACGCAGATGTTGGAGCACTTGCATAAGGAATTGAACCACTGGATAGAAGGAGATATTGCTCAAGGAGAAAAGATTAGGAAAATTTAGAGGTTGGTCAAGGAGGCTGAGAGAAACGGAGTTACTCGTGAATGGAGAAAAGTGGAAAATGATGTTGGTGTCCTTGTGATGATGTTAACACCAAAGAAGATAACATTGATGGTCGTGATATCCTACACGCCTTGTGTAACAGCCCAATTTTCATTAATTAATTATTTATGTTAATTAATTGATTTATTGAAATTATTGGATGATTATTCAAAGGAATTGGTAGATATTTGGAGAGAAGAAAATATAATGGAAAGAAAAGAAATAGAAGAGAAAGGGATATAAAAGAAAAGTAGAGAGAAAGGAAAGGGAAGGGAAAACATAAGAGAAAGAAGAGTGGAAAGAAAGAGGAAGAAGAGAAAAGAGGAGAAAAATGGGAAAAGCTTGGAATCATCAAGAACAACTTCTAGCTTCCGATTAATCAAGGTAAGGGTGTGAAATCTTATTATTCTACCAATGTGTATGATTATGTATGTGTTTGTTGAATTGGTTTGGATTGTTGGAGAGTTTTTACTCGTTTCTATTTTTAGGGCAGAAATGAGTTTAATCGATAGAAACCGATGTTTTCGCGGATGAAACTCGAAATAAATTGCGTAGTTTAGTCAGGTAATGTTTAGCCGTGATTATTGGATTTCGTTTGATTGAATTTGGTTGAATTTGTAAGTTTTGACATTTTTGGACAATTGGAGGTTAAGATTTTAGATGAAAATCGAAAGTAGTAGAATTTGCGTTTTATGATCCTAAATTGTTACTATATGATGGGTAATGATGAGTAGGTATTTAATCGAGAGAAAATAATTAAATCGGTCGGGTTTTGGGGGGGGTTTGGGCACAAACCCGTAGCTTGTTTTTCCAAGTTTTTCAGGTGTTAATCGGTTAACACTATGGGTTAACCGATTAACGGTATTAAAAATAGCCATAAATTGAGTTTTTGGAGCCGTTAACCGGTTAACGAAATGCGTTAACCCGTTAACGTTGTAAGTGTGAGAAAATATTATTTTTTTCGAAACTTTGAAAATTCATAACTTCTTCACCGATTATCGGATTTTGTCGTTCTTTATATCAAACTGAAGCTAATAATATGTTCTATAACTTGGTGAAAAGAAATATTATTTTTAGCCGACTTTTAGCCGATTTTACCGATTAATCGAGATTAATTATTTTAAGTAAGTGAGGCTTAAATAATTAGAGCGTTCAGTTGCCGTTTGGCATGATGATGTGAATGCATAATGATTTTTTATGCGATTTTATGTGAAGAATGCATGAGAACATATTGTGAATATGTGTGCATTGCTTGATAAATATGGTCTTTTGACAAATATATGCATTGTTTAAATTGATTAAAAATGCATGATGATTTATGATGTGGTTCGTTGCCGTTCGACACGATATTATGAATAATGCATGAGAACATATTATGAATATGTGTGCATTGATTGAAAATGTGGTGGTGGTATTGAATTGTGAATGCATATTGATTGTATGCAATATTGTGAATAATGCATGAGAACATATTGTGAATATGTGTGCATTGCTTGATAATAGTGATGATGTTGAAAGTATGAATACTTTGATTAATATGGAATATATGTTGTGTGTGCAATCATGATATAATTCTTGTGTGATGAATTATTTGAGTATGCATGAGATTAAGATGCGAGAACGGTCTTATGTGCATATGATTGTTTTATGATAATATGTATAGGTGTAAAACTCGTACTCACTAGGGTAGAATGACAAGATGTTGTTCCTAGTGAAGTAATCACTGGGGTAGAATGACAAATGTTGTTCCTGGTGAGGTATAGTGACATGGTCGTATACACTGGGGTAGAATGACTAAGATGTCGTTCCTAGTGGAATAATCACCGGGGTAGAATAACTGAGATGTTGTTCCTGATGGGGTGCTCCCTGGGGTAGAATAACTGAGATGTTGTTCCTAGTGGAGTATATGTGATACAGTCGTACGCACTGGGTAGAATGACTATGATGTTGTTCGTAGTGTTGGTGTTCACTGGGGTAGAATGACTATGATGTTGTTCCTAGTGGGGTATAAGCGATGTACCTATAATCCCAAATAGGGATTGGTGAGAATTGATGAGTTTTATATGAGTCACATGGCATAGATATCATTGTTATATGAAAGTATGCTTGTGTGTGAATTGTTGAACTGAGAATTTTGGATATATGCATGATAAATATGCTTGGTGTTATATATATATATATATATATATATATATATATATATATATATATATATATATATATATATATATATAAAATATATATATATATATATATATATATATATATATATATATATATATATATATGTGTGTGTGTGTGTGTGTGTGTGTGTGTGTGTGTGTGTGTGTGTGTATATATATATATATATATATATATATATATATATATATATATATATATATATATATATATATATATATATATATATATATATATATATATATATATATATATATCTGTGTGTATGTGTGTGTGTGTGTATACCTTATGATGAGTTGTGATGAATAAACATAATTGTCAATGTTTATGTGCAATAATGTGAATTGTGAATGTGTAATTGTGAATGATATTGACTAAGGAATTAATGAAATAAATATGATTGTATATGTTTATATGAATTGTGGTGAATTAAACATAATGTGTATGTTTAGGTGAATTGATTGAAATTGTGGATGTATGTATGAGTAAATATGCTTGGTGATTATCCATATATATTGTATATACATTGTGACGTATATGGATGACTTGTGGTGAGAAATGCGGAATGTGTGTATTCTATGCTTGTTGTTGGTACACTGGTTGAGTGTCAGGTTTTTGTTATCGTCTCCACAGGGAATATGAGATATTGCCGCAGGTCAACAGTTATCGAGTTCTTAACTTTTTAGTAACAAAAGGGGTTTGGTTTTTAGTAACGGTATCTTTGCATAAAATGTAATGAATCGCGGTAAAAGGTTGATTTTACGATTTAATGAAGATTGTCAAAGTTAGAGTTTGGTAATCACTTTGCTTGTATATGTCCGATCAACAATAAGCATAAACTTCTTTAGATGATAAACACATTCACAACATCCTCCCAATGTGATTATTTCTAACTCACATTGTGATTTTTCCCATTTTGATCCATTGTTGATTTCTCACACAATCTATCAAAATGACAACATTTAGGTTTAACATTTTTCATGAACAATAACATTCAAAACTATCTCTAGCTTAAGAAAATAGAAGGATGAAAACCTAGATCAAGAGTTGGAAAATATCTTTCGATCATAAACCAACACAAAGAGTTAAAGATAAAGCAAGGTTTTCACCATATATCTATCATCCAAGAGTTTACAAATGAAGATCATCCATATACTTACAAAGATTAATGATCACCTACATCTAACCTTGACAAAATGAAGAACTTAGCTACTCATTTTCATGGTAACTTACAAAAGAAGTTTTGGAAGAGGGTTGATGAACATCCGAGTCAAAGAATCCAACTTGGATGAGAATCCACCTTCTCTTTGTAGATTAATGTTTGGAAATGAAGAAAATAAGAGATAGAGGGTTTCTAGGTCACAAAATCTCTTATGCAGCCAAACTAGTGAAAAATAATGATATCTAATCGAAAAGTACAAAGGGCTATATATAGAATAAGTTGGTGCCCTGTCACGCTCGCGTCCTCATTCGCCTAGCGAGCTAACAGCGAATGTTCGCTACAGCCTCGCCTAGCGAACGTGATAGCGAGGGCTGAGGAAAAGATTTTGGAATGCTTCGCTACTTGCTCGCTAGGTGCTCGCCTAGCGAGTTCTTCGCCACCTGCCTCGCTGCCAGCGAATAATGCCATTTTGATTCTGCCCAAGTTTGGGAGTGTTCGCTAGCAGCTCGCTATGGGCTCGCCTAGCGAACAACTCGCTGCAACACTCGCCAGTTGTTCGCCTAGCGAACATGCTTTTGCTCTTGTTCTTTCTTGATTCCTTTGTCAACTTTCTTGTGTCTTCAAATTTTGCTCTTTCATGCTCAAATACTGCACAATAACACACAAATTTAAAAGACCAAGAGCATTTCACATCATATCGCATATCAACAAAAGCAAGGCGGTTTTGAACCGAAATTAGACCAAAAATGAGCGAAAGATGCCCACAATTGATAGCTCAAATAAGCACAATTAGGCGTCTAACACTTTTGTATATATATATATATATATATATATATATATATATATATATATATATATATATATATATATATATATATATATATATATATATATATATATATATATATATATATATATATATATATATATATATATATATATATATATATATATATATATATATATATATATATATATATATATATATATATATATATATATATATATATATATATATATATATATATATATATATATATATATATATATATATATATATATATATATATATATATATATATATATATATATATATATATATATATATATATATATATATATATATATATATATATATATATATATATATATATATATATATATATATATATATATATATATATATATATATATATATATATATATATATATATGATCTGACCTGATCAGGAGGGATCACGGACTGGCCACACTCCGCTGGACGGTTATCTGTTCGCCGGGGTAAGAAAGAGGAGGGGGGTGTACCTGCAAAGCACTCTGACGCCCAAGTAAGAAGTTGGGCAGAGAGGAAGCAATAGTACAGAAAAAGGGGGCAAGAAGAGTTACCTGACCCTCTTGAAGAAGAGGGTATTTATAGAGAGACCCCAGCGCTGGGCCAACGGTCATTCGAGGTGGGCCAGACGACCAGGCCCAACCCTAATGACTGCTAGGGCTTACGTGGCGTAGTGAAGACCAGGACGTGGTCTTCGCCCTAGTTCAACCGCTCCTAGGTCTCCGGAAAGTGGGTTTGACCTGCTCTTTCGGAGGTGGGCGGTTGGCCGATGACGTGTCCCCGCGGAGGGGAGCACATGGAGAACGTGCGCCGAGCACGTTATTCTCCCGCGGAGGGAGCCCGGGTGGTCTTGCTCGTCCGGCGTGACGGACGACAAAAGGGGCGTGGAGCGGTAGCTTGTGCCCGGCGGCCAGTCCTGCTCGTTCGAAGGGGCGCGTGCCAGGCGTGCCCAGTTCGCTTGTTGGGCCGCATTTGGTATTGGGCCTGCCGAGGTGAGGCCCATACCGGAACAGGAGCCCCCCAAGTCGAAGCTCTGGGAAGAGCGAGGACTTAAGGTCGTCGTGTCTGGAGCGGGGACTCGCACGAAGGGCTCCGGTCGTCGGTAGAACGGGGAGGAGGCAGATGAAGGGACGCGACTGTCAGGTTGCCTCCACGTGTCTTGTGTTAAGCGGTCGTAGGGGCGGCTAACCTATGTCATTAATGAGCCTAGAGTCGCTTCGAGTCCCGCGCCGGGTTATAAATATGGCGGTCCTCGCTCATTCTGTTACTTTTCTCCCTGCTAATCTTTTATCGTCTCTGCTCGTCCGCCGCTTGCCGCCGTGCCGTTTGCTCTTTTCTTCCGTCCGCCGCCGTTACAAGTGAGTTCCTCTTTTCCCTATCTTTTTATTTCCGTCGTCTAACTGGAACGTGTGGTCGGGGCGGGATGAACGCCCCGAGGAGGGATGCGAGTTCCGCCGCGTCTGGCGAGTTTTCCGATGAATGTCCCGGGGACGGTAGGCTAGTTCCGATGAATGCCCCGAGGACAGGAGCTTTTTCTGATGAATGCCCCGAGGACGGGGGCTTTTCTCCGATGAATGCCCCGAGGACGAGGGCTTTTTCTGATGAATGCTCCGGGGAGAAGTACCTTCTCCGACGGCCGTCCCGAAGGGGGTGAGGGGTCGTTCTTCGATCCCCGAGGAGGGTAGACGGGGAGAGAATGTCTGCTCGTCGCTCCTCGGCCTTTGTCGCCCTTTCACTTGACTTGCGGTGGAAGGGTGGATTTGATCCTGGCTATCGAATTCACCGATGTCCTCTGCTTTCAGGTGTAGATGTCGGCTCTGGTGCCGGGGATAATGGTTGAAGATACTGAACCCGAGGTCCCGGAGTATGACGACGAGCGTATCGCCCCGTCCGAGGAGTGGGCGGCCGAGGAGCCACTTTCCATCCCCTCTTGCTTTGTGGTCGACTCGTCCGACGTGTATGCCACGGTCGAGGACACGCCGATAGGAGAAACGCAACACTGGCAGGTGTACCGCCCGAAAGAGCACCACCGGATCTGTTCGCGATATGGGCGGAAGATGTTCCCGATGTATGAATTTTATTTTAAAGAAGCTCGGCTCCGGTTACCGTTTTCCGCCTTCCATCTGGGGCTTTTTGACTGGCTGCGTCTTGCCCCGTCTCAGCTGCACCCAAACGCTTTGGCTTTCATCCGGGCTTTCGAGGTGGTGTGTTTCTACCTCTCGGTGGAGCCGACGGTGCCGTTATTCTTCCGCATCTTTCATTTGCAGCGGCAGACGGTGCGAGGTCGTCACGGATGGGTCTCTTTCAAACAATCGACTTTCAAAGCGTATAGCGATTCTGTCAAAGACTTCAAAGGTCGGTTCTACCTCGTCAAACCGATCACGCAGCACGGCTCGGACACTCTCTTTGACGAGGGCGAGCGCACGGTAGATGGCCAGCGGTTCCGCACGTGGCTTCCTAAGATACATCTACTGTGGACCTCGGAGCATTTCAGTCGAGGGACGGATAGGTATATCGTCCGGGCGGGGACCCTCGAGGAGAAGGACATGGCCGCTTATTTGAAAATAATTGCTTTTGTGCGGTCACTCCCCCCGTCGAAGCTGGTGACGCCCGACGGTCGGTACATCCTCGACGCCCAGGGGAACATACGCACCAAGAAGCGTTTGATAAATACCAAGACTTTGCTCGGCTGCGCGACCGGGGCGGCCGCTCTGGATTATCTAGGTAGGGATGTTCGTTTTCCCTCGTGGTCGGGGTTTTTGATCGTCACTAACCTATTTCTTTTTTTTTGCAGCGAACATGTCTACTGTCGACGAGCGGGTGAAGCAGTTGCGCGCTGCCAGGAATGCCGTGGCCCCGAGGACGAGGGTGAGTCAGCTGGTCGGTCAGGAGGTCGCGACGCACGGGGGGCAAACTTCGTCCTCGTCGCCTCAAGAGAGCCAATCCCCTGTGTCTCAAGGAGTGTCGAAGAGGCAAAGGTCCGAGGAGCCTCGGGTGGTGGATCTGACGGTCGGCGCCGTCGAGGAAGGTTATGTCGTCCCTCCCTGCCACCAGCACCCGGGATATTTTCATGGTGCCCGTTCCCCCACTGTTTCCGCCGGGGAGGTGAAGGCTGTTCGCCAGGCTGATCGGGAGACCCGTCGACGTGTCCTGGCTGAGGACTTGGCCGCGATGATGCGGACGTTTACGACGGCTCTCGTGCTGAACGAGGAGGGCTGCTCCGCTGCTGAGCTGTCCAAACTGCAAGGGGATCTCACTTTCACGCAGTCGCGGTTGGCCAAGCTCACTGAGGAGTTGGAGAAGAGCCAGAAGGATGCTGCCGAGCAGCGGAAACGGGCAGAGGGTGCTGAGGGGAAGGTGACTTCGCTGGAGGAGAAGCTGGGGACAGCGACGGCCGAGGTGCAGGCGCTGAAGGTTCGTACGGAGGTTTTGGACAGCGCTGTTCGTCCGGCCGAGGACGAGACTGATGGGGATCGGCGGCTAATCACCCGTGCTGACTTGATCGCCCGTATCCGGGTGTTGGAGAGCGATTGTCTGGAGGCCGTTGAGGTCGGGTTCAAGAATGCGGTCGAGCAGATTCAGGTCGCCAACCCTGGTGTCGAGCTGGTCGTGGACGGGATAGGGCCGTACCACGAGATTGTTGATGGGAGGGTGATCGATCCTTATCTTGTTATCCCCGAGGAGGAAACCGTGGCTGCTGACCGAGCGGACGAGGAAGCATAGGTTGCCGGGCCTGCGTGCTCGTTGTTTTTGTGGCCTGCGTGCCGGTGTTTATCTTTTGCTTTGGGCCTGCGTGCTCGTTTTTGTACTATTGACTACTGGGCTGGTGCCCGCTTTTGTTAAATATATTTATCATGGATTTTCTAAGTGTGCGCTCGTTATTTGCATGTTGTTTTATGCTCGTTTTTCGTATTTGTTCGAATGCCTTTGATGTGTATGACATTTCTTGTAGATTTTCTAAGTGTGCGCTCGGTGTGTTTAGCTCGACAATTTGTTACCGGTAGTGTAGGGAACTGGCCGGTTTGGCCGGGGATGTAGCCGGGCCGTTTCGGGGGTAGTTTTCCCCGGGGCGTGGGCGGCCCATCGCGAGCTGGGTGTCCTGCCTGTTTTGGTACGGCGGCGAGGAGCCTCGGTCGAGGTATTCCCTGCCGAGCAAGGCCTTCTGCCCGCGCACACGAGAGGCAGGGCTTGCTTTTCTTTGGTCGCTGGTGGACGCGGGGGTGTGCGGTGGTACCATGTCGCCCCCCAGTGGTCGGGACGATGGGTCGTCGCGGGCAATGTGTTAACTGTAGTATCGCTTAAGCTTCGCGGTGTTCCATGGTCGAGCTAATTGTTCACCGTGCAGGTTTTCGAGGTAATAGGCCCCATGCTCCGTTTTGTCCCGGACTCGGTACGGGCCTTCCCAGTTCGCCGCCAGTTTGCCCTCGTGGGAGTCTTTCTGGTTTCTGCGTAGAACTAAGTCGCCAGTTTGAAAATCGCGTGTTATGACTTTGTTGTTATGGCGAAGTGTGACTTGTTGCTTCAGCCGGGCTTCCCGGAGAGCTGCTCCTGCGCGGATTTCTTCGACGAGGTCGAGCTCTTCTCGGAGGGAGCCATCGTTGTCGTCGGTGTCCAGGGGAGCTTCCGTTCGTCTGGACGGTTCGCGGATTTCGACCGGTATCACGACCTCGGTTCCGTACGTGAGGCGAAATGGGGTCTCCCCTGTGGTTGAGTGAGGAGTAGTACGGTATGCCCAGAGGACGCTGTGGAGTTCTTCGACCCATGCTCGTTTGGCGTCTCCGAGGCGTCGTCTGAGTCCTCTGAGTATAACTCTGTTCGCCGACTCCGCCTGGCCGTTCGTCTGAGGATGTTCGACCGAGGCGAAGTGATGTTTGGTCCCGAGGTTGGTGACGAAGTCGCGGAAGTTTTTGTCTGTAAATTGTGTGCCGTTGTCGGTGACGATGGCGAGCGGTACCCCGAATCTGGCGAGGATGTTGCGTTTGTAGAATCGGAGTATGTTGTGGGCGGTGATTTTGGCCAGAGCTTCAGCCTCGATCCACTTGGTGAAGTAGTCGACTCCCACGATGAGGTACTTGTTCTGGTATGAACCGAGGGGGAAGGGTCCGAGGATGTCCAGCCCCCACCAGGCGAACGGCCATGGAGATGAGAGGGAGGTGAGGTCGGTTGGGGGGGCGAGGTGCATGTCTCCGTGTCGTTGACACTTATCGCACCGTTTGACATGTTCTTTCGCGTCGGACTGCATTGACGGCCAGTAGTAGCCCGCGCGTAGGGCCTTGCGCGCTAGGGATCTGCCACCGAGGTGCTGCGCGTTGATACCTTCGTGGATTTCTTCTAGAACGGCCGTACTCTGGGATTTATCTATGCATTTGAGGAGTGGGATTGCGAAGCCTCGGCGGTACAGTCGTCCCTCGAGGAGGACGTACGAGCAGGCCCGTCGTTTAGTTGCGTTGGCCTCGCTAGAGCTGGCCGGCAGACGGCCGGTGCTGAGATAGGTGTGGAGGGGGGTCATCCAGCAGTCCGCGTCTCCAATGGCGTTGATGTCGAGGGGTGTGGTGGTCGGGCTGGTACTTGGTTGGGACAAGATTTCTTGAATGACCGATTTGTGACCGCCTCGTTTCTTGGTGCTTGCTAGTTTGGAGAGGATGTCGGCGCGGGTGTTCTGCTCCCGAGGAACGTGCTGAATTTCTGCTGAGTCGAACCCTCTTAGTTTTTCATTGATGAGCGCGAGGTATCCGGCGAGGGTGTCATTTTTTGCTTGGTATTCGCCTCGGACTTGCGAAGCGACCAGCTGGGAATCCGTGTAGATTCGGATGTCCCTGGCTCCCAGGTCGGATGCTAGGCGAAGGCCGGCGAGAAATGCTTCGTATTCGGCCTGGTTGTTAGTCGTTGGAAAAGCTAGCGTGAGGGAGACTTCGATGACCGTACCCTCGTCGTTATCGAGGACGATGCCGGCGCCGCTCCCCGCGGAGTTGGAGGAGCCGTCCACAAAGATGGTCCAGAGGTGGTTCCCGGTGGTAGGGTCGGGGGACGTGGTCATCTCGGCGACGAAGTCGGCCAAAGCTTGAGCCTTGATGGCGTGCCGGCTCTCGTATGTGATGTCGAACTCGGAGAGCTCTAGCGACCATTTCAGCATGCGCCCAGCCATGTCGGGGCGGCCGAGTAGCTGGCGGATGGGTTGGTCGGTGCGGAGCACGATGGTGTGTGCTAGAAAATAATGTCGGAGTCGGCGTGCCGCTGTTACGAGGGCCAGGGCGACTTTCTCGATCAGCTGGTATCGGGCCTCCGGGCCGTGGAGGGCTTTGCTAGTGAAGTAAATGGGCTTTTGTCCTTCCCCGGCTTCGCTCACGAGGACGGCGCTGACGGCTTCGTTAGAGACGGCCAGATACAAATACAGGGTTTCGCCCGTCGCGGGGCGCGTCAGTACTGGTGGTTCGGAGAGGACGCGTTTGAGGTGGCGAAGGGCTTTCTCACACTCGTCCGTCCATTCGAACTTGGTCTCTTTCCTGAGCAATTTGAAGAACGGGAGGGCGTGTTGGGCCGATCTCGCGATGAATCGCGAGAGGGAGGCTAGCACGCCGTTGAGGGACTGGATGGCACGCTTTGTGGTCGGTGTGGTTATATTGGAGAAGGCGTGGCATTTGTTCGGATTGGCTTCGATCCCCCGTTCGGTCAAGTAGTAGCCGAGGAATTTGCCGGCGCAGACGCCGAAAGTGCATTTCTCCGGGTTAAAACGCATGCGACATGATCTCGCGGTCTTGAAGACCTTCTGGAGGTGTGCCGCGTGGTCGTCTTCCGCGCCGGATTTGACGATCATGTCGTCCATATATACTTCGAGCATGTCCCCGATCTCGTCGCGGAAGACGTGGTTCATCATCCGTTGGTACGTGGCCCCGGCGTTTTTGAGGCCGAAGGGCATCACGTTGTAATAGTAATTGCCCGATGCTGTCATGAAGGCCGTGGCCTGTTTGTCGTGTTCGGCCATCGGGATCTGGTTGTATCCCGAGTATGCGTCCATGAAGGATAAGAGTTTGTAGCCCGCCGAGTTGTCGACGAGCTTGTCGATATTGGGGAGGGGGTAGGCGTCCTTAGGACATGCCCGGTTGAGGTCAGTGTAGTCAACACACATGCGCCATTTTCCATTATTCTTTTTAACAAGTACAACGTTGGACAGCCAGGTGGAATACCGGGCTTCCGAAATAAAATTTGCCTCTAAGAGGTCTTTTACAGCTTGTTCGGCTGCTGCCGATTTTTCGGGGGACTGGCGGCGTCGGCGTTGTACCACGGCCTTTGCGGTTGGGTTGATGGACAGCTGGTGGCAGGCGACCTCAGGGTCGAGTCCCGGCATTTCCGCGGCGCTCCAGGCGAAGAGGTCGGCATTCTCGCGGAGGCAGGCTTGGAGCTGTCGTTTCGCGAGGTCGGGGAGTCCTGCGCCTATCCTCACGGTTCTGGTTGTGTCTTCCCCGAGGGGAATGAGCTCGAATTCGCCATCCGGGATGGGGCGCGCTGGGTGCGGGGGCTGCCCGTTGGCTTCGTCAGTCTTTTTATTGTCGAGCTCGTCGGTGAAGCGACTGTCGAGCTCAACGGATCCGACCAGCTCTGTTGGTTTGTCCTTTGGTGTAGCGTTTGGCGCTTTCTTTTTGGTCGGTGGAGCGATGGAGTCGAGACCTTTCAGCGCGGCTTCGAAACACCTTCGGGCAGCTTCGATGTCGCCGTTGAGGGTGACCACGGCTCCCCTTCTCGTGTAATATTTCATCTTCAGGTGGACGGTGGAGGATACCGCGGTGAGTTCTGCTATCGTCGTCCTGCCCAGGATGCAGTTATATAGGGACGGGCATTCGATGACTAAGAAGCGGACGCTGATGTCTCTGGCCGTTTCCTCTTCCCCAAAGGTGACTTTCAGTTCCACGTATCCCCAGGGTCTCGTCGTCGTCCCGTTGAACCCCTGGAGGTCGGAGCCTACGTAGGGGGAGAGGTTGGATTCGTTGAGCTGGAGAGTTGTGAACAAATGTGAGTACATTATGTCAACCGAGCTCCCACCGTCGACGAGGAGGCGCCTGACGTCGAAGTTTGCCATTCGTGCACGTATGAGCAAGGGTATGTTGGAATTGGGAGATCCCCCGGGTAGTTCTTCGAGGTAGAATGTGATCGGGTTGGAGCGGCCCCGGAATCTGTCGAGCGTGCTCATCTTGCCGGAGTTGCCCGCGATGAGTTCGTCGAATTTCCTTTTCATAGATCCTACGGACAGACTCCTCGTAGCTCCATCAGAGATGACCATGGCTCTGGGGAAGTATTCTCATCGGCTGGTTGGTCGGATTGGCTCGTCGACTAGGTTGGGTCCTTCGGGGATGCCGAATCCTCTGCTCGCGAACCAATCCTCGGGGCGGCTGACGCACAGCGCGACCTGGAGTCTCTCGCCGTCCTCTGGGGAGGGGA